>CP135573.1:3417017-3429284 GCA_032401905.1 Swietenia macrophylla
ATATATATACAGTTTGATAATATTACATTTAAACTTTGAAATTACGTCAATTAAGGTATTTAGTTACCTAATTTTATTTGATAAATAATATTAATCATACGTTTTATTATAAAATCAAAAGGTTTGAGTAATTTATTTTTTTAATAAATTTTATAATAATAAATTTTTAAATATAATTTTTAATAAATAATAATATATTTATTTTTATTTTTTAAATCTTAAAAAAACTTTCGAGAATAATGAATAAATCATATTAAAAAATATTTAATATCCAATTTATAACAATTATGAATTAAAAATTATATAAAAATAATATAATAAAATTTAATTATATAAATATTATTAAAAATTTTATATTATATTACGCATTATCTTTCGATTAATCTATTAATAATATGTTTGAGATTACTCTGATTTTACTTAAATTTGTAAAATTTTGAAAACATAAAGGATAAAATATTTATAAACATTCGGCTAATATTTAAATAATATTTAAATTTAATATTTATATCTCATCATTCATAAATACCAACGAAAAGTATGTCATTTAAATTTTAAGCATATTTTAAAATTATTATTATTATTTTTTATAATATGGCAAAAAGAAAAGTCCCTACAAATTGTGGAAGCATTGGTAGATAATTTTAAATTGATTTTAAAAAAGAAAATTTTTAGTAGAAAAAGTCAGCAATTACAGTCAGGCGCGTTGACTCACACACAAAGTGCCACCACCTCACCACTGAAAAGCCAACATCTGTCAGGCCGGCCTTGATTCGTCTCTTCATTTTCAGTTGCCATTAAATTTTATTTTTAATTAAATGGTCAAATAATATATAATTCTTTTTATTTTCAATTATTTTTTCAAAGATAGTTCATGCCGGTGGAAATTATTTCTGTTTCCTATACGGCAGGCCTCATGCTGTCTCTCCTGACTTTAAAGTTCTCAGATCACAAACCCCACAGTGCCGTCTGATTTTCATATAATGTCTTCGATCGGTGAAATTATTAATCATGATTGTGGTCAATATCTAGTCTTACAGCCGTTGATTTTAATGACTGAATATTCATCAGACAGATTCACGATAAAAACCATTGGTTTTGATTGGTTGGATTGAAAAGTGGCTACTGTAATTTGCCTGCTTTAATTTTACTAACTCTGCATAAAAGAAGGGAAATTAAGTGATGGCATGCACGCTTGGGTTGGTAAGTTTTCAAGCTATGATGTAAGGGCCAACTCAGATCGCTGTTTTCTTCTCAATTATTGCTCTATTTTTCAACCAAATTAAACATTGGTGCAGATGCACTGCTTGCTTGCTTCATCACCCACATCCCAATCCTTCCTTCAACTCTCTGTATATAAATACAGATTGAAGCTTCCAAGCTTCATCTGTATCTCTCGCTCAGTTTTCTCTGCAGCCAAACGTTATTTATTCTCTTTCTTTAATCTCTCGCTCAAATTATGACCATTCTGAGGAGTAATCTTTATTCTTACTCAAAGATTGACAAGGAGGATCCGAAGGAGGTGAGTCGTCGACGGGCGCAGTTTTTGATCTACAAGGTGTTGGATCAAGCAGATTCTCCGAGGAAACCGTCGTTTCTGAGGATCAGATTATGCAGGTTGAAGGTTAAGATTGGGAAGAGATTGAAGAAGCTGAGAAAATGCATGTTAGTTAGCATATCTGCAGCCAGAATCGCTTTTTACAAGCAAGTTATCATTCAGTTGAAAACCTGGAAGCGCTTCTTTGGTCGTGGAGAGAACAATATTTCCGCTCTTCCTCCCTTGTTTAACTAAGATTATCTGTCCGAAACTATTCGGAATGATTGTATTGCTATTTATTACAGCAGCAGTGATTTGTCTCGCTTTGTTATCGCAAATATTCCTTCTGTTTTTCCATGGAAGCAATTACTGAGCATTGATAGAGCTTTTCTCTCTGAACAAGTGATAGAATCTGAGCTTGTCCTCTGTTTGATGGTAACAGATTATGTTTAATTATACAATAAAACCTCGAACCCAGATAGCCGAAGGAGCGTTACAATCGTTGTGCCAATAGTTGACAATACTAGAATTCCTGAGAAATTTGGCCTGAGTGCCGGGAATCTAGACATGAATGCCTGCAAAAATGCAATTTCTCACGTCTCAATGACAGTAGTAATGCAATTCAGTAACGGTGCTGGTAGAAGCTCCGTCTGCTTGCACGCGCCGACATACATAGTAGCAGCAATTTCATTAATTATTATCAGCCAAATTGAAAATTCGCCGTATATTTCTGACCACCGACAAATCTATGTATTCTAACCTAACCCAAGCTAGTACAGTATTGAAAGCTAAAACCCTGTTACATTTTATCCAGCCTAAATGATTAGGACAAAGCATCCTGGAACCCAAGTACCCTGTAATCCGCAGGGAAATCTACAACGCTGTTTTGAGTTGGGATTTGATACCAATTACAGGAGTAAGTATTCAACTCACCCAAAAGACTAATTCAATATGTAGGCAAACACCTCCCCTGTATAAAAATTCATAAACCTTTCACTAACTAATGGATACCAATGGGAGCATTCATTGGTGCAGCACAACATTTATTGTACCGATAATTTTCAGAAAAATTTCGGCCATGGATTAGCACAGTATACCCAACTGGCAATACAATGAAGTGATGTGGTTGTGGAGATGGAATTGAGTACAGGAAGTAGTTTGGGTTAACATTTGGGAAGCTCATACTGCCCTGGCTGTCCTTGCTCCTCCTCTGTTAATTGATTTGTTGCGCAGTCGCTTGCCAGTGCAAAACAAATCAGACATAACCCGATAGCCCTATTTATTGTCACAAGTTCCCATTTCAAAAATATTAAAAAATAATTGGGTTGGTATTTTTTATAAATTATATAATTTGATCAAAATAAATTATCATAAATTTAAAATATTATATTTATTCGTTTATTTTTTCAAAATAAATATATAGGGCAAGCTGCTATATCTTAATTTTCACTCCATTTTTTTTCCGCGAAACATCCCAAAACATCAAAACACTTTTAAAAATTTTTTAAACTAACCACTTCTATTTTTTGTTTTACAATATTAATTATTTTCATAATTTATTTATCACAAAATTTAACAAAATATATATTTAGACAAAAATAATTTTATAATTAAAATATAAAAAAATTTTAAAAAATATTACAAAACATATTATTTTCGATCACTAATAACCACAAAAATGACTTTTGATCGCTTCAATTTAAACAATTAAAAGTAATAAAATATATTATTTTTGATTATTTAAAAGTGACCAAAAATAATATGGGTGATTGAAAATCACTTTCATCTCCATTTGGAATGAAAATTTCAAATGAATTATTATACTAATGCAATTATCAAACAAAAATAAATTAATTTAAAGTCTTGGATATTGGTATAATAGTCTTGTTTTAATTAGAGACTAATATACATGATTTTAAATAATTTAACAATTATTCATTAATTACAAAAATTTAAGAGCTTCTTAGATATTTTAAAATTTGAGGTCATTTAAAATTTGATAAACTCCATTCTCTGCTACCAAAATGTGGCAACAAAAAGTTCCTTTCCGTCAGCCATTTGAATGACCAAAAGGTGAATATTTAAATTTTTTTTATTTAATACATAATTATAAGATAGTTCATTTTCTTGCATATTGGTACCTAAACAATCTAAACTTGCAAGCACAAATATGCAATATTTTGATACTATTCATTAATTTCAAAAGTTTTGGGTCCATTCAAAATAGAAAACAAAAATTTGTTAAATTTTAGAGACATTATTTAAAATAGTTATTTTTAATTTTTGATTTATTAAACAAATTTCTTTCATAATTCTTTAACTAAAAAAAATCAAAAAATATAAAAATAAACAAAAATATTCAGATAATTAAAAACTTAAATATTTCTTTCTTTTTTCTTTCTCTCATTCATCATCTTCTCTTCTCTTCTCTTTTCATATTTTTCTGTAAATTTTGTGATATTATTTTTGTTTGAATATTTTGTTTGTTTGGGTTTAATTTGTCAAAATTTTTGCTTGAAATATTATTTTTTTTGCTCAAAATTAGTTAAAAAATGATAAAAATTTGGATTTTGAGGGGGAAAAGTCATGAGTTTCGGCCAACACATACAAGGAGTGTGTTTGTAATATTTTAAAAAATTTTATAATTTATAAAAATATTTAGAAACTTATTTGTTGTATTTCAAATCTTTATTAATTTTTATAATTAATAAAATATTAGGGGTGCAAATGAAAAAAAAACTACGGTTACCATCCTTCCTCACTCTCTCCAATATTTTTTAAAATATTTTTTGGTCAATATTTTTGATTTTTTGACCAAAATATTTCCAGCAAATGCACCCAACAAAATCAATTCAAAACCAAAGTTTTAATCTCTGGCAAAAAAATATTAAAAAAATATAATAAAAATAAGAAAAAAAAAAGAAAAAATATAATTTATATTTTGATTATATTAGGATATATTTATCTAAAATTATTTGTTTTGACTTATTTGATTAATGAATTATAAAAGAGATTAATTTAATGAATTAATTAATAAAATTGGTTAATTTAAATTTTTTTTAAATTTTATGGAATTGATAGCATTTTTATTTAAATATATATTTTTTAGGTTTGTTTAATAAATAAATTATGAAAGTGGTCATGTTATTAAATTAATTTACAAGTGCGGCTAATTTGGAAAATTTTCCAGCACCTTTTGCCCCGTTGCTGACGTGGACATCAACAACGTAAAAAGCCCGCTTTGCAAGGCACTGTTTGTCTATTCATTTTATTCTTTTTCAAAAATTTCGGTTTCCAATTCGACAAACCAAACAAGCCCCTGCATTTTCGAGGGTTCCGTTTTACCGTCATCGGCTACTAGTTTTTCTTTAACAAGGTTCGTCTTCAATCTCTTTTATTAAATTCTCTGTTTGGTTGTCGAGAAAGTTTAAGGAAGTTTAAATCCTGATCATTTTTTTCGCTTAGTTCAGCTGAAATCAGTGTGTTTGCTTCTTTATTCGTCTTTTTGTTCAGCTTTTTGGTATGGCTTTCATGGTTAATTTATGCAAACTCTCTGACAATTTAGTCATTTTAAATTGTTTTAGATGGTGATGTTGCGGGCGAGCTTCCGGGGATAAGGATTGTAATTTGAATTTGTGGAAATGAATATGGTGGTGTGAAGTTTAGCATTGAGCTTCCGAGTGATTGTCGTTTGAGTTTTGCGAAAATGAGTGTGGTTGGGTTTGATATTGGAAATGAGAATTGTGTGATTGCGGTTGTGAATCAAGGTGGGATGTTGGATGTTTTGTTGAATGATGAATCAAAGCGTGAGACCCCAACTGTGGTGTCATTTAGTGAGAAGCAGAGGTTCCTGGGCTCAGCTGGAGCTGCTTCTGCAATGATGAATCCTAAATCGACAATTTCTCAGGTTAAAAGATTGCTTGGTCGAAAATTTACGGAACCTGATGTTCAGAATGACCTTAAGTTGTTCCCGTTTGAAACTTGTGAAAGTCATGATGGTGGAATTTTGGTTCGGTTAGAGTACTTAGGGGAAACTCATACCTTTACTCCAGTTCAGATACTGGGAATGTTGCTTTCGAATTTGAAGCAGATAACTGAGAAGGAAGTAAAAATGCCCATTTCAAATTGTGTGATTGGGATTCCATGTTACTTCACGGATGTCCAGAGACGTGCTTATTTGGATGCAGCGACAATTGCTGGGTTGAAACCGTTGAGATTGATGCATGATTGTACTTCCACTGCCCTTGGATATGGTATTTACAAGACTGATTTTTCCAAGGCGGGTCCAACTTCTGTTGTTTTTGTGGACATTGGTCATTGCGACACTCAGGTCTGTGTTGCATCATTTGAAAGTGGACAGATGAAGATACTTTCTCATGCTTTTGATGCAAGCTTGGGAGGAAGAGACTTTGATGAAATTTTATTTAGTAATTTTGCGGCACAGTTCAAGGAGCACGACAATATAGATGTTTATACAAATATCAAGGCATCTATCAGGCTGAGGACTTCATGTGAGAAACTGAAGAAGGTATTGAGTGCTAATGCCGAGGCACCGCTCAATATAGAGTGCTTGATGAATGAGAAAGATGTCAAGGGTTTTATTAGGAGGGAAGAGTTTGAGAATCTATCATCAGGTCTGCTGGAGAGGATTAAGATTCCTTGTCAGAAAGCTTTGGTTGATTCCGGTCTGACCGTTGAGAAAATCCATTCAGTTGAGCTTGTCGGTTCAGGATCCCGCATACCTGCTATTTCAAGGATCTTAGCTTCTCTCTTCGATAGAGAGCCTAGGCGGACAATAAATGCTAGTGAGTGTGTGGCTCGCGGTTGTGCTCTTCAGTGTGCAATGCTCAGCCCACTATTCCGAGCTAAAGAGTTTGAGGTTTCCGTTTTTTCCCTAGTAAAAAGCACATTTTTATAAAGAAAGCTCTGAGTATTTTAGTTTGATCAGTATGATTGCTGTTGGTGTGATCTTTCCTTTTTTTCTCTAATGCTGTCTGGTTTGTATGCTTTTGTTCTGCATTGGTTTCTGAGCTTGCCATTTCATGATGGTATGCTGAACATGAGACAAGATGCCAACTTTTTTTTTTGTTGGGGGGGGGGGGGGGGGTGTGGAAGGGGAGGGTTAAATATCCTTTAGTATCAGGTTTTGTTGGTGACTAACTGCCAGTTATTCTGTTCTGGGTTAAATTTTCAGAAGAACCAATTGAGCTTTTATTTATTGGTCAACATTCTCTCTATCTCTCTCTTCTTCTTTTTCTTTTTTTTTCATTCGTTTTATATTGCAAAGTAACTAAAAACCTGTACTTCATTAGATATAGGGTTGCCATTGGGTTCATTTAACCAGTACCTATAGGTGTGTTGTTGATGGTCAACTGTTTTCAGTACAATAAAGACACAATTGGCTTGACTATGATCCGATATTCTTCCAAGCTGAAGTTAATATCATTTGGACAGTTCATGTTGCGTGTTATGAGATTTGGAAAATGGAAACAAGTCTTTCAAATCAGGTTACTTTCTGAAACAGAGGCTGCAGAATGGGGTTTTTTTTTTTTTTTTTATCTTGGTTTATATTATGGCCTTGTTTATGTCTACATGCATGCACCTGCATACATACCGTTACTTGCAGGATATTATTTTCAAGACTTGACAGTTTTCCAATTTCTCATTATCAGGTTCAAGATTCCTTTCCTTTCTCCATTGGATTCTCATCAGAAAAAGGTCCAATTTGCACGCTGTCAAATGGCATTCTTTTTCCTAAAGGCCAACCATTTCCAAGTGTTAAGATTCTGACATTGCATAGAACAAATACTTTCCAGTTGGAAGCCTCCTATGCTGATAAGAATGAACTACTGGCAGTTGCATCTCCTCATATTAGTAGTTTCACGGTATGACACTATTCATACATACTTTTTTCCCCCCTTATATATATAGATTGACGAGATGCATTTATAATAATGTATTGATACAAATAATGCATGCTAACGATTTGGATCACATTTTCTTCTGTGAACTTCTTGTGTGCTTAGAAATTTTTGCAGAATTCACTTCTAATGACGATTTATAGTGCACCTTCCCTTTCATTTTTACTTTGAAATTGTTAAACCCATTGTAATGAATGCTAATGGAAGATTGTGCTGAGTTAATATCCTCATTCAAGTACTTGTAGGCATTGAATTTTCTGTTAAATTATCAAAAACTGCATACGAATTTGTCTTGCATGACTGGCATCCATGGGACCTCAAGCATCTCACCTTATTGCGAATTGGATTTTGTGCGACTCTTATGGTCTTTGGATTAATTGCAAGCAGAGTTAGGAAGATAAACAGTAAGTCAACTTGTTGTATTGCAGAAAACTGATTAGGCATTGTTTTGAGTCATCATGTCTACTTATGGTGTCTTGTTTCAGCACATTTTTAGCAAGAAATGTAGGTTGTCAATGATGCTAGAAAACATGAGAGAGGTCAAATAGACTTACAAAATGCTGAAATCTGTTCTCTCCATGATGGCTAAGGATTAATATGAAGGAAACCAAGATCATTTGGGTTATCCTCTTTCGTGACCAGGGTTAATTTGTATGGCCCTATTGTGCTTGAGGTACGGTTTAGTTTGTTGCTACCTAAGCAACATTTTAGACCACGAAAACCCCTGCAAAAAGAACATTTATGACCTTTCTAAGGTGAAAATTGAGAGCATGAAATCTGTATTCTTTGTACAGAGAATGCATTTTTGTTTATTCTATTTTGGTATTCCACTTGTCTTTTCCTCATTTGGCCTTTTTAGTGGGTGTTTTTAAGTTGTGTGTTATACCCTTGAATTTATGGTTTATATTTCTGTAGATTGGGCCTTTCCAAACTTCCCATCCAGAAACAGCAAGAGTTAAGGTCAGAGTACAGCTAAACCTTCATGGGATTGTGAATGTACAATCAGCTTCAGTAAGTATATGTTATTATACCAATGGACCCTTCCACACTATTTACCTTCAGTCATTTTTCTAGTAATTCTCTAATTTATTATGAATCTCTTCTCCTGCATCAGTTAATCAAAGATTGCATGGATGACTCTGCAAGGAGGGATGCTCATTCAACTTTAGAAAAAGATGCCAAATCTGATCATGCACCTCCTACAGCAAGTGATGCAGAGGTCTATAATCTTGAACTTTTGCACCTTCACTCATATGTTCAACATAGATGTGTTCCATCTCAAATCTTGTTGCAAATTCATTATCTGGTCATTTTGTTTCACATCTCTGAGAAAAAATATTAAAAGAGAAAGTAATGAGTATCAGGAAACACTTTCTTTTACTGTTTATTTTGTAGTTCAAGTTATACTGCCTGACAGATGATCTCTGGGCTAGTTAGTGGCAATTGTCCCCACCTAACAGTGCCTCTCCAAAGATGTTTGGATCATTTTGTCACTTATATCGTATATTGTTATGAACTGAATGTATACTGAGGATCAAATGTGTTAAGCTAGAAGTGGATGTTATGAGTACAATTTCATTGTGCAGGCAGATAAGGTTAGAAAAGGCAAGGTCACTGAAAGGATGGAAATTCCAGTTAATGAGAGTGTCTATGGTGGAATGACAAAGACTGAGCTCTCTGAAGCGGTTGAGAAAGAACATCAGTTGGTGCAGCAGGACTTGAAGATGGAGCGAACCAAAGATAAGAAAAATGCCCTGGAGTCCTATGTCTACGAGATGCGTGATAAGGTACATTTCAAATATAATAGCTATAATATCCTGTGAATAGGAAAAGGGAGTGGAATAACCAAATTTTCTGAACAGATTTCAAATACATACCAGCGTTTTGCCACAGAGTCAGAGAGGGAAGGAATCTCTCGAAACCTTCAGGAGACTGAGGACTGGCTTTATGAGGATGGAATTGATGAATCTGAAACTGTCTATACTGAAAGATTGGAGGAACTTGTAAAGGTGACTATAATTTGTACATTTCTTTTGGAGTCATGTAAATCAGTTTCCTAATCAAAATAACTAATTAGTTCCAAAATTTCAATAGTTTGTTGATCCTGTTCGAAATCGATACAAAGATGAAGAAGCCAGAGCACTAGCTACTAGGGATCTGCTAAAATGTTCGATGGATTACCAGACGATTGTACAAGCACATTCGCTTCCATCCGAAGTGAGAGATGCTGTATGATCCTTCTCCTGTAATTGGGTGGTGGTGAAGTCAATAATGATGAAGATTAATAAATCATTCTACCATTCCAATTTCAAACTGTTTCTTCTTTGCAGGTCATTGATGAGTGCACTAAAGCAGAGCAGTGGCTGCAGGAGAAAGTCACACAGCAAGACGCTTTACCAAAAGATGCTGATCCAATAATATGGTCAAGTGAAATCAAGAGAAAATCAGAGGCTCTGGACTTGTAATGTTTTCCTATAACTAGCCTGAAGGCTCTGTACTAGGATAATTTATATTACATATAAATACACAACAAATAGTCCATACTATCCTTGGACAATTAACGACACAACTAACTGCAAAATATATAGTCCATACTAGGAGCTCAAAGGGCTGCGCTTTTCCATAGTGAGTTCAACCATACATATGAAATTGTACTTGGTTTGTGTTTTAAATCTAGTTACTTAATAAAAAAATCCTACATATGACACCTTGCATCAAGCTCCAACTTAGCTTGAAATCGAAAGAAATTAATGTATCAGATACTAAACTGTAAATTGCTGCATATTTCATTTTTGTGTTGCTCTAGGGAATCCCATATATCTAAGGAAGCAGATATTTGGCCTTCATACACACATCTACCAGTTGCACCTCTGTAAACCACTTGACACTACATCTTTTTATAACACCATGACATTGGATCTTATATTTGTAATGCATTTTGCTAATTTCTATTGAGTATTGATTCTAATTATATAATCTAAAGACTGTATCTTGGATCAGTTGTTTATTCACTCTCTGTTTGCCACATTTTGCCTATTGTGCCGTGTATATGTATTTTGTTATTGTATCCCACTGTGTTCTTCTTCTTCTTCTTCTTCTTTTTTTAAAAAAATATCTGAATGTATTTGTAAATTGTATTTCAGGACATGCAAATACATAATGAAATCCAACCTGTCTCCCCCAGCAAGAGATGACACAAATGACTCAGATTTGAGAAGAAAATCAGATTACATGGAGTCAGATTAGATTTCTGACATTATAGAGCAACCGCAAAATGAAACACAGTACACACAGTTTAAATGATCTAGATTTACACTGACCCATTTAAAATATTTTACACTCCCATTCATGAGTACAGTAGCTGCACGATCACCTTTGCTCAAGGTGAGCACCGATTTGTCTCAGGTTTGTTTAAACAACGATGATTTATTTTCACTGATGCCCATGCCATTGTTAATTCCCTTCATTTTTGGTTCATTTCTTCATTATAGTTACTTCCCCAAAGTTTGTCTGTCAATTTGTTGGGACTTAATGGCCTATATAGATGATAAGCAAGAAACTATGTATGATTCTGGTGCATCCATATTGTTTACTGATTACTGTTTGTGAATGATAGTCTATATGTCATAGTGATCTCGCTCTCCCTGTATGCGAAGCCAAGGAATAAAAGCTTTTAAGAATCTCATTAATAATTCTGAATCACGAAATAAACAACACACCACAGTTTTACTTTATTTGATACGACTGTCAACGAAAAAACACAGCATTATTTCGTTGCTTTAAAATGGACAAACATAGTTGGCGTCATCTGCAGCAATCTGTTGGTAGTTGTTGGCTAACGGTTGAGTCCGTCCCGACCTGCTGCTGCTCCATACAGTTGTGGGTTCTCTGCAGCTACGTTCCATTTTTCAAGAGAGGCTCTTTCTTGTCCTCCCATTTATTCAAACGCATCTTTGTTTTCTCCACCTGAAATTCCAAGCTGGGTTATTCAATGCTTCTCTGTTCAGTTTACATCACACCTAACTCTCTTGCAATGCACATGCATGTTTGCCTTACTGGCATCAGGCATCGGCTAATCAGCTCGCTATAAATGTGTTCGGTGAAATCTGTTCCACAAAAGATTGTAATATGCCTTTTCATGTGTAGAAATTTTTAGGTGGCACAGGATCACCAAGAATTGAATTATGTAATTAATAGAATGAGAAAAAAAAATTATAAATTAATAATAAATAAAAAAATTTAATTTTTTGTTTATTTTAAGTTTTTATTATTTATTATTAATTTAAAAATTTTATTTTATTAATTAAATAATTTCACTGTAGCAGGGAAAATGGCAAAACTTACCAATCTAAAATTCTGTGTCATGAGACCCACCAACCAAATCAATTAAAAAGAGGTGCTGACGCAGACAGTGATTCTCACTTTCATGTGACCCACCCAACTTAGTTAAAGACAAATTGCGCTGAGACAGGCGCGGAATAAGCAGAATAAGCAGTAATTCAAACAACTTGCCTCTTTATCCCAGTCCGTCCGAAATGTTGTCCACAGTAAAATAATGGTCTGCATTGCTGTTCCCCCTATCATCCCAGACCATATTCCCTACATAATAAACCAATAACATACTTACAACTCTCTTGCTTAAAACCTTCTCTGACTCAGATGAAAGAGGGTAGCGATGATTTACTTCACTTTAGTTTAATTTACCTTGGCGCCGAGGTTGAACTTGAAGCCAAGAATACAGCCCAAAGGAATTCCAACCCCGTAATAACAAGCAATATTAACATAGGCCACAAAAGCTTGCCATCCACA
>CP135573.1:3429363-3788509 GCA_032401905.1 Swietenia macrophylla
TAGGGATTTTCTTTGATATTTTTTTTTTTGAGATTTGTAATAATTTTATTTTATAATAAATTTTATAAAAAATTACATTTAATTCTCTCTTAATTCAAAATTGATTAATTAAAAGATAAATATATATTTAATTTATTTATTTTTTATAATTAAAATTTTAATTTACTCATCATTATTTAATTTTTTAAATTTATTTATATTAGATAATAATTTATATTCTAAACTTTTAATAAACTTAAAATAAATATTATTAATATATTATTATATCATTTAAAATATAATTTATGATACAATTAGTGTAATATAAAAATACTTTAGATAATAAAAATTAAACCACTTTATAATTATTAATTAATACTATTTAAAAATTTATATAATAAAATTATTTTTAATATAAATAATAAATCTTATATGAAATAATAAGTAATTTTAAATTAATTTATAAAAAAATTAATATATGTATAATTAATTAAAATTTTTTGATAAATATTATTAAATATATCTAATAAATTTTAAAAATTAAATAAAGTTAAAGCACAAAGTCTTGCTTATAAAAAATAAATAAATTAAAATATATTTATTTTTTAATTATTTAATTTAGAATTAGAAAAGAGTAAGCCTAATTTTTTTTTTTTATAAAAATTTATTATAAAACAAAATAACCGCAAATGGAGCGTGCACATGAGATAAAGCACACGTAATAATTTTGGAGGCCAACGGTGAAACTTGTGCAATCGGTTAGTACAGAAAAAGGTAAAATATTCTTACCAAACAGAAAGAGAGTCCAAGGCAAGCTCAGGGTCGTCGAGCAATCCAGCTAGCAAAACAAGTACCTGAAAATACCAGGTCTCCAAGCACAGCATCACTGCCGACGCAGCCGACAGTTTCAGAAATTCCCAAATGCCCGAGAACGCCAACCCACTTAGCCCAGTCCAAGTGTGCTTACACCGAGCGCTGATCAAGATGTAAGCAAACTGGGCACCAACAATTATCCACCATGATAAACTTAACACTAATGATGCACCAACCAATCCCATGCCTAATTTGTAAACTGCCAACCAGCTTAACAAAAGGTGTAAGACAAGAGTAGAAGCTGATATATAAGCACTTGGGAAGACAATACTTTGTGATTGGAGGAATTTTTGTATTGGGAAGTTGACAGCATAAGCAAAGATTTGAGGTATCAGGCCGTAAACATAAACAGCAGCAGCTGAACCCACCTCTGTTGATTCACCAAGTGCGATCAAGATTTGTTTAGAAAAAATGTATACCATCATTAATGGAAACCCAGTTAGAAATAAGACAATTGTCGCTCTTTGCAGATATATGCCTAGCATTTCATATTTGTGGGCACCGTAAGCTTGTCCACATAGAGTTTCCACTGCACTTCCCATGCCTAGCTGCAAGAACCAAATAGACTCATTATTAACAGATGAGACAAAACTGAAAACCAAAAAAAAAAAGGCTGACAACTGGGTACAGGACATAAAATTTGGATTACCATGAGGCCGTAGGCGAGGAGTTGGATTCCGCTATTGCCAAGAGAGGCTGCCGCAAACTCAAGATTGCCGAGGTGGCCGCAGAAGACTCTGGTGGAGAGGGACATAGCATTGTTGATCAAGTAAACAAAGACTGCGGGTGCAGCTAGCCGGAAGAGGAGCCCCAGTTCGATCCAAGAGGCCAACTGTAGCTGCCTGAAATACGACAAGTGAGTATCGGATAATACCTTTTCAAGCCTAGAATTCACTACAACGTGCTCCGCTTGTTCGGATTCATAGACCGTTTCTTCTTCTCGAGACTCCATTGATGTGCTGATGATGCCACAGAAGATTTGGATATGGGAATATGGATATGATTTTGTTGTGATGAGCAAGTTTGAGCCTTTAACTAGTTGCTGCTTTGATCGGTTTGTTCTTTTAGGGATCAATACACGCTCAGTACTCTTTGATTAACCTTCTACAAACTTGTACATACTTCCAAATGCTACATGTCACATCGTACAACTAAGATTGTCGTTTTTAACCAAGTTCAAATCTTCCCTTAAGAAGAAGCATTAGACTCGTCAGCTCCAAACTCCAACCTTGAAGATTAACACTTAACAGTATTAGTCTTGATTATAAATTTAGTAAGTACACATATGGGTTGATTAGAATTTAAGTTTTGACCAAGCTATGAATACTATCAGTTGATTGCAGTACTGTAATGATGGGGTGGAATTTTTTTCATTTCGGCACAATAATTCTGTGTACCTGCTGATATAAAAAAAGCAGAGCCGCCGTCGGTCGAATTTGTGCATTCATGGAACCCACAAATTAACTTTTTAATTAGTAGCAATTAGGGATCTAATCAGTTCATCCACAGATAAAAAGTTGATTATGAGAAAATTACTTTGATTGCGCTAATACTAATCTTTTTAATCGGATGGGCGTTGCTTTCATTTACTGTCCAACTTTTGTCACCTGGATGACACTTGATTGAAAAATCCAATTTCTCTCCTCCATTATAGATCCCAAGACAAATTATATTGTGTCTCTATATTAACGACCCCACCGTAATGTTTTGTCGAATTCGATGTGTTGGATAATTTGTCTGTCAGACAAACCCGTTCTGTCAAACGAGCATCTTTGTCTGAAATAAATGAGTTCCACTCTTTGAATTAGCTATAATATCAATTATAGGATTAAGAATTTAGCTAAAAAAAAATTACTCCAAGAGAACTTTGCTTTTTATGCAAACTCATAAATTTTCACTTTGTGAATGGACTCTAACTTGAGCTCAAACAACTCTAAATGAAAACAATAATTGATGCAGCACAACACACTGTATTGTATTTTTTTTTTCTTGATATGGTCGATTTCTTCTTCTTCACTGGCAATAGTTTCTCCTGTAACAAGTAGGGATTCATCCCATCTTGTGTTGGCTCACATTTAATCACCATATATATATATATATATATACACGTATGTATGCATGTATGTATGTATGTTATTTTTATTTTGAGTAATCCAAAGACTGGGTATTAGTTGTTAATTTTAAAGTGAGTGATCGTTTGATTGGTCGAAGAATGAGAGCACTCATCAGTGAAAAAAACAAAAATTATAGATGCCAAGCATACTGAAAATAACTGATGGTATACTGAGATCGCACCATCTATTTAGTATTAAAAATTCTGCAATATAATAAAATATATAACTTTAGAAATGTCTTATCCTCTGAGATGATAAAATTGCCAACTATGAAACTCAGGCTTGGCTAGAATTTAAATATTATTGTGGGTCATTATATGTACATTAATTTAAAGAGACAAATTTATTAAAAATATTTACTAGGGTATCAAAGCTTATTTGATATATTAAATATCTTTTTCATTAATTCAAAAATTTTGAAGATAATGGCATCTCGAAAATTTCAAGGAGTCCCAGACAAGAATGCCGTGTAAAATAAACCCAGCTGAGGTATGCTCGCATCTTTCATAAAGCTGTAAGATAAGCCTGCAAGTACTGGTTTTGGTAGGCGAAGTTAGTAGTAGTATAATATTTTTCTAATGATGAATATTGGCAGCATCTAAGCAAATAATTGTCAAGTAGGAATCACGTGCAAACAAAGACTGCATGTTGCTGCAGACCAAAATTGAAAGCAAATCAAATACATTATTTGGTAATGGATAGTGGTGGTCTTGTGGTCAGTACAAAAATTACATCACGTGCTCGTGCTGCTGCAGTCTGCATGCAGATGTAAATAGTTGGTTATTCGTGGCCTTGTGGATCAGCTTTTGTTCAGTAGAGGTTTCATTTTTTTTATTCCATTTACCAAACGCCATCTTTGCTTTCTCCACCTGAAATTCCAGAATGGTTGATTGTTGTCATTTGACATTGCTTCTTTGTTTTTATATCACACCATGAAACTCCCAACCATACATCTACCTAACTATTTTCAGAACACCCATCGGAGGTTATTTTACGAATTTATAATATGTCAAAATTCAAGAGTTGTTGAGGATGTTCTCAGCAATAAAGCACGAAGTCATATTACAGTGATAATACAATACCAAGAACTCAATATCGAGAACCTAATATTACCGAGGATGATGATAGAATGATCATAAATGCCATTAAATGTGCAATAATTATTCAATAATTATGCATCAGTTGTACTAAGTACAGTAATCGCTCATTGACGTCTATAAAAGGTAGAATCAATCTCAAAGTAAGGGTAAGCATATCTAATAATTTCTAGAATTCTCTCTCTCCAAATACTCACTTTTTTAGCTTAAGCAATAAAGGACTTCACCAGAAATTCCAGCAGTCTCTAACTTCATTCGTCCTTGCAGGAAAAGTCGAGGAAGAAATCACCAAGCCTATAAAGATCGCGAAGAATTGAACATGTTGATTGGTCAGCAAAAATCTATCATAAACAATGGGTGCTGTTTGTGGGGATCCAACAAAAAGCTATTCAAAGGGATAATGACTACATATAGGAGAGAAGAAATGGTGAAAATACTATATGAAGTTACAGCAGAATTCTAAGATTCAAGTAATCATACTTTGATGGAAGAAAGTAGTGGAGAAAGAAGAACATCACAGGAACCACTAATGGAAGTAGAACAAGTTCAGATAACGAAGGAAAAAGATGAGAAAATTTTGGCAAGACATGTTTAATCAATTTAAGAAAAAACTTGCTGTTGCAGGATTTGAAAATGAAATACGTATTGGTAGGTCGAGAATGAGCCATGAGAAATGAGCAAATTATGATCAAGGAGTCAAAGAAGGTCAATATCCACGAAGGTCTACCATTGCCTAGAAAGGGAAATAGAGGATTGAAAAATGAAAAAAAAAAAAAGCAAGCAAGGCTCTCACTATCACAATGCTTTAAGTCATATGCAAATCCATAAAGAAAATAAAAGAAAAATACTAATGGAGAGTGATTGAAATGAATGATTTTTGAGATCCCCTTCAAATTAATGAAGTTCAAGAAGAGAACTTGGAGAACATCGTAAGAGAAGAGGACAAGAGGGATTGCTTGAAGAATGAAATAAATTAAAGTAAGAAGTGTGAGATTGAAGAAGGAATAAGAAATCGAGGAGAAAAGGGAGAATAAGCTCAATATGGGAACACCTTTGTGTTAGGACATCATGAACTTACAATTGCCAAAAGGATTTAAAATGCCTCAAATTGTAGCTTATATAAGGCAAATAGATCCCACATTACATATAGACTAATGTAAGGAAATGATGCATATATGGGAACTAACAAAGACGGGGATGTGTCGCCCTTTTTTGTTGACATTGAAAGGACATGCACGACTTTGGTATGAAAGCTTGTTAGAGGAAAGCATCAAGTTTTTCCACCAGTTGTGTTGAGAATTCACTAGGGAGTTTAGAGCAGCAAGTGTACTAACTAAAAATTTGAATAGCTTGAAGTTAATAAACTAGAGGGTGAATGAAAGTTTGAATAATTACATAAAGAGATATCATTCAAAAGGTTTGAAATGAAGGGCATACAATCATCCAATTGCTTTGGAAAGGTTAAAGAACTGTGCCTTTTGATATGATATATGAAAAAAAACATGTGACTTCATATGATGTAGTATACCATGAAGTAAAGAAAATTATTACAACTAAGGAAAAGGCAACTGAGAAGCAAAGGTAAGAGAAGGAGGAAGGTGGCCGAGAATGTTTAAGGTTTAAAGAATCGAGAAGCTTCAAGAATCGATAAGCACCTAGAATGGATAAACTATTAGTATATACCTTAAGTTCAATAATATTTTTTAGATATTTGACATATTTATTTTTTATATATTATAATATTATCGATTTATATATTATTTATTATTTTATTATTATATATCTGTGTATTTAATAAATGTAATAATACCTTTAAAATAGTAGATTTAATTGGTTGAATACTATTTTTAAATATCTCTAGTAAAGTATTATTGTGAATAAAGCAATAAGAATACATAAAAACTAGTATGTATAGTAATTAATGACAATATGTTGTGCATTACGATATAAGATATCAAGTCAATACATAAGTACAAGTTAGTGAACTAATGTAATAGATCGACTTATCATGATAACGCAATATAAATTATTATATGAGTGTCATAAATGATCGTAACAATGGTGTATATAATCTTTGAATTTGAGATCATTATAGTTTTTAACATTGAGAATGATATATTTTAATATTTTTAAACGTCATCTGTAATAAAATACAATATAAAAAAATAGTCATATATTTTATGAGAGGAATATACGTGATTAATATAAAATTTATCCCTTCTATTAGGTCGCATATTAAAATAAAAATAATAATAACATTAATTTATAAATATGAATTTTGATATATATATAAAGAATCCTTATTTGTGTAAGACTCATTAAGTTATTTGAATATTGAATTTAACTAAATTCATAATATAAAAATTGAACTAAATTTATTAGTATATACTCTATAAAATAGATTAGGTTTTTAAAAAAAATCCAACTCAATATTTTAGAACTATGCCTAAGGTTTTTCTTTTTAGTAAAATATATGGTGATATTAAGTTGATAGTATTATAAATATATGATATTTTGTGTTTTTAGATGTGTGCCTAAAGTTTTGTTTTTACGTGTTTTCTTTTGAAAAAAAATACAAAAAATAATTGACACTCTAAACATAGAAAATAACACTCTTAATTGATTTCCGGTTTTGTAGATATGGTTGAGATATAAACGCATTCAATTTGTGTTCGTGATTTGACAAGTCGCTTAATATAGTAGTATGACTAAATCTGTTGCATCACACACACACACACACGCACGCACAGAGGAAGAAAGAAAGGAAATAAGGGAGAGATTACCATCTTCACTCTAAAATCGGGGACAAAGAGTAGAAAAAAGTAAGGAATAAAAGCAATTCACATTGTTGAATACATCATTAAATAATATTCATGAAAGCAGTAAAGATAAAAAAAAAAATGTTGATAATGCTAAGGCAACTCAATCCATTAACGGGCTTAAAAAATAAGAATAAATATTGTGCTTTCTATTAGATTCGAGGGCATGATATCAATGACTGTGTAGTTAAGGGAGCAAGTTAAAGTTTTAGTTAAAATTAATTATTTAGAAGAATATGTCGCAGGAGTAGAAATAGAAAGTATTGACGAAAAAGATATTTGGAATGACCAAAGGTAATGATAATTACAAGAAGACTAACTTTAAAAAGAGATTTGGAATGACCAAAGGTAATGATAATTACAAGAAGACTAACTTTAGCTGGTGATTCAAACAAAAAATAAAAAACAAAAAAGCTATTCACGATCTTCAACAAGGGTAGCCACCATGCACAATAAAGTTTTCACTGTGCAAGTAAATAAAGCTCTAAAATAAGTTGCATTTTAATTATGTTTACGGAAGAAGATGCGAAAGATGTTAATTATTTGCATAATGATGCCTTGGTGGTAATTATGAACATTGCATTAATGCTAGTTAATCGGGTGTTTATTGACCTGGAGATCTCAATCAATATTTTGTTTAAAGATACTTTACATGAACTGAGAATAGAGAAGTTAAGGTTGGAAAGAGTGCAGACTTCGTTATACAACTTTGGTGATGATGTGTAATACCTCTGGAAAAAATTCAATTTCTAATAACTATAGG
Organism: Swietenia macrophylla; assembly: GCA_032401905.1. Lineage (NCBI taxonomy): Eukaryota > Viridiplantae > Streptophyta > Magnoliopsida > Sapindales > Meliaceae > Swietenia > Swietenia macrophylla. The sequence continues at coordinate 3,437,009 of CP135573.1, forward strand.
GGAAAAATTGTGTTCAAAGATTATAATGATTGATGTTTTAGTGATGGACCAGCCAATGTCTTACACTAGATTCTAAAAGAGACAGTTCGTGTAAAGTTTAAAAGTTATGATGTCCACATATTATTATAAATGAAGTTCTTAGCCAATAATGGGGTGAGAATTGTGTATAGAAATCAAAAAGATGCTAGGAGCTACTATGCAACTACAACTAAGAAAACATTTAGTATTTCAATGTAGAAGAACCAAAAAGTAAAAAAAAGTTTAGAAGTTGGGAATGAAATTATAGAATAAGAAGCAAGATGTATAATGGAGCTAACAAAAGAATTGAAATTGCTAATGTTAGAAAATGAAAATCCTTCTATGATCGTGAAAATAGGTTTTAAATTGGGTGTGTTAAATAAGAAAAAAATTTATAGTTTCTTGATGGTGTATTCGAATATTTTTGCATGGTGGCACAATGATATGCCTGGAATAAATCTAAAAGTCATCTATCATTGTCTAATTATTAATTCTTAGTTTAAACTAGTAAAACAAAAGAGAAGAACATTTAATCTACAAATGTACAAAACAATAAAGGAAGAGGTCGACAAGTTGTTGAAAGTAGGGTTCATTAAAGAAACACGTTATCTTGAATGGATATTTAATACGGTAATAGTGAAAAAAGCTAATGAAAAATGGAGAAAATATATATTTTTTTGATTTAAACAAAAAGTGCCTAAAAGATAGCATTCCTTTGTCAATGATTGATTAATTTATGGATGCAATTGTAGGTCAAAACTTTTGAATTTTATAAATGCATTTTTGGGATACAACTAAAGCAAAATGCATAAAGCCGACTAAGAGAATACCAACTTTATAACAAACCAAGGCTTGTATTACTACAAAGTAATGCCTTTTGGATTGAAAAATGCTATAACAACATGTCAAAGATTGATAAACTGAGTTTTCAAGCCCTTAACTAGAAAAAAAAATGGAAGTATATGATGATATGATTACCAAATCAGCATATTCAGAAGATCATATGAAGCATTTAATGCAAACATTTAACTTGTTAAGAAAATATCATATAAAGTTAAATATCGAAATGTACATTTTTGGAATCAGTCGGGCAAATTTATTGAAATCATGATGAGTAGGTAGGGAATTAAAGTAAATCCATAGAAAGTAAAGGCTATTCTAGAAATGAAATTTTTAGGTACATTGAAAAAAATATAAAAATCAATGAAAAATATTGCATCTTTAAACCACTTTATTTCAAAATCAATCTATAAATATTTTAAGTTCTTTCAAGCCATAAAAAGGGCTGAAAGACATGGAGTGGACTGCAAATTACGAGAAGAGTTTCTCAGAGTTGAAAGTATATTTGGTTGAGATATTAGTCTTAGCTTGACTGCAAAAAGGTGATAAGTTTTTTTTCTCTATTTGATAGTTTTAGAAAAGGTGATAAGTTTTTTTTCTCTATTTGATAGTTTTAGAATATGCCATTAGTGCAATGTTGATAAAGGAAGAGGAAAGAATGTAGAAGTTAGTTTATTATGTCAGTAAGGCATCACTAGATACTGAAAAAAGATAAATAAACCCATAAAGCCGCCTTAACTCTAGTGTTAGTGACACAAAAACTAAGATCGTATTTTCAGGCTCATTCTATCTTTTTATTAACAAATCAACCATTAAGATATCTATATAAACTTGATCTCTTAGGACGAATGGTTAAGTGCGTGATTGAGTTGAGTGAATTTAAAATTAAGTTTCAACTGAGAAAGGCAATAAAAGCTTTGGCATTAGTAAATTTTATTGCTAAATGGTCAATATCCAAGAACAATTTTGAATCATTGATGATAGTTAAAGAGGGAGAACATGGTAGTTTAAGATGAAAGTTATACATTGATGGAACCTTAAATGCATAAGGATGAGAGTAAGAATCATTTTGATTAGCTCAAAAAATGATAAAGTTGTTTGTGCATTGAAATTGAACTTTTAGCTTACTCATAATGAAGTAGAGTATGAAGCACTTTTAATAGGATTAAAGATAGCATTGTCGATAAGAGCAAACAAGGTGCTTATAAATAGTAATTGTTAACTTATCATTGGTCAGGTAAATAGACAATTTCAAGCTTGAGAAGGAAAAATGAAAATATATTAGAATAAAGTAAAAGAGATGAAGGCGCAATTTGAAAAAGTGATTATGAAACGAGTATATAGAATATCAAATGCTTGGGCTAATGTATTGGCAAAATTGATATCAGTATTTAAGGGAAGATTGTCGAGAAGTATACTCATTAAGTGTATAGAGAAACCAAGCATCAAACAAAAAAGTGAAAGGTAAGAGATTAACAGTGCATGTTATTAATAAATATGGTTCTTTTTTTTCATTGATTAGATAGTTTTACAGTATTATTATAACTAATGTGGTAGACATTTTCATTAAGACTTTCACTTACACCTATTGCCTTTTCGAAGTATGAAGTAGATTAATAATGGTTAACAAACCATTCACATCAACCATGAGAAATTTATTTATTGTGGTTGTAATCCTTGGAAATAATTACTATTCTATTAAATTAAAAATTCAAAATTTCCTTTATTACTAAATAAGAAAAAATAGTAGCAATTAGAATGTAACAAAATTATGAGAAAACTAAAAATTTAGTAATTAGTTTCTGGCATGAAATACTTTAGACTAAAAACAAGGGAACTTTTGTTAAAGATGTTCTCGGGAATAAAGCACTAAGTCATATTATGTTGATAACACAATACTGAGAACTCAACACTGAAAACCTAATATTACCATGGATAACAATAAAAGGATCATAAATTCCACAATTGCTGTTAGTAATTACTTACTAATGACAGATGGGTAATGACCCATTCAATGTAGAATAATTATACAATAAAAATGCAATAATGATGCATTAACTACATTAAGTACAATAATCCCTCCTAGGCATCTACAAAACCTAGAATCAATGTCAAAGTAAAGGTAAGCATACATTAATTTTTCTAAAATTCTTTTAATCTGTAAATAAATATTTTTTTGAATTAAGTACCAAAAGGTCTTCTCAAGAAAATTTGGCATCCTTTGACTTCATTTTTTCTTGTAGAAAAAATTAAAGAAGGAATTACCAAGTTAAGAATTGAGGATCATAGAAAATTAAGCCTGTTGATTAGTTAGCAAAAATCCTTTATCAAGAGTAATTTGAAAAAGTTACCTCTTTGTTATAATTTGTCGAAAATGTCATCCATAGGAAAAATAATGGTTTGTGTCTCCATTCTTCCAATCATTTTAGATTATACAAATATTTTAGGAAATTAGTTTATTTGATCATGGTTTTATTTATTTATTTATTTTAAAAGTTAATTACATAAGTGTTAGTTAATTTAATGAATATATTTTTAAAATATTCTATCAGAAGTTTGAAGTTCTAATTCTCACGTAATACAAAAAACCATGAGAAAAGGTTGAGGTCTATATTTAGCCAATTAAGGATCAAATGGTTATATCTTTAAAGCCAAGTAGCACTAGTAGAGAAATGAATTATAAATAGAAAATTGTCGATATGGAAGCTTATTATGCATATTCAAGATTTGATATTTCACTTGTAAGCAAAAAACTTGAGACAAAAGATAATTCAAGCCATGGTTCATGTAAACACACACAAAAACAATAATTCAAGCTATGGGACACACATAAACAATAATTCAAACTATGGGATACATATACAATTTAAGCTATTGTACATTTAGATACATACACAACAAAAATAATTGAAGCTATAGTACATGAAAAAGTACACACACACACACACACACACACACACACACACAACCACACCCCTTAAAAGTGATACAAGTTATGGTATGTGAAAACACACACACACTCACAATAATTCAATCTATGATACATTCAAATAAACACACCGACACATATTGAGTTGATTTGAAAATAAATAAAACTATATATCCTAAATTTTCATTTAAAATAACATGACATTTATTGAATTAAATGATAAAATGTTATTATAAATGATTAAAAAAAGTGAGGTTACGTTACAAAGATTGTACCATACAACTCTAAATAAATGTACGAAAAATGAGATATTATATTAGAGGAAGTTAGAGATTTTATTACTTTTATGGTACTATTAAATTGCATAAAAAAATAATTCAATAACTAGAATATAACGATAATATGATACAATCATTGTATTGTTGCATGATACTTTATAATATTATAAAAACATAACTACTTACCTTGTGAATATGATAAAACTTAAGATAAAAATTTTAAAATATAAATTTGAGATGTCTTATCAATAAAATATCATCCCTTATTGCGCATACATGTACGTATGTATATATAGATATACAAATGTAAATATATAGATGTGTGTGTGTGTGTGTGTAAACCAATGGCCAAATCTTGTTAATTACTATATATATCTAATCATTTAGAACCAATGAAATGTTGCAAATATTACATTAAAGTGTAAATAAAAGATAACAAAAGAACACAAATGATATTTTACTAATTAGTAATAAATAAAATAAAATAAAAAAGGATAATAGATGTTTGTCAATATTGTATTATTAATTAAAATGTAGTGTATTAATAAAAGAATGAGATTTTCTTTAATACCATATGTTGATATATAATGATGTGTGCCATCATAGTTGCCATTTCATAATATGAAGACATAGGAAAATTTATATGATATTCTTTTATTAGACATTCACTTAAGTAATTGTACTATATGTGTCTAGATTATTTCAATCCATACAAGTTATACTTTGATTGAAAACAAACTACGATTATTTGATTTATATGATTTAAGCATTCTAAATTGTTCAGAGATTTTCATATGACATCAATGTAAAATAACCAATATAAATAAATTTTCATTATATTTAAATGACAAATATCAAGCGTCTTTGAGATTGTCAAACTTATCAAAAATTAAAATATATTATAGCAATAACAAGAAATATATTTTATCAAAATTAATTTCATCTCTCTACTAGAAACCTCAAGTAACGAGTTAAACTTTATATCTTATGACAATGTTTCTTTTATTACATTTCATTACAAATATCCATTTGTAGCTAATAAGTTTGATATCTTTAAATGTTTGGACTATAAGTTCAAATACTTCACATTTACAAAAGAAGTCAGTTATGCTTGAATTGTTTATTTCTACTAATACCAAATATGCCTTTATCTATATTCATTAAGAGTTTGTATGTTATACATCTTTTATAATTTTAGTAACTGTTATAAAAGAGAATACATTATTGATAGTTAATTAATTGCAATCTCACATTTCTCATATATGTGTGTGTGTGTGTGTGTGTGTGTGTGTGTGTGTGTGTGTAATTTGTAAACTTTCTTCATTTTTTAATTTTAATAATTTTACTAGGCAATTTTAATACTTTAAGATCTTCTATCACTTTAGGGTAGATATCACTTCAAAAACTTATGTCACTTTAGGAATATATGTTGCTTCATAACTTGTATTGATTTATGGACAAATGTTGCTTCAGAAGCAATTAACTCTTTTAGTATTAGTTGTTTAGAAAGAATATTTATATTTATTGCTTAAGTATTATTTTCATTAAGATTTTGATATAATAATTTTGTTTGCGGAACAATGTCTTTTGAACTAATAGGTCTACCATATTATTAGCTTGCAGTAAACGATTAATTTGTGGCCTTATGATTATATTTTTTTTTCTCAAGAACAATGTTTAGATTAATGTATTGATAGCTATGATTTGCTCATTCTTACAGTATTAGTAAATGCATCTAATAATTGATTTATAGTTTTCTTAAATTGCATTATTTTTTGTACTTTATTTTCAAATTAATTACTACGAGAATCGAGATAAGGTATAATAATTATTTTTCAAGAAAATTTAGGACTTACTTTATAAAACATTTTTTTCTCTAATGGTAAAAAAAAATATCTCATCAAAATAACAATGTAATAATAAAATATGAGTTCAAACTAATATAAACTTTAAACGATATTGAGATCTCATCTTTATACATTGTGGATGAGTTATAAGAATGTATATAACATAATTAAAAGTGCATAAATAAAAAATAAAATGTTGATGATTAGCTACAAGTTTTAATGAAGAATATTATGATAGGCAGTAAGTTTAACATGAACCAATATTGTAGCATGCAAAATATCTTGTCGCTATACTTAAATCGATAATTTAGTATATAATAGTAAAGTTTAAGCAATTATCTAAAGTTGTTTAATAAGTGATTAAACTAATCCATTTTGTGTACGGATATGTGGAATATAATGTTTTATATCAATTTCTACTGATGTATAATAATTATTAAATATTTTAAAGTAAATTTACCTATATTCTTTTGATGAATAGTTTTTGATTGGATAATTAGAGAAATATGTCCTTAATTTGATAATATATATAAATAGTCTAGCAAATATAACATTAGAAGTAGATAATAAATAAATATGTGATCAATAAGTAAATATATTAATTAAGACAATAAAATAACAAAATGGTCTATTAGATTGGTGATTAGTTCTACAAATGTCTCATTGAATCTCCTTAAGAATGATAGAGACTCAAAAACAATTTTAGAAGGGAATGGTCTAACCACTAGTTTTTATGTACAAATAGTACAAATATTCTTATTAGATAAGAAAATTTCCTTGTTTTTTAATGAGTATTCATAAGAATTTTTAATGATTTTATACCTCATTATATATCTTAGGTAACCAAGATAATCACAACACAACGTAAATATTTTTGGATTAATAAACTTTTAGTTCATTATTTCATAGTTTTCAATTTCATTTATGATTGCATAATATAACCCAAATGATCAAGTTATATGCTTTTTTTTAATATGCATTTATCGCTTGAGACATTAAAAATAATACATAAAAACTTTACATTATTCTTATTTACAATTTTTATGTGATATTCATTTTAGCGAATATCCTAAAAATTTAGGAGGTTTCTTCTAGATTTTGTTAAATATAAAATATCATGAACACATAATCAGATTATACTTGTCAACAAGATTATAGCTTTTCTAGAGCTCTTTATTAAGTTTGTAAAATATGATATAATATTTACCTTAACCTCAATATTTGTGAGCTTTAAAGAATTTTTTTTATCTCAAAGAAAATAGTATATATAGTTACACTGCAATAGAAGTATATATCCCTAATTTTCTTTTTCAAGAGAGATAGTTTACTAAAATTTATATTCTTTCATTAAATATAAGTTCATATCAGATATCGGGTTAAAGAAATATAAAATATGAAAATATATTTGATGTGTTTTACAAAAAGTATAAAAGTGCAAATAGAAAATAAAAAATAGAAAAAAAGATTATAATTAAACTTTAACTAATATGAATAATGTCATCACTAATTAAGTGGTCTATTTTACTATCTTTGTTTTGGAAGAAATTAGAAATATCAAGATGAGTAAGATTTATAGGATCTAAATTATCAATAAAATTAGTCTACACATTATTTCCTTTAGCCTTGATGGCTTTACGACATATGGGTAACCTATGTCCCTTGCTTGTGCATTGATTACAAATGTCGTCAATATTTTTGCAAGGCTTATTCTTACCATCCTTGTCATTTTCTCACCTTTTATAAGTATTCAACTTTTAAAGATTATATTTGTTATTTTACCATTCTAAGAATCCATAACCACTATGAGCGATATTCTTACTTCGTGTAACCTTTACCTTGTTTATTATTACTATATATATTAGTATTCGATTTTAAAATTGGTAAAGAACTAATTGAACGTAATTCATGATTTTTTAACAAAAGTTTATTTTTCTGTTAAACAATTGGAAGATATCTTATGAGTTTTGACTACTTTTTGAATTGAATTCATGATATTATTGTTGTAGAATCACATTAATGTATGAAAGTTAGAGAACGTCTTCTCTAGCATGTTTTGCTCAAAACATATTTACTACACAATTTTAACTTTGAGGTAACTTAAAATAAAGCAAAGTTGCATTCAGTAATAATTCATAATTTTGTAATCTCATAGTTATCCATTTTTGCGTGCTTTTAAGAGCGATGTATCTCTTTGGTGGTTTCAAATTTTTTCGCAACTTTGATGTTCCCTCAACTATTAAGTATTAAGTTTTTAAACTTTCATTCAAATGATAACAAAGGAAAATCATTGCATTTCATTTATCTTGCAGGAATGTTTAATTTATTATTATTATTTTTTGATTATGCCTTCCAAACCTATAGTTTGAAGGTTCACCTTTAAAATAAGAATTCAAAAATGATAATTATATCTTGCTACTTTAAGAGTCAAAATTTACAAATTTATAAGACTTAATAAATTTTTAATATGCAAGATTGTGTTAATAATGTATTGTGAATATTACATTAAACTATAAATAATAAAGAGATATCAGTGATATTTTAGTGTTAGTTCAATGAATAAATAAAATAAAAGAGACAAGTACAAGTACAAGAGATATATGCCAAAATTTTGTCATTAAACAAAACAAAAACGTAGTGCAGGATGTGGATTTTCTTCAAAGCAATATGTCTATATATTATGAAGTGTGCCACCATAACATATCCGACCAGTCAAAATCAAACAATTGTTTTTCACTATACAGTACCAAGACATGTGGAGATACTTTTCAAAATTTCAATAATTGTCCATGCAAAGAACCCGTCAGAATAAGTACTGGAAATCTACCAATTACAACATGGAACATGTTTTCTACACGTATTCGTGCAAAAATGATAGTCTAATCAGCCAAATCCGTGCATGCATGGAACCCGCAAACGCTTTAGCAAGGAGTACAACGCTTCAAGTGAACCTAATAATTCCTCCATCGACGCAGAGTTTTTCAAAGTTTACGATTGGATTTGAGTGCCTTGATTTGCATTGATAGTTTCTTTCATTTGTAAATTAAGATTAGGTCAATCGTCACTTGTCACCTTGTGAAATAATCATCGGTCCATGCCAGCTTTGGCTTGCCATGTCTATCGTGAATCAAGTACAGTAAATAATACAAGATTACTAATTTTATGATTAAAAAGGTGTAATTAATAATCTAAATGAATATACTTCTTCATTCCAGTGTCCCGAGAAATAGAATATTGGACTGTTTGGTAGTGACTAACTAATTGAAATATAAGATTGAATATATGAATGAAGGAGTGAGAGGGATATCTAACAACCAGCTTTCCTTCGGGGCTGTTAATTTTACGGAGATGGTGATTGGTTTGATTCGTTTAAGGAGAAATCATTTTTAATAATAGGAGACAAAATGACGGTGAAAACAAGTATCACAAGAGACTAACGGAGTAAATGATATAGGAGAATTAAGACAAGGTGCATATTCCCTAAATTATATGGAAATTATTTTTTCTGCCACTAAGTCAATTTACTCCTTTCTCCATTCTTTGTAAATAAAATTCTAATCTAGTTAGTACGAGAAGATACAAACTATTTAAACAAATTCATTTATGCATATAATTGAACAAATAAATTTTAAAAAATTAAAATAATAAAAAAAATTAATATATCAATAATATATTTATTTGTTCAATTATATTACGTTCTGTTAATTTATATAAATAAATTTATATTAAAGATGACAATAAATCAAAAATCGAGTAGAAATTATCATTTTTATCTTCGATTTTGTTTTAAGAATGGAATCGCCATTTATGTTCTAGGAATGGAATTTTTTTCCTCATTTTTAACAAAAGTTTTTTATCCCGATCATTTTTGTTTTAAGATAGAAATTCTCGTTCTCATCTTATTTTTTGTTTATATTATAATTTTTTTTGAGTTGAATATATTTTTTTAAAGTCATGACTTATCTAGCACTTTGAGTTGTAGGTGTGAGGCAATCACATGAGAATTGTGTTGGTCAATGTTTCGCTTCATTCTATCATTAATTTCTGGTTCTTGACCTTGAGCGTGCAACCCATCATTAATTGTTTTCTAATAGGATGAGCTGGCTTGTAATATCATGCAATCATTATTTTCTGGCTGTCGATCGATGAGCGTGCACCCCAGTTTTAATTGTTTAAGAATAGGATGATCTGGGTTGTAATTTCGTGATTGCATGCTTTCTCAGCTTTCTCATCAGGCATTTAGCATAAACGTCAGTTTATTGTTTGTCTTTCTTCCTCGTACTCTCTTACCAGCCACGAGAAGTGTCAATTTATTATTTGTGTTTCTTGCAGTTTCCAACAAGTATCTTTGGTTTTTCTTTTGATTCCTTAGAACTAGAAAATCATAAGGATTATAGCTCTGACTTATAATCAGAAAAGATAATTGCAAAATAAATAAAAAAAAACTTTATTTTTTTAATCCAAAACGAATAAGGAGTAAAAATGGGGATAATTTATGATCTCAGTTCCTGTCCTTTTTTTAAAAGTAAAAATAAAATATGTTCCTTTTTCAACTTGTTAGAGAAAACAGGATCAAAATTGATCCCGATCACTGGTCCAAATAAGCAGACTCTACGAATTCCATACTCGCAAAGATTTTTGCCTACTGTGCACAAATTTTATTATTTTTGGCTATATATGTTTTTTTTTTTTCTTTCTTTCTTTTGAAATTGGCTATACATATTTATATATATATTACTGGTGCACAAGAATGAACAAGATCACGAAGACCACAAAATGTTCACCCACATTTATTACAGGGATGGTTAGAATTTAAATATTATTGTTAATTCTTAGTCGAATGCTTAATTTTATTTTTCCTGAACCTTTGAAAAGAATGGCATTCGGACAAGGATAAAGAGACGAGGTTTCTATAATGTAGCAAGCACAACGACCTCTATTACTGAACGTTGCAAGAGCCTACGCTCTGGACAATTAAAGAAGGCCTGTAAAATAATGTTATATAATTTTAAATATACCCTTATGTCGTTTGTCACTTGTTCATAAATGTAATAGATTTGACAGCTTATATATCTTTAATTTGTTCCTGTAAATCAAGATCAGGTGATGATTGCTGTTCGGTATGAGATCCGACATTTCCGCTTCTCTTTAGCCAGAAGGCTGATACATTAAAAATTACAGACAACGTTATTAGGCACTGATGGATCACATCACAGATTGGTTTCGTGCCCAGTCCTCCTCCTGTAACTTCTGTTCATTACATAACATGATCAAAATCAACCTACTGAAATTGCCCAAGAAAATGCTACAGCTTGCCTTTTCATTCTTGTCTCTGCATATTTACTAACAACTTCTCAATAAATTATGTAAAATGAAACGTACAGTACATCTTGTTACAGTAAGACAAAACTCAGCCGACAGAAGTAGATGGAACTGCTGATTCATCCATTGAGCAGCGCAGCAGTATTTGAACTTGTCTTGCCATGGTACCGAGGTGGTTCTATCCCCGTTGAATCATCTGGGTATTCTGCAAAAGTTATGTTGTCGTTGTTACAATTTTCTTTTGTGCCAAAACAAGGAGGAATTTCTAGATACGTGGAGAAGTTTTTCTTCAAATATAGCTTGTTACTTGTGCACAGCTTACCATTTCTTTTGATATCCAGCCTCTTTCCAAGCCTGTCAATGAAGTCTTCCGGGAATTGTAGCTCTCCATTTAGCTGACTGTGGCTCAAATTTAGTTAGTCTAGTAAGTGAAGTGACCCTATGTTTGGATGAATTGCCCCACCGAGATTACTGTTGTCAAGGGATAGAGCAGTGAAACTATTCCATGAACAGAAGAAGTTGGGAACTGGGCTAGTTAACTCACATCCCGAGAAGCTGATTGATGTGAGAATCTTAAGTGTCCCAAGAAATCCTGGAATTATGATAAAAAATTAAGCACTGTATCTTTTGTAAACCTGAGAGAGTTTCAGGAATTGGACCATTTTTGAAGTTATGACTCAAGTCAAGCAATACCAACCTGTTTAGATTTCCTTTGGCTGGAGGTACGTTTCCACAAGGCTGTTAGAACTCAAGTCAATCCTTTGGAGAATCTGAAGCATGCCCAGAGAACAACGCACCTGTCAATCTTTTGGAGAATCTGAAGCATGCCCAGAGGACAACGCACCTGTCCTTCAAGACCATTTCAGCTTATATCCAAAATGCTCAAACTTTTTAAATCTCCAATTTCTTCGGGGATTTCACCACTTAGGTTGCTGTAACTCAAGTCAAGTTGCTCCAAATTAACTAACCAGCCAATATCTTTGGGAATGTTTTCCTGCAGATTATTCTGTGACAGGCTCAAAACCCTAAGGTTTGTAATCTGTGCTAAACTTGGAGGAATTTCTCCAGAAAGGACCGGATTAGACCTGAGAGCTAGATGCTCCAGGGAAGATAGTGCACCAAAAAGAGTTGGAGAAAGAGAGACTGGAAATGACAAAACAGCTAAAAATGGAGAGAGATTTTAGGTAAGGAAGCTTAGCAAGGAATATGATATATTAGCAGAAATTTTACAGGTTGGGATAATAGGTAATAACATCAGAACCAATATGAATTTTCATGACATGAAAGATAGAAGGAATATCTTCACCAATCTCACATTCAACCCCAGGCCGTTGAGTTTCAGTACATGGCTCAGGGTGCACATTGGCCCTGCCAGGATACTCTAGCAGCGAAGACATAACTTCAAAAAGACCCAAAAGCTCATCTTCATCCGTCACCATTTCACCCAAATCATCCAAATCTCTGTGCACTGCAATCACCTCACCAACCAAAATAAGAACCCAACAAAGAAAAAGGCCACATAAGCCATCAAATAAAGAAGAGAAATAACATGAAAGAGAAACAACACCAAACCCACATAAATAAGCATGAATAAACAAGCTATAGTGATCGGTCCAGAAACTGAAAATTCATATTTGCTCTCTTTTTACGTGAATATCTATTAGTCTATTAGATGAGCTGGCATGGAGAAATGAACTGTGTTGACGTCAGTTTGCAGGGAAACAAAGTGTTACTGTAAGAGGAAACAATTGTCAGCAGTCAAATAGGGGATAAAATGAAAAACGTTAAAAATTTCGATGGGACATAACTTGCATCTCATTTCAGTATCTTCGATGAAGCCGACAAGACAAATTGCTTTTTATGGTAGCCACTGCCATTGCCATTGCTCAATGAACAATTTCATTCTCTCTCACACCAGCCCACTAGAATGTCTGCCGCGGCCGCCTTCCAAAACGCGTAACTATTAGACGCTCGATTGTCGGTCTGTAGCCTTATATTTGCAATTTTTAGCTGACATAGTTTCAGGTTTAATCGATCATTCATAAGTCTCCTGAGCTCGCCGATGAAGAGACCCAGGAGGGACACTGTAAACGGTGGTTGTTTTTCAAAGAATATTTACAATGATCCGTGGTGGATTGAACACAATAAATTTAATTATTGATTGTAGTATTACAATTTTTTATTTTTTTCAATTTTAATATTGAAATTTTAAATTTTGTGTTACAAATTTTGGCTGTTATATTTTATATTCAAGTGTTTTAAATTTTATGTTATTTATTTTAAATTGTGAATTAAAATTTTTAATATTTTTATAAGACATCTCAAATTTTATATTGTAAAAAAATTAAATATAACAATACATCTAATTATGTATTGTAGTCAATCTCTAATAACTAAGGCTAATTTAATTTAAATCTATTTTTACAAATAAAAAAATTTTAAATTAATTTTAAGATATAATTCTAAAGTAAATATGATCATTGAAAAACAATTATCAAATTAATATTATCGTGATTAAAACAAATATAATCGGCTAATATTAAAATAATTTTAAAAAATAAATAAAAAGAAATGAGTTCTATGGATGTATACAAAGTGAAGAAGACCCCATTATACATTCTTGCTTTTACAACTATTCAATAACTACTAGTTTCAATATAACACAAGGATTAGGCTAATCAAAAATAAATATTGTGCATAGACACATGTCAAGTTTTATGTATATATCAATCATACCCATGTTTATATGTTGTAAATGATAGATTATAATTAATGTCTACAACCAGGTGATGGGTATTCTAGATTAATCTTTCAATTTAAACATGGATTATCATGTAAAATGATGATAATCATACCGTCATTATATAATCAATATGCTCCTATACTAATCAAGTAGTGACATGTGGCTAACATATTTGGCAAATTGTAGTTGAATTGGTCTATAGCGAAGACAAAGATTATTACCCATAAATCATGTTTCAAACACATTATGATTGTTTATATTATTAATATCGTTGTCGGCGTTCAAATATCTCGTTAACTTGTCAAAGTATAAACGGACAATTATCAAATTGATCCCAATAATTTGAGAAAGATGTTAAATTTATGGACCTATTTGGTACTTCTACAAACTACCAGAACCAATTTGATAATCACCTGATTGAAAATGATTAGAAGATTAACTTAATCAAAGTTATCAAAGACAGAAAAAGCTGCACTGTAAATCAAGCCTTTGCATCCGTGAACAAAAGAGTTAAAATGAACAAACACACGAAACTCTTGGTTTTGTCTAGCTGTCTTTGTAGTGTTCCTCTCGTTACGACAAAAACTATTGCTTAAACATGATTAATGTCTTAATAATCCTCTAATCGATTTAATCACGCAAGAAAGGGAAGAGATTAACCAATCATTAATCGCCAAATTATCCTCCAATCTTTCACCCCACGAGTCTTTGCTCCTCAACCATATAATTTTATATTCACAAGTCACCAAGTCTAAGCAAAATTTCTCCAAAACGTACAACTAAGCAAGATTACAATTAGTGGCATGATTATGTGTTATTGTAATCATTATGAAGACTGTGAAACCTGAAGAAATTCCCACGTCTTACAACATTATTATTAATTTTCTAATGTGTCGTCTTGTTTGATCAATCAATCAATCATAGGACACGTGGCAAACGTCCAAGTGATTTGGAACCCAACAATTGGCGGCTGATTAAAGGGGATCGTGTATCGAACAAGTGTAGGATTGAGAGTTAAAGATCAAAAGGAGAAAGGGTCCACAACTGTAATTGTGTGCTTAAGGTGGGTCAGGCTATGAAGATTGAAATCTACCAACGAACATTGTTTTTCATTTTTCTATTTTTTGAAATTGTTTTTGCTGTTTTTGAAATCTATCACGAAAGGGTAAACACATGGAGAGGGGAAGATACACGTAGACAACCTCATTCAATGCTATAATCATTGATCATTGACACTAAACCTCAAGGAAATAAGTGGACCAGTTGCAGGGCTTTTGCGTACAAGATGATCACCAACCATTGAATTATTTGCACGAGTGTGGGGCATGGATATGATAATGACACGTGGAGTCAATCATTCGTAGAAACGACAGTACACACTTCCGTAGTGGTATGGGTGGTCGGTGGCACCGTGGAAACTTAATTGATTGTTAGGAAAACACACAAATCTATAATTGATCAAAACTAAGTTCGATTAAGCCTAGAATTGCCAGTTGTACTTTGCCGTCATCTTATGGCGACTTGGCAATTGCTATTTCACCATAAACTATCTTTAATATGTGTATTCATAAAACATATTAGAGATTCATTTCCAATATGAGATTATCTTATTAAGATGTTGTTTAACACTAATCATCTCATTTACTTTATGGTGTGATTAGGGATAGTCATAAGTTTCTTGTCTTAAACAAATAATTAAAGTGTGATCCTCATTAATTTTAATATTAAAGTAAAAAAATATATAATAAAATATAATTAATTTTAAATTTAAATTCGAATTTGGAATCAGAATCCTAATCAATCAATTGCTTGTATCTTTTGTTCTAGAACTACCACTAAATATGACAGATTGATAAATTTTTAACCATAGTATTTTTGGTTGGTATTTAACTTTTAAAAATACACAAACTTATCAATCACACTACATGATCAACTAATATGATATGATTGATCTCCTAACTATTTCATTCAAATATTTGTTGTGATTGTCAATTAGTAAAACAATGCGATAACGATTGATAGTCTTATGATTGAATCAATGCATTAGTGGTGATAGGAGAAGCTAGTAAATACGTGAAAAAGTTAGGAGATACATGGAATTACATAGATTCAATTATTTGCCACCTTGATTGCTATAAAAACCCTATTCATGGGAGCTTCACCTACTACATTATATAAGAGCAAATAAGTGCACAAATAATTCTCTTACCTTACAACCTCTAAATTCCTCAGCCTCTTCTTCTTCATCTCGATCTAGGCATGGCGAAACCACCACCATATGTAGAGGAAATACCAAACAAATTAGCTTACAAATCTAAAGAATATCCTCAAAGAGCAAAAGAGTTTTCTTTCTTTGTCTGTGTTTGTTCGATTTTTGTTTACATTTCCGTCTTCTATATCTTCAACCTTTCTCCTTCTACGTTTTTGAGCAACAACAAGTTTTGGTTCTTCATCTCCAACACTCTTATTCTCATCATTGCCGCCGACTACGGCTCCTTTTCGTCGTCCGGTAGGAACAAACATGATGTTTACGAAGAGTCTGTGATGCATAGCCAAGCAAGAAGTGTTTCCTCATATGTTTCACAATATCCTGGAATTGTCAAGAAAAGTGTTTCCAAAGAAGAGGCTGAAAATTTGCCAGAAATTACAAAAGAGGTCATTGTTGCCGAAAAGCGAAAACACCCAGAAAACAAATTAGAAATTGTCACCGGCTGGGAACCTGAAAACAGCCCTAATGACAATTTCCAGGAGAAGAAAATGGACATGCGAAGTACCAAGAAAGATGTTAGCGAGGCAAGAACTTACCGTCGTAGTAAGTCTGATAAACAGAAAAGAGTGGTGATTGAGGAGTGTAAGAATGATATTATTATTTTACGCAGGTCAGAGACCGAAAAGGAAGAAGCTGCAGCCAGCGAAGAGGAAAACGAGTTCTCTGCTATGTCAAACGAAGAACTAAACAGAAGAGTTGAGGAGTTTATTCAAAGGTTCAACCGACAAATTAGGCTTCAAAGAGCCAGAAAATTCCATGAAATCTAGACATTGTTGTTTCTGTCTTGTCTTCCACTTTGTGATTTTCCATAGAGATCCACTTTGGACTTTTTGCTCAGAGATATACATTTAGTTGTCTTTGTCAATTATATTTTTCCATTTTCACGCCCTTATATGATCTGATCTTGATTTCAATTAATAATTTATAAGAGATTGACCTAATATAATATGATTGAGTGAGTGAATAAAAAAATAAGAATATTATAAATAAAAAAAACAAGAAAATTAATTCACTAGATAAATAAATTTATTTATGTAAAAGTAGTATTATTCGACTCAAGATACTTGACTTTAGAGACAACATACAAGAGGTAGCAAAATGGTCAGGTTCACATGGCATGAATTCGATACGAAAAATAGTGCAACGATATGATACATGAATTCACCTAAACTCGAGCTGGAGTCATATTTCAAGCACAAAAGTCTAATTAGCTAGTGCATGAACCGATGTAAAAATACGAATAATTAAATAAAATATATAAAAATAATTTAAAAATTAAAAAGAATTAACAAAATACGAAATAATAGTTGCACGTAAGTTATAAGTTGTAATATTAGTTCTAAGTAGTGTACAGTTGTTGATCAAACATAGTTACCCATGTTTGGGAAACTTATTGTTAGTTACATTAATCATGATCAATAATGCAAGATTTCTTACAATTATGGATTCATTTGATTGTTACTTAATTCTTAAATTATTTTATTGCAATAGATAGTTTAATATTATTTGTAGTTGTAGCTGAGTTGCTGTCATTATTCCTGTTAAATTAAAATTATAATTGACGATAGGATGGTTGTGATTAACTTCAAATTGTTGATGAGTTGTACCTAATTGACATTTACTTGAAATTAAGCCACTTAACATGCGAGAGAGCTTATTAGTTAATTGTATTATTGGTCTTCTATTGTAAAATATTTGTTACAAACTAATATTGATTATGATATTACTATTGAGATTAACAATAACAATGTTTCTCTTCATATGAAAGATGATATTCACCTCTTCAAGGTCCCACAACTTTGTTCTTTTTCTCCTTGGATTGTTTACTTTCATTTAGTTAAATTTTGTTGATAGTTTATTGCCCCATTGAGATGCAAGTTTGGACTCACGATAAATGAATTTGACTATGATGAGGGTATCATGTGATTAAATGAGTAAAAATATTACATCTTAAATCGAATAAAATATACGTTAATTTTGAATTCATAAGAGCAATTAGGTAGTATCATCTAATAAGTTAATTTTTTAGATCGATGACAATTACTTGATCTGTAATAAGTGGTATTTAAGTAGACTTAAATTTTGATTCGTATTTAGGCTCCAAACACTTGCACCTTACATCCCAACATAGCAAGGACTTAATTGTAACAAGTACTCTACCTGATTGAGTAGGTGAGAATAGATTGATTTAGGTTTATATGGGCCTTACTTGCTCTGATTGTTTGAATTAGAATTTCAGCTTGGAATTATCAATGATTTCTGCTGTCTAGTA
The DNA here is from genome assembly GCA_032401905.1 of Swietenia macrophylla. Taxonomy (NCBI): domain Eukaryota; kingdom Viridiplantae; phylum Streptophyta; class Magnoliopsida; order Sapindales; family Meliaceae; genus Swietenia; species Swietenia macrophylla. The sequence goes on from CP135573.1 coordinate 3,455,524, forward strand.
CTATAGATTACACAATATCAGCATTTTCTCTTTATGTGCTTCAGTGTAATTTTCATGTGGGAAACTTCACCATCAATTGTTTTCATTCAAGATCTTGAGTTGGCAAAAATCCCAAAGAGATCTTCTGATGCAGCGATGCCTATTGATGACGAAAATGCAAAAGTTGAAGGCACGGGTTCAGGCTTTATTTGGGATAAATTTGGTCACATTGTAGGCATCCTCTTCTCTCTTTTAACATTGTAAATCAGTTATGCAGCATATGCTTCATCACGTCATTTGGTTTAGTAACAATATATTCTATTGATAATCTCATGAGTTTACTTGGTCAAAGAAATAACTTGAAGTAGAAAAGTTACTTAACTGAGTGGAATAGAGTTGTGCAATTCATTATCTGTTTGTCTTTTTTGAGTACACAGATGGGTTTCAAAGATACACTGCATCTTTGATAGTCTTATCTTTCCCTAAGGAAAATCAAATGCAAAACAACAGTTGAGGTTGCATTGAAGGTTTTGATCCAGGTGAAAAACGTACAAAGTAATCTTTATAAAAGACTTTCCAGCAATCTTTTCTTGTTACTCGTGAATCTTAGGTTACCTGTCTTATTATTATAACATAAATATGTCAAAGATGGAGGTTAATATGATGTGCCTATCAGAGTGCATTATCAGATTATAAATGATGCCTAACGTTTGCTGTTTATGTGTATGACAGGTTACTAATTAACATGTTGCAGCCAAATTGGCCACAGATCAGAGTGGATTGTAGCGTTGTCAGGATTCGTACTTTTTTCTAGTCATTGTCTACTGTTTTTACTGCATTTCTCGTTTCTGAGAGGTCATAAGCGTTTGAATGATGTTTCTTCACCAAGTTTACTGGCCATTTGGCAGAATACTGATAGTTACTTGTTTTTTTCTAGACATTATCTTTACAGTTTATTTCTTGTTAGTAACAACAGGGGTAACCTTTAGATAATTGTACTGTTATGCAGTTTATTATCAGGAGAAAGCTTTTGCGCTGTTTTTAAGAGTATGTTTGGGACTGTTATGCTTCTATATAACTTCGAAAGTAAAGCAGCTGAAGCGCAAAGTAAAACTCACTTGTACACTAATACTAATGTTTACAACCATCCTCTCACTTATACTTACATCCAGTGATTTCATCTCACAGCAAATATGACTTAAAAGTCGCCATACCTCAGTCCCAAACATACCCTTAGTATGTGGTGAATCATAACTGAAATCTATAGCAGCACTACCAAGATGATTTTCTGAATCTGTGAAAACCTTACACATGCAATGACGTTCTGAAATGTTAAAGTATACTCAATCAAGAATATTTGGTTTCCTTCTAAAGTATTTAACAATTGGCTTATCATATGCTTGATGCCTCATTGAAAATCAAGAGAAGATTCCTTGAAACCAACTCTGCCAGTAACAAACAAATCGCATGTTGGGTTTTCCTTTCTTTTTCTTTCTCTTGGCCCTGAATTACACATACTAAACTGCAATGAAGTGGACCGAAAAAATTTGATGAGAAAAGTGTAGGCTTTATGTTAATTGCTTTAAATAACACAGGTCGTAAGTGATGACATGGAAGATAGATTCCCTAACCGAATGGAAGAGCCATTCGAGGAGCTATCCAAACAGATGTGGCTATTAATGCCAACACTATTTTCACTAATGCAATGGCATTGTGTAAACCTCTTGATGTTATGGTGTCACTCTGTGTGTCTTCTCCTTTCTTTTTGGTTCCATGCAAGTGAAACTAGTATTCCTGCATCTTAGCTAAAATTAGCCAACCTTTGAAGCTTCATTCAGTGGTGATTGTGATTTTCTTTTAACCTAGGAAAATAGTTTGCTTGGTATCATGTTGAATTCGTTTGGATCTTTCAAATTTACTTCTGTCTTCCACATTGACCGTGTGATCATCTCGATAAGAATTTGTGAATATCAAGGATTTTTCAGCTTTCAACTGTTTGAATCTGTACAGGAAATTCAGGCGGGCCACTTATTGATTCATATGGCCATGTTATTAGAGTCAACACAACAACTTTAACCCTCCAAGGTAAAGAGATGCCTAACTGCTTACCTCCTCTATAGCATATTGATAGATCAATGACAAAGTTCAAGTCTTAAATTTGAACTTTCACTGTATATTATTCCGCAGGGACAAGATTATCTTCTGATGTGAATTTTGCAATTCCAATCGACATTATTGTCCGAACTGTGCCTTACTTTATTGTTTATGGAACACCTTATAGTGACAGGTTTTGATAATATTATATCTTCTTTGATTGTAAATATCACATGTATTACCCTCCTTCTCAAATAACTTTTTATTTGATTGATAATCATTGGCCATTTGCATCAAGCATAAACTTTCTCCTCGCACGTGTTCTTGGGAAGCACACTCTAGAATGAGAAGTAAAACTCGGTCGGCGATTTGTCACCTACTACGGATTTCGTACCACCCCATAAAATGAAAATTCATAACCCTGATTACCATGGGAATCCCATTTAGTTGCCCTGTACTGTGTGAACTCATTTTTTTCTATAAGAATCAACATGATTTCATAGGGTTCTTCAAGAAGAAAATCTCGTACAAGGATACCTACACATGTCATTCATACAAGAATACTTGGTGCTGAATTGACAACTTAGTGACAATACTTGCTGCTGGTATTGAGAATTTAAATTCCAACTAGCAGCAAACCCATTTTTGAATCTCTGATTATACTTCTCTACGTTGACGCTGTTTAGAATGATAAGCTCCCGTTGTTGCATTCTGATTCTTAACAGCAAGCTCAAGCCTGGTTTTGGTCTGAATTTGTCGAAAAAATGGTCTTCCCTTCTCTTCCTTTAAGATTTTTTTCATGATGTTTTCTCTTTGGTTTAATACATTTTATGATCTGAACTTCATTTTTATTGACTAATGCTATACCATTTTCATCTACACGATGAATGTCAAATAACTCTAGAAGAAGAATTTTGGATAAATAACATTTTCGGATGAATAACAATACTCTTCTTTATTTGAATGATGAATTTACACCTGCCTATAATATATCAAAGCCTGGAAAAAAAACATGGCAAAAATGAGCAATATATTAGTAATTGCTGGTTAATAAAAGAAAATCATCCTGAATACAAAATTAGTGTTAGTTGCGAGACATATTTCGGTTTGAATGGGCAGCTATATGAATGTGGGTAAAGAATATGGATGAACAAACAAGAGGAGTGAGCAGCTGCAAAGGCAGAGTTCATATAGAGCTTAAAGCAGAGGAAGCAGAACCTGGAGCCAAGCTTTATTTGGAGGAGAAAAAAATGGGGCTTGTAGATGTGAGCCTTTTGCCACATTACAGTTGGTTCTATTGCCATGAGATATGTGTAAATTTCAGCATCGAGGCAGATAGCCCAGAGCTTGTTGAATAGGCAAGAAGATGCATGAAGCTGGAAAGTGTGGCTAAATCCCTTCCTGACCAGGAAAAAATTTGTGACTTCATTTTGACAGTAAAGAAGAAACTGGAAATATAAGGAGAGATTGGATAATTAGTAAGTGATATAATATTTCTTAATTGAAATAAGTATTACGTTTAGATCAATAAACACCAAAAATAAAGTAATAAAAATATAGAAATAAAGTAAAAGATAAATGGATTTGATTTAAAGTAATAAAAGTTCTCTAACAACGGAAATAAGAATTTTTTTTTAGAAATTTTAATATAATTCATGACTAGTTGTGTCATCTAATACAATATCAAAGACAACAATCAAATGACTTGTTAGCTCTATATGCAACAGTTTAAGAAACACCTCTTATCTGAATGTAATCTTCTCAAGCCTGAAAGATTTGAGCAAGAGGCATTGTTTTCAACAACTGCTGCAAGAAGAATTTGAAAGAGACAAAGACTACACTGGCTGTTACAACAAGTGTAAGGTTCTGAAAAGAACTGAAAATTGAAGAGATTGGATGTTTCATTTCAGATTGGCAGTTGAACTCTTAACCACTTCATTAATATGGACAACTTCCTAGATTTGTTCTAATGTAAGATAAGCAAAACCCCAAATTTACAGACACGCTGCACATAAATAAGCAAACTGAGAGAACTATTGTTGATCATAAAGATATAATGTTAACCATTATTGTATATTTTTCTTCCCTTGAAACAAACAGATTTCTGCTAAAAAAATTGTATGGGAACCCATTAATATCCATTAGTCTAGTTTTAGCAGCAACAACTGTTCCTCGATGGAGCAATCTACGTGGCAAGAAGTTCTACAAGAGCAAGGGATAAGAATGAGTCCAAGGCACCGTTGCTCCATATGAGAGGAAGAGGAGTGTCTGGTGCTTTGATACTCCACTGCGTCTTGGAGAATGATGTTTCCTTGCTTGTCAATGCAGTGGAAGGTGCCCAGGAAAAAACGTCCATCTTTAATCCCCACTAGCATTTGGCGGAAGAGTAGCTTCCTCATCCAACTTATGTGATCCGAGCAGTCTGTATCAGACCCACCCGAGCACCCCACAACATTTTCAGAGTTCTCCACTTTTTGGTCCATCAATATGCAAGCTGAAACAATCACTTTTACTAATCAATTAGAAGCAAACAAAAATTGTTAATTGAGCTTTTTGGTGATACAACCAATTCAATTAACTACAAGTACCAACAAACTTAGGCTAGTAAAGAGAAAGCTCCAAGAAATATATTCAGCAAATTCTACAATATACCAGGATATTAGCTATTAACACACTGTATATGGAGGAAAATTCCCAAGGTTTAGAATGTTGGCACCAAATCCTCAAATTATTGTGCAATCAAGGAACGGAAAATTAAATTCTTTCAAACATGCGAAGTAGAAACTAGAGTCAATTGCTAAACAGCAACAAGTTTAGTAACAACAACATTGCTAATTTATTCAAAGAAAAATAATTCCAACTCTATGCAGGAATGATATATTTGATTTTCAGAACTCAATCAAGCACATGAAAGTATAGACCTGCAACAGCTCAGGATCAAACTTCCCAACTTCTTCCAATTTTAAGATGCAACTGGTTCATCAATGAAGTAGTAAGGTACAGTTGAGTGTAAAAATGAAGCCAAAAAAAAAACCGAAACCATAGCAGTACTTTGCCTCAGAATGAGAATTAGATGGCACTTTATTTCATTTTCAGCAAAAAAAAAAAAAAACTCTACAAATTTGTGAATTTGACTAGAGGAAACACCCAGGAGAGAAAGAATCATTTTGAACCAGAGCATCCCACAAGTGTCTCACAACTCTCTTCTCTCACGTACATATGCATCAGCAAGAGAGCACCCACAAAATTCTTGCTCAGTGTAATCCAGGTGATTTAGTGAATCATCTTCTACATATTATTACCCAGAATTATCACAAGCCATGCAAGTAAATCCCAAAACAATCCCATCGAGGTAAGGACTGCAAAAACCCTGCTTCCTCAATTTATCATCCAAATCAAATTAGCAATGATCCCTTTTGGTATCTGAGCTCAAAGCTCTGATGATTCCTCCACTTAACACGTCCGCATGCAAAAGATAGATGATGCCATGACTCAACAACTTGACGGATACCCTTATTAGGTCACCTTACTAATACAGCTTTCCTCAAACTAGATGAATTCTACCAGACAAGCCAACTCACATTACGAGGGATAATCGAGAAAAGAGTTAAACCAAAACATATTATTGAAGAGTGTTGCTTAACCGCAGTGATGAACAGATTCAAACCAGAACAAATAATTTGTCCTTGTGGAACCCAAAGCAATTTATTATGGAATTGAGATATAACAATAGCAAGCTACAAATTGAAGTTCCCACATAATAATACATATTTGTCTTTCATCAGCGCCAAAACAACCAAAAATTATGCAAATTGATCCCATATTGAATTGAGAGGAACATGTTGACAAAAATTAACATAATAATTGAATTTTAAAAAAAAAAATTGAGAAACTAACAGTTCGGTGGAGTAAGGAAGGAGTTTGTGTGACCTTTCGAACCGTTGATCTGAAAGAGGCGGCTACCGACAATAGTTAGCGAGCACGGTGGCGGTCTTGACAGAATACGGTAATGATTTCTGTGACTTGGGTGTATGTAAACTTGGGCTTCGAACGGTTTGAATTTTTTTTTTATTTTTTTTTATTCTTTTTTAGTTTTATTATTCTTAAAAAGGAAAAATTATTATGGGTTCCGGTCCGGGTTTCATACGGATATCCGATTCCCTCATCCTGCCCGTAACCCGTGCTGTGTGCGGAAACCTTTTTTCATTCCTTGCGACATTTACCCGGCCCGGAGATATGGGTTGATATCCGGACTTGCTTTTTACCCATACGTATTTTTAATATCTTATTAAAAAGGGAAATTAAAAAATAATAATATAAATAAAAAACCTCGTTTGAAACTGGCAACTCTGTAGTCGTATCCAAGCGAAAAAATTAGGCGGTGAAATCACCAATGCCTAGTACCCTAAAGTCTAGAACTTGGCGAAGTACGGCCTGCGTATCGACGAAGCTTAGACGGAAACTCCCTTCCCTTTTCTCTCTGTTGGGTTTTTCTGGTTCACAGTCACGCCTCTTTACCTTCCAGATTCTTCTCTTGAGTTTTCGGTTTTATTTGAACTTCTTTCTTGGAGTTTTGCTTCACTTTTACCAAGCAAGGTCGTTTTTTTTTTTTCAAATGTTTGGCTTGTATTGTTGTGGCATGTTATTATCTCCTGAGCCTTCATTTGTTCAATGCAGATTCTGGTTTATTGAAGAGTAATCAATGAATGAATTAATGGGCTCTTCTTTATTTGTTTGTTTGACTCCAAATTTATTTTTTTTTCACCTCTATTTGTGTTTTTCAATGATATTTCTGTAACCTGACTTCTTTTTTTTTTTTTTTTTGCTTGAAATAAAATCCAGTTATAATTATGTGATAGATTTTCGTTTGTAATTACAAATAAGCAAAACATTGAATTCTGCAGTCTAAGGCCACTCTATAATTTGTGCTTTTGTGATTCCATTACAGGTACCTGTAACGGATGTATAATTAATTCATTTTTTTCTCCTTGTATTTCTTGCATATAGTACACTTTTGTGCTTTCAAGAGCTGTGATTTGCATTGAATAGAAATGGGTGAGAGTGGAAAGCGGTCACGTTCACAAAGAGATAATGATGGGGACGGCAATAATCAGAAGAGACGGGTAAACGATAACGATGACAAGGGTGGTGATGAATTGGTTGTTTATAGAATCCTTTGCCCAGATGGGGTTATTGGAAGTGTTATTGGTAAAAGCGGGAAGGTTATAAATTCAATAAGGCAAGACACAAGGGCAAGGATCAAGGTGGTGGACCAGTTTCCCGGTGCCAAGGATAGAGTTATAACAATTTACTGCTATGTGAAGGATAAGGAACATGTTGAGATTGATGATGAGTTCAATGACAAAGAGCCATTGTGTGCTGCCCAGGATGCTCTTCTCAAAGTTCATGCTGCAATTGCTAATGCAGTGGCTAATGCCAGAGATAATGATAAGAAGCGGAGAGATAAGGAAGAGTGTCAAATACTTGTCCCATCTAGCCAGTCGGCAAATATCATAGGTAAGGCTGGGGCAACTATAAAGAAACTGAGAAGCAAGACAAGGACGAATATTAAGGTTACTGCCAAGGATGCCACTGACCTAACTCATTCATGTGCAATGGATTTTGACAACTTTGTTCTGGTTAGTATCAGAAAAGTTCTCCAACTCTTAATCTGTTTCCAGCTGAGCATGTTACTAAACAATTTAGTTACTGGACCAATTTTATATGTGCCAAAATTGGGTTTGATAGAAGGTGAACCAATTTTATAGTTGCTTATCAACATTATGATTGTTGTTTAACTAAATTTAAGTCAATTATATGATGCCATTTGTCAATGTTTGCCTGCAGCCATGTTAAATTTAATTATACAGAAAATATAATGTATATTCATGGACTCAATGTGTTTCTCCATAGAAAATTGAGGTACTGTCATCTTTTGAGGTTGTTGATTTGTGGGTTTTAATGTTAATGAACAGATAAGTGGTGAATCAGAAGCAGTGAAGAAAGCATTATTCGCTATTTCTGCAATAATGTATAAATTTTCTCCTAGAGAAGACATTCCTCTTGAGACAACTGTACCAGAAGCTCCTCCAAGCATTATTATTCCATCAGATGTCCCTGTTTATCCACCAGGTGGATTATATCCAAATGCAGATCCTATCCTTCCTTCTAGATCTATTCCTGCTATCTTAGGTGCTACACATGTACCTGATATTCAGGGTTATGCTGATACAGGGAGTACATGGCCTATATATTCAGCCGCCCTTCCTGTAGTTTCTGGTCTTGCTGGTGCCTCACAATCTGAGGAGTTAGTCATAAGAGTCTTGTGCCCCTTCAACAAGATTGGTCGTGTCATTGGAAAGGGAGGGGGTACCATTAAAAGTATAAGGCAGGCTAGTGGTGCACAAATAGATGTTGATGATACTAAGGACAATCGCGATGAGTGTATCATAACTATCACTGCAACTGAGGTATGGCCTTCTGGTTTTATCCCTTTTTTGTCTCAAAAAATTTCATCCAGTGAAGTAGTTGGAACAGAACGTGAACCAGTATTACCTCTAATTTTTTGTTGTCATATTCTCCTTATTAGGAAAATATTTTATCTCATTGCATCATGATGTTAGATTCTGTCATTTCTATTTTGCGAAAACTATGGTTTGACAGAAAGACAATGCTAAAATGATTAGTCCTATCTGTGTTGTCATCAATATGTTTCAACATTTTCTTCGGGCTTCATATATGACCCCAAGACCCAAGCCAAGCTTACTTCAATCATCATCATTGAATTTATGGCAGTGGCGAGAAAGCTTAGCTTACTTTGATTTATTCAGTTATATTAGAAGTTAAATATTTGTTAATCTCCCATGATGTGCACAATATACTTCAAGTAGCAGTTATTGATCATGTGATATGTCTTCTGTCTTGCAGTCACTTGATGATATAAAATCCATGGCAGTTGAAGCTGTACTCTTGCTGCAAGAAAAGATAAATGATGAAGATGATGATGCCGTTAATATTCGACTCCTTGTTTCATCTAAAGTTATTGGCTGTATTATTGGAAAGAGTGGTTCAATAATAAATGAAATTCGGAAAAGGACCAGAGCCGACGTTCGTATATCAAAAGGGAACAAACCTAAATGTGCTTATTTCAATGATGAGCTTGTAGAGGTCTGTTTTATAATTTTTTTTTTTATTATTTCAGCTTTAAAGTTCTGTACTATGCTTTTTCTTTTTATTAGTGCAACAGCTTTTTGGTTGACACTTTATCTGCATTTAGGTGGTTGGAGATGTTGGTAGTGTGAGAGATGCACTTGTACAGATAGTTTTGAGACTCCGTGATGATGCCTTGAAAGATAGGGATGGTTCCAATAACCCTTCTATAGGTGCTGATTCCCTATACTCAGGTGGCACTGGTATTTCAGTGCCACCCCTCTTGCCATCTGTTCCCCCAGTTGCTTCATTGAGTTATGATCAGAGGGCTGAATCTGGAAGTGGCTTAGGCATGCTTTCCTCAAGCAGCCTCTATGGATATGGATCTTTGCCGGTATGTCAGCTTGGTGTATGTTTTTAATCATCATTGCCATTCTTTTGCTTTCAATAGCTTAAAATGCTAACAAAATATTTAGACATTCAATACTTTAGGGTTTTGGGCCAAGAAAGTTTGTGGAGCTCAATATTATATGATTGAATTTGAAGTAAATATTTATTCCAAAAACCTTTCTTTGACCATGTTTATGATATGCATGACTTGTTTGAGGCATGGCTATGGAAGCTGCTTCTGATTTCTTATCCTCTCTAGCTATCACCCTGTATGTGGTTGCTTTGCGTGTTGTTCAAAAGGAGACGATAAATGTTAACCAAAATAAAGTTTTTTTGATTTTGCATAGCATTGGCTATTCCACACTGTTTAAGCAATTAGAAATTCCCGCTGATGATGGTTCTTTGATTGTAAATATGTTAAGGAAATATTTTATAGATTAAGAAATTCCTAAGATAGCCATATCTGTTTGGATGATTTCTCAAAGCTTTTATGTATGATTTCCAAATCTGTTCCTCTGATTAAGATTTTGTTTTCTTTGGTTGTTTGGGGTTATTTAATATAAGGATCTGTTGATGTATATATTAAGTGATGGTTGGAAGATGCTATGGATTGAAAATAAATCACTTTCTCTTTCCTTTTCAGCTTTTTTGTTTGATTTATCTTTCCTTTATTATATTTGATGGAGGAATTGAACTAAGAAAATAGATTTTACAGCAAACGTTTAGTGATTTTTTATTTTGGTGTTCTGTTGTGTTACATTTTCAATGATGGTTCAGTTCTCGGAATTTGTTGCCCATTTGTATTATTTAATAGGTTTTCTCCCTTATGTTAGCATCAATTTTGTTTTGATTCTTGTTGATAGATAGGTGACAGCCCCTATGGATCCGTGTCCTCCTATTCATCCAATCTTTACGGGCGGTTGGTATATTATACTTATTAAATATTTGCTCTGCTTTTTACAGTTACCTTTAAAATCTGCTTTTTGACTTTATGTCTTTGTTCAGGTTGCCTCCTACCTCAACTCTTGAGATATTGGTCCCTGCTACTGCAGTAGGTAAAGTGATTGGCAAAGCTGGGGCAAATTTAGCCAACATTCGGAAGGTTGGTCCATCTCTCTCTCCCTCTCTCTCTCTCTCTCAAGCTGAATTTGTTTCTGTGTATTTAGAGGAAGCTAATTTTGAGCCAAATGACTAATTAATTAAGCTAGAGAGAGCATTTACAAGTGTTTGTATGTGACCTGTATATGTTGTCTCTGTTCTGATTTGTCCAAGTCTCATCAACGGGTATAAGGGCCAACGGATTAACATGTTGTTTGTCACAATCTTAACAATGTCTTAATATGGAACATTGATCATTTTAACTGTAGAAATGTTGTTTGTCACATTCTCATGCTTCTTTTTCTTTCAGATATCAGGAGCAATGATAGAAATGTCTGATTCCAAAACTTCCAGGGGTGATCGTGTTGCTGTTATATCTGGCACACCTGAGCAGAAGCGCGCGGCGGAGAACTTGATTCAAGCATTTATAATGGCCACATGAGTTTTGAGGAAACTTCGTGATATTAGAAGGTGAATGCTTAGAATCTTGGGACTTTATCCGTCAAAAATATTAACCTTTCCTGAGATCCTTTAGGTTTGATTCTCGAGAGGACTGAATATTCGAGGCCACTTCAACGAGCTCTTCTTTTTCCTCCCATAACTAGCAAGATCATGGTGGAAGATTTGTTGCTGATTTAATATATTTATGGGAGTTAGGTTTCCTTCTCTGATGCATAATCAGCTCTTCTATCTCGGTATCCTAGAACTGTTTAGGATCTTTCTTTCCCTGCATAATTGTTTTATCAGATCATATCTTTGACTAGTTGGGAGTCCATCATATTTCCCATATTGTTATACTAATTAATGTGTGCACGTGGAAATTTTTTCAGTGCCATAATTGTCAAACTCGCAATACTTATGTTCAATATTTCTGCCCATTAAATCTCTTCTCCTTAGCTTCTGGCCGGAAGGAACTTTTCCATGAATTATGTAATCCGTGATTCTGTGATAATTATTCCTTTCACTCAATAATCTCCTTAATCACTTGTACAGCATTGAAGTAAAGTGAAATGATCCCCTGGAATTAAATATAGTACAAACTCCATGGAAAATCGAGTTTCCCCTCCGGTTTCTTATATTTCTTAATCTCATTTCTTGATCCTGGTTTCTAATCAGATTGATGCTACAATTAAACTGCAAACTGCTATGTTCTGTTGCAAAATGCAATTCGATTTCTGTGTTTCCATTGCCACAATTGCGATGTTAATCTTTTATTGCCATGTAAAATTCAGCTTATGCTGTTATTGAAACACATGGCATTATTTTTCTCGATTGACCTCACAAATCTTGTCCCCAAGATACTCTTTAGTTGATTCTTTGCCATTTATTGGTTTACAATTGGAAACAAAAACAAGTGAATTTTCATTTTTGTTTCTAAAGTGAAATGTTTTCCTTCATTCTTAATTGGAGGTAAACCTCAGTGGAACTTTTCCTTGCTTAGGTGGTGTCTGCTCTTAGAGTAAGAGTTTGAATACACCAATTATGACCTGTATCCGGTCCATGCTTTACTGGCCTATAGTTTCATCTTACAGCTCTCCTTTTTGGAGTTTATTGTTGGTTAGATTTGATTTAACACATATTATCTGCTCCAGCTAATTAGAACTTGCAGCATCGGTATTTTTTTGTACCATGGAATCAGTGGTGGAACCGGTTTGGGGGAACATTGGCTGCCCACACTCAGATATTTTACTGTAAAAATTTCTGCGCTCTCTTTTCTCTATTGATATTCTTTCTTCCTGGTCTGATATTGTCAGGTTGGCCATGAACATATTGTCATAGCTTGTACATATACTTGGTTGATATTGCAGGCCACACAAGCATCAACGAAGTAGTGTAATCATTTAACCATGCTCTATCCCATGTTAATAGAATGCTTATCTCTGAGTCTCATATCCATCGGTAAATCAGTGGTTGTCGATGGTCATACTTCAACTTGTTTTTACACTCGCATGGATATGTGCAGCTGTACTTTTCTGTTGACCAAAAGGGTTTGGCCAACCCATAAAGTTAATAGGATAGTGAAGCCAGTCAGTGGTTAACAGTATTCAGAGATGTTGCCATTACATGTAACAACCACTTCTTTTTCTTTTTTGATGAAGTGGCATCCAACAGTGCTGTCATTATTAAGCAAAAGCATTCTTAGTGTGCTCTATGTCACGACTCCTGTTGCCATTATTGATATGTCTCAGATCTCCAATTGTTCATTTTTTGGGGGGTTCCTTTGCTGATCTGACTTGTTAAAAATCAACTGAACTTCCTTCCAATGTTTTTTTTAGGTAGCGTACATGTTGTATAGCCCTGCCCATTAATATTTAGAGTATACCTTGCCTAATGAGATGTTACTTATATATGTTATTCTGCCTTTGAAGACCTTTTCGATTGAACATGTTTTCTAGTGTACAGTACATCAAATCTAGGATTTTGCCTAGCTTATGCATCTTTGTGCTCTGTGATTAGCGTTGTCAAGGCACAACTTGTGATACTATTTTCCCTCAGTTCATCCTCATTTGAAACAATGCTATTATAGCAAATTAAGTTTGTGTTCATGAAATATGTTGTCAGTTTTGTTGGAAGTGCAGAAATATTTTTGATTGTAGTGGTTCAAAACAGGGTTTATAAATGCATTTGCCTTGTTTTTCATTGTTTGTTAGTGGGATGGATGAATATGATTTCATCTGGATCGTGTATTTGGATGGAAAGCTGCTTTTCTTGCTGTTTGATCATATCTCTGTATTTTGAAGAGGAATTATTTAAATTTGTAAGCTTTAGGCCATGGTATAATATATATATATATATATATTCTTGCACAAGATAATGAAAAGTGTATATTTCATGCATTGGTTAACCAACTCTGTAAAAAGAGTGAGTTGATAGTTTGTAAACATTTACTGCCCAGTACTCGTATGATATATGTGTTTTTACTTGGTTCTAAATTTGCAGCAGTTATAATTATGTCAGTACACTCAAAATTTCTGAGCGTTAAAAGAGAATAGATGTGTGCAATCTTCATGAGCAATGGAAGGCAAAACTGGAGAAGTGCTTTTATTCTAAGTCCTTTTATTTATGCCTAATGAACTTGAATACATGACAATGCTACCTGTCGTTTTTCATCATGATAAAGAAAAGCACTTCACGTAGCAGTGTTACAGATAATCCAAACTATTTCTATGTGGATAATCCAATCACTTTATTAGCTCATTGTCTTTATCCAATTCAGTGGACTATTACGTGTACTCAACTTTCAAAAATTTAAATTGCTTACTAAACTTTTCAAATTGTTTTAACAATAGGATCGGTATAAATTAAGATATCGATTACACCAAACCAAACTTATTCCTAAAAATATGTACATGTAATTTTGTGTCCCTGATAATAACAAGGGCTCGCTCTGATTACAACATTCTGAAGAAATTGTTTAAATTGATACCCAATATGAGAAGGTCAAAAATTATGGGGCCGCCAAAGATTTTGTTATCATGGATTTTGCTTTGGGGGGTGTACCGACGCAACATGACGTAAACTGAACGGAACGTAACTGATACAGATGCAGAGGACAAGAGATAAGCCGAATATTAGAATCGAATTTATGGAAACTTAGACGCTCGTGTTCTTATCATTAACATTTTTTAATCTTCGATTATCCTAACCTAAGAAACCGTACGTTAGGATTAATATAGTAAATGCAAAATATCTGATGCTGTTTTGAATACAATGGCAGCAACAAGAAGTTTCCGATGTTTATTGAGCAGAGTTTGTAGGAGGAGTTATGGTGCTCAACCTCAAGGCAGCTCACCATCATCTTCTCAACAACTCATCAACTTGGAATATGAATACAGTGCCCATAAGTCAGTTTCTCTCTTTTCTCAGCATTATATATATTGTTACAATTGAAAATTTCTTGAGATTATCTATCGGTTTCTGGGTTTTGTATCTCTACCTTGTTTGGATCATCTCGGTTATGTGTTCAGCGTTCTGCAGTGGTTTATTGGAATCTGAATATTCACAATCGAATAATACTTTTTTTTTTTTTTTGAAACTTGGAGTCGTTTACATGTTTTGGCTTCTGGGTCTTGCTTTCCATCTGTTGTTGTCTCCCTTTCTGGATTTTGTAAAGATGTTCTCTTTGTCTAATTGGTCCATTTGTGCATAATATAGTCTTCTATCAAATGATCGGACCGATATTTTTGGCACCTGCAGCTTAAGATACAACATGTCAATCGACAAATTCAATTTATAACCTGGAACCTTAATTTCAGTTCTCTAAGAAAAGCAGCTCAATTTTAGTTTATGCTACTCAGACTGAGCGTATATTTTTGTGTTGTCTATTATGTTTTATTTGGCTTTCAAAAAATGGAATTCATCGATTAATTAGTTACCGAGAGCCATGATTGTATCCGTGGGATCATAAGATGAACGCATGCAGCATGGCAGGTTACCTCCATGTGATGATCAATATGAGAAGAAGCCATTCAAAATCTGAGCAATTAAGTGGAGGAAACACGTGGATACTTTATGTAGTCAAAGAAAATTCAAAGGCATAAGAAAAAAATTTTTTAGATATCAAATTTTCTTGAGCGTATTATTTGGTTAAAGAAGGATAGATCAATGTGCAATATTTACAATCAATAAGCTCAACAAAGATGCTCTTTGTGTAATGAATAGATAGGGCATTGACAATTGTTAACATAAGGTATATGCTGCAATGATGGAAAAATAACAAAGGGAACAAGGGCAAGGTTCAATAGGACTTGGTTCATGAAATGTTATCTAAATATGCTTTGCAAGACTTCTCTGTTCTACAAGCACAAAGAATTGTCCCACAATTGTGTGATCTGGGTATATATGTGCTTGGCACTGTGCTTACCATTGACCGGAGTGTTGCTTTGCTCTTTCTTGTGGGTCTTAGCTCTTAGTTAAGAATTTTTTTCTTTTTCTGGGCAATTTATTGAGTCTACTCGGAGTTCTTTGGCTTCTTTTGAAGTTGCATTTTCTTTGGCTTCGATGGTGATTTAGAGGTCAGTTCCTTTATGAAGTTCATTCATTAGTTGAAAGAAAATGTCCAAGCTAATTTTTATATTCAAAATTGGCGCTGAATTAACCAGTCAATCCTTCTCCTTTTTTGTTGTGACCATGGATACATTCTTTTTTTTTTTTCATCATTTGCAGCCAAAGATCTCGATTCTGTATCTTGTGGATTTTTTGGCTTGCTTTTATCTTAACTAAAGTCACTTTCTGTTTTAAATGTAGTTACCACCCAGTTCCCATTGTATTCTCTCAAGCGAAGGGATCGTCTATATGGGATCCTGAGGGTAACAAATATCTAGATTTTCTCTCAGCTTACTCTGCAGTTAATCAGGTATTAACAACAGGATAATTATGCCCAAAAGCTTGCCGGGATGATTATTTGAAAAAGAAAACATTATTTGCAGTTTCTGCTAATGTTTTGATTCAATGACAGCTGCATTATGTTCTCTACCTGAACAGAATGCCGAAGTTTCTGCCACTTCTTTTGTTTTATTGATCTAAAACTAGACACCTTTCTGGTTTGTACTCTTTTTTAACGAAGAACTTGAAAAGGACCTTATTATCCACTGCTTTATAACTTCTTACTGTAGGGACATTGTCATCCAAAGATCATGAAAGCACTACAAGAGCAGGCACAAAAGCTTACTCTCAGCTCTAGAGCCTTCTATAATGATAAATTTCCAGTTTTTGCAGAGCATCTAACAAGTATGTTTGGCTATGATATGGTGCTACCTATGAACACTGGTGCAGAAGGTGTGGAGACTGCTCTGAAGTTGGCTAGGAAATGGGGTTACGAGAAGAAAAAAATTCCCAAAGACGAGGTAGAATCCTTCCATAATCGTGCTTTCTATAAGAAGTTATGATTTTAGCTATCATGTTTTTGTATAATTCTTATGGGTTTCTTTTCAATTCCATTTACTTCATTATTGTTCTTCTTGTATGTTATACTTATTGCATTAGATGTGAACTCATAGATATGGCACCTTGGTTGTGTTAGTGTAATTTTCTACTTCCATTTGCCATGGACATTCCTTTTATTTACTTTAAAATGTAAAAATTTTCACTTTTTAATTGTTCACCTAAAGTTCTGATATTCAGTATTTGTGATTGTAGTACAATTGTTTCTTTCTTTAGTTGTGTAGATGACATAGAATTCCGTTGGGAATTGAAATGTTATATTTTGATTGTGCTTTCTGGCTACCTGTCATGTTATCAAGGACCAGTTGAGTGCATTCTTTCAATCCTTAACTGAGGCTGAACCATACACAGGCTATCATTGTTTCTTGTTGTGGCTGCTTCCATGGTCGTACGTTGGCCGTCATTTCTATGAGTTGTGACAATGAGGCTACTCATGGTTTTGGCCCATTGTTACCTGGCCATCTTAAGGTTGATTTTGGCGATGAAGTTTCTCTTGAGAAAATCTTTAAAGGTGTGAACATGCCAGATCCTTCCTTTTCACTCTAATTGTTTTTGGGAATAGCTCTATTTATATTCTTTTCTTGGTTTGAAAGGCCGTATCTGCATGAACCATTAGTTCATCTAGATTTCCTTTGCATTCAAACTTTTTACGTTTCTCCATTATGGTGTGCAGAAAGCGGAGATCGAATAGCTGGATTTCTTTTTGAACCTATTCAAGGAGAAGCTGGGGTATGTGGTCTGCAATAAATATCATGTAAACTAGGATAATTCAGAAAGCATAAGAGGAAATTTGTGGCTACCCATGAATCTAGCAATCTCTTCATTGTACATCTTGATAAATGCATTGGATAAAAAACATATACAAAGCATAAGAGAATTCTCTTATTTTTTTGCCATACGCATATACAATCATAGGTTAGTTAGCATTTTCGTCATTTTTCCAATTTATAGGTCCACTCCAAAAGAGAACTGTATAATGTATGCAACTATCATCTGAAGCCACCTATATGTTACAGATAAATGGAACTTTTATTTTATTTTCTCCTCTTCTATTTAATATTTTTTTTCTCTATTTGGAGGGTAGGTGAGGAAGATTGTTGTCCTTCTCAGATTGAGCATTTTTCAGTAATTATTTAGATCTCCTTATTTGGTGAAAACCCTTCTTTTTTTTTATTGGTCCAGGTTATAATTCCTCCAGATGGTTATTTGAAGGCTGTTAGAGATCTCTGCACAAAGTATAACATTTTAATGATTGCTGATGAAATACAAAGTGGATTAGCAAGGTCCGGAAAAATGCTGGCCTGTGATTGGGAAGAAGTTCGCCCAGATATAGTGGTAAGGTCCTTTTCTTTGTACGTAGTTTTTTATGAGTTTCCCCAGTGTTGAATGTAAAAATGAAATTCCGCAATCAGTTTGACAATTGCCCAGGTTCTAGTTCTGGATGGCTGATCTGCAAGCTGTTATATTTTTCAGTCCTAGTAGTGAGGCCTTAAAGCAGCTGCTAATGGAAAATGACACTTATTATATATTTTAACCATTCTGGAAACTCTAGTTCTATCATAACAAAATATGTTGGCAGTTGAACTGCTATACCCATAACCAAAATATTAGGCTGCAACTCAGCATATAACCCAGAAAATGCTTATTTCTTGGTGATTTTGAAAATTGCCTTGTGAATCAAGAGGCAATAACTGGAAGGAAAGACTAAAATTGAGAAATATGAACTTTACATAGAAAAGAAAACCAGAAACTTCAGCTTGTATTTATCAAGACCATTTTAATTGCAAATAAATGTGATTCCCAATTTAATTTTGATGATACTTTGTTGCTAAACTAATAATTCATATTCTATATAAATAATCCAACCACTTTATAGACTTCTTAGCCATGCTTCTAGACATCTAATATTTTCTTTATATTCCTTTATCCAGATATTAGGAAAAGCATTGGGTGGTGGAGTCATACCTGTCAGTGCAGTGCTTGCGGACAAAGAAGTAATGCTTTGCATTCAACCTGGAGAGCATGGAAGGTTTGCTTTTATACTGCTACTTTTAATTGTTTATTACCTGACATTTTTTCTCAGACTTTTTTATGTGAAGACATTGGCCAATATCACGCATCAACAATCTTTCTACAACTCATATTTCTTAATTTGTAAAGCTTTGCTGAGGCATGTGAAGCTACAGATTGTCAATGTTGTAGCTTAGATATAGGAGTTCAGACAGTAGATACAGAGAAGCACTCAATTTGGAGCTTCACAGTATTACTGTTATAAGCATTCTCAACCAACATCAGTTCAATTGATTTGGAGGTCATTACGCATTTTGGAAGGAAGTCCTTGGTTTGCTAAGAGATCTGGAAGTTCTATTATGTATTGAAAAGTTGCATTCGTGTGGGCTGGTAACCTAACAAATGAGACGAGCCACGGACTTTAGAACTTTTAGGAAACTAAATGCATGTATTGATGCCTCTCTCTTATTACCATCTTTTGCAACCTACTGGTAGTTGGAGAAGCTGCATTCAGTTCTTGTTTTCATATTTGGTAAAACCTCTATATTTGATTTTTTGCTCCTGTTTCTGTATTGTATACTACATAGAGTTTCTTTTGACTTGTATTACCTGTTCCTGATTCATGAACAACCATCTAGGAGTATTTTAGTGGCTCTCATGGTATTCATTGCCATCTATTTTTTTTTATTTTCAATCATATATGCTTTCTTTTTGGTTGCTATTCAGAGTCATATTTCACAAGCTCACCATGCGCTTATTTGTATTTTATTCTCCAGTACCTTTGGAGGAAATCCTTTGGCCAGTGCAGTGTCTATTGCCTCCCTAAATGTGATCAAAGATGAGAAACTTGCTGAGAGGTATCAAGATTACAAAGAACTATAATTGGAAAATAAATTAGCAATTCTTGAAAATTGTTTGGGTCTTTTAAAATTTTAAGTTATCCAAATATAGATTTCAATAGTATTGCAACAAAAGTTTGACCTCTCTTCTGCTAGTTTCCTTGTTCTGAGGTCTGAAACCTCCATCAAAATACATCCCTTATCATTTGGATCATCAGCATCAAGATAATGTCCATCCTAGATGGCATGATTACCTATTTAACTATTTTTTTCCTTCTTTTTTATTAATATCTGAAGGTTTTAGTAGAATTGAGTGTCTTGAATTTCATTAAGTTGGAAGTATGGTTTCTTGAAACTGAAGTTTGCACTAGATTTGAGGTTTTCATATGAGAGAATTTAACTTCTCCATTTATAAATGTTGAGCTTCCATTCATCAAAATCGTTTTTCTTGGTTATGTTTTCATTGAAATATTTAGATACAATCATTTCTTACTTGATTATTTCTTATTTGACAGATCAGCACATTTGGGACAGGAGCTTAGGCAACAGCTGCTTAAAATTCAGCAGCAATTTCCAAACTACATTAAGGAAATTCGAGGAAGAGGTTTGTTCAATGCAGTGGAGTTTGACGGCAAGGCTTTGTTTCCTGTTTCTGCATATGACATCTGTCTAAAGATGAAGGGAAGAGGAGTCCTCGCCAAACCTACCCATGATACTATTGTCCGGTTGACTCCCCCACTCTCCATAAGGTATCAAAACATGTTTGATGTACATTCAACAATTTCATGTTACTAAATTTCAAGCTTTAACAAGCATCATGAGGTTTTATGATGGTTTAACTAATGAATCAATTGATTAAATGAGAAGACTTCTGGGATTACACTAACTTGATGAGTCGGGGGAATCCCCCAGAAGAAATCAGTTTTATTATCTAGTTGGCCTTTTTATATGATTTATCAGCCGACCAAAGGAAAAGAAAATAGTGCTCCTTAACCTTATTGACCAAAATGCCTTATGTTGAGTTGTGCACAATTGGAGTCAGCGATGCAAATAAATTTTCATCTTTCAGCTGTATTTTTATTCAGCCACTTTGCATTCTACTTTCCCTGGAAGTCTCGTTTTGCAGTCGAGCTGAAGACTAGCTCAAATAGAGATTTTATACTATCATGGTCTTTGGTTATTGTTGATTTGTCACCAAAGTGTTGAACCATATGCTCAAGCGCTGAGAACCTGTAGTCCATAAATTTTTTTGTCCCAAAATTTTAGTTTGGCATTACATTCGTATGACCTTATTGTGGTATTTTCAGTTCGGATGAGCTGCAAGAAGGTTCAAAGGTGCTGCATGATGTTTTGGAGCTTGATCTACCAATTATGCAGAAGACCAAGCCAGCAAAAACTACCCATGCTGCTTCTACAACATGTCATCGATGTGGAAGAAACTTGTATGATTCTTCAGACAAGGATCCATGAATTACATGCACGTTTCTTTTTCTTCCCAAATCTATTTTACGCTTAGCCCATTGTTTCTTTTATGCTTGTGTATGACTTCACAGAAAACGAATCTCTCTTTTGCATTTTTCTTAAAGTAAATTTAATTGAGATCCCATATCACAGTCTGTATGATAATTTGCTCTGTTTCTTTTTGCTTGGTTACAAACTTCAGGATCTGATCTAAGAAGTAGAAACAATTTTGAGAAAGTAAAGCTGGTAATAATCCATGTTCATATATGGGTTCAGTTATAATACGGCCAATATTATATCTACTACAAAATTTTTATAATCTGAAAAGTGAAACTTATAACCTAAACAGAATATTTTCAATGCAAGTAATTATAAACACGACGTGTGTTGAAATTCTGTTGGTTGTAACATAAAAAAGGAAAAATCCTTTGAAATATGCCTGTAGATTGTAAATTGTGCCCTAGGGAAAATTTCCCAATTTAATACTGAAACACCAATTTAATAATGAAACAGCTTTGTCTTATTCATGCAGAGAGAAACATGGAGGAGATAAACTGATGCAGAAACCATGGTTGTTTAGTAAATAAATAGCAAGAGGCAGCCTCTTGCTTGCCATATAATATTGTAACCCAACATCAATGGATCAAGTTTACCCATGACAGACATGGAAGCTCACAATTTTATTTATTTTTAATAAAGATATGGTCTAGACATTATCTTTTTAGAATAAATCTGAGCTGGAATTTGATTATTATAATCTTGATTATTACTTACTGGCTAACATATACTTAGCTGTTTTAATCAATCATCAGAATTTGTCCTGTACTATGACTTAATCTCCTTTTGTTTATTCCAACATTCAAATATAGGATGTGATAAGTAATTAATTAATTACTTAATCAATTGATTAAGAGATGGAGAATCTCTATGGAGTATAGGATGTGATAAGTAATTAATTAATTACTTAATCAATTGATTAAGAGATGGAGAATCTCTATGGAGTTTCATTATCAGAGCTCATATTTTAATTGGAATCTCATCAATTTAGGGTTAATTGTGTATAGAATAATTTAGCATTAAATACTAATCACACAGAATTAAGGTGGGATTAATTATAATCCTCCTACTAGTGCTTTTTTTTCTGAGAAGCACTGGATAAGGAGGCTGTTAAATGTGAATTGTCAGAAGTGCTTTTTGCACTAATGCTTCCCCCTGTTCATTTATTTTCAGGTGGTTATCTGCCCTTCTCCTTCATGCTTGAAAGCTTTTTATGATGAATTAGGGCTGCATAATCAGTCAGCAGCCTTTGAGGATGGCAAGAAAATTGAATTCAATTGTCATAATTTTCAGAATTTGATGCTTTGGAATGGAGATCAGAAGATGAAGAGGGTAAGTCATAGGTTTGTCAATTAATTAAAATTATTTTGCTTAAATATTTTAAATATGAATTATTATTCTACGATTTTATAATGATCATAATTTATTTAATTTTTCAAATATTTTTTGACATACATGGAATTTTATACATAAAGTAAGATATAAAAATATTTATTTATTAGAATACTTAAATTAGTATGAAATCATAATTTGTTAAATTATTATATTTATTTTTTATATTTTATAATAAATAATAGATTAAAAATTATAATATTTTAATTTTAAATAAATTTTTAAAATACGATGAATTTTATAAATTATATACGAAAAGAAAATACGAGTGAAACATGTCAACATTGATTGGTTGTAAGCATAGATCAATGTGGTTTAAGCATAGTTCAATGTAGTTGAAAGAAAGTAGATTTATGATCATGTTAGGTAAATTTTAATCATAAAATAAATATTTTCGCGAGAAAATCAACAACAATTCGAGGGAAACAAACAAACAGACAAGTAAATTAGGATAAAAGAGTTGAACATCCTACAATTAGTATAGGAAAAAAATTACTTTGACCACCTACACCCACCAAACTCATTTTTTATGATTAGAAGTCAAATCTTTTGTTTAATGACAATTATTAAATGCTAATCATTTCATTAAAATGTGATAGGATTTCCCAACAAACAAATGGGTCCTTCAATACCGATGTATTGTTACATCAATTGACAACAATAAGATTAGGGTGGACCACAATCCATAGACATTGCTTTACATTAATTATTTGGCCTAATCATTCTCTTTAC
The DNA here is from genome assembly GCA_032401905.1 of Swietenia macrophylla. Classification (NCBI taxonomy): domain Eukaryota; kingdom Viridiplantae; phylum Streptophyta; class Magnoliopsida; order Sapindales; family Meliaceae; genus Swietenia; species Swietenia macrophylla. The sequence goes on from CP135573.1 coordinate 3,478,668, forward strand.
CAATTTTTCCTTTCATTGGACATAAATAAAAGAACATTGTCATACCTTTTCTCTATCCTTTAAAATCAATATTTATAAATTTTCGGTGTTGCCTATGAATGGATACTTGTGGCTTGTGGGTGCCATTGTATAGTTGGCATCGTACTGTTGGTAAATTGTCACCCACTAATAAGTACTTGTATAATGTTACATTATTCATTAAATAATCAATCATAAGTATCATGTTTATGTTAAGTAAGTGAAACATTACCTAATTTAAGGTAATCAAATTGTCCAAAAATCAATGTAGTGTACATACATTCCAAAAGAGAAAAATGGGGACCATGACAGTTGACATAAATAGTTGCAATCAAATTGTATTAAATACCCAACCAAAGGGCATGGGCACTTATTATATTTGGCAAAAATTTGATGCCACAAGCACAACTTATAATTGGGTTTTTCCATCCTATGACAAACTTTATTCTTCTTCCTTTCATTGTAATATTAACGTGAATTAAATTCTTTCTCATTCTCTCGTTGTCAATGGTGAGTGTCTAACTCAAAATTAAATTTTTTTTCTTATCGTATTATTGCAAGAGTATTTATTATTATTCTAAAAAAACTAATCTATGAAGTGATATTACTTACTTTCTTTTATAAATTTAAGATCGATTTATGTTCTATATGATATGGAACATAAAATTTTTGTTACAATTAAACTTATCTATCATAGATCTATCTTGCCTGTATTGTCTATTTTTTGGTCCTTTGGAAACCCACATCTAATTTAACAATCTCTTCTTAGAATATAAGGTGCAAATGTTTAGAATTCACATGCAAATGAAAATTTGAGTTTACTCTAATATCACTTATTACAAGCAGAGAGATTATCATCAACTCAAAATACTAGACTATTAAGTGGTATTATCTCCCTTATAAATTCAAAATTAACCTATATTTTATTTAAAATAAAACATGATACTATGCTCCATTTTTTACTTTAATGCATTGCTTCTTTTTTCACTGTCTTTTAAATTTGAGAGATTTTAATCAAAAGAATCAAAAGAGAGAATTTTATGCACACATGCACTACATCTATATTTAGAGGCATCAAAATTTTTATTAATAAAAAAATTTTTAATTTAATTTATTAAGGCCCGTGTCCTGATCCGATTCATTTGACACCTATATATATATATATATATATATATACACATACACACACACACACACATTTAGTAATATCTCGCAGCGTAACACATGCATTTATATAATATGAATAATATTAGACTTCTTAAGTTGTATTATTTTAATTTTTATGTGGAGTGATAATATAATTCTTATCTATTGAATAATGAAATGGGGTAGTTAGTTACTTTACATATTGTAAAATTTATCAACAATTAGTGAATATCATATCACCATTTGAGATGTAAATTAGAATAATTTTTTAAAATGACAAGTACTACTCTACAATAATTATTAATAATATTGCTGATTAAAACTATTAATACAACTTTATGTCAAACAAATTATGCAGGAACTTTTAGTACAATTCTTGATTTGTCAAAATTTACATCAATTTTTAATAATTATAAATAAATACGAGGATTAAAAATAAATTTATTGAAAATGCTAGTTTATTCAATTTTATTATAAAGACTAATTGATTCAACTGACAAAATTTATCAAAAAAATATTTAAATTTTTATCTAGAAATTAATATATTGACAGATAATTGGTCATGAAATTTATAAAGAAATGATTTGTGTATTAAATTAAATTATGCTTGGTAGGCTATATATCAAATTTGCACACCTAATAATGATAGCAGCAATAGAGAATGCATGAACTAATAATCAAATGATGGTGCTTGTAATTAAATTAGACGTGACATTTTGCCAAACTTTAATTATGGATTTTTGCCTTTGAGCTTTGACAGAGATTTTATAACCAAATTAATTAAGTTGATTAATCCATAATTTAAGTTTTTAATTTCCACTTTACTTTTTTTTTTTTTTTTGCTTATCTATTTTCCAAATATTATTTATTATTTATTTTAAATATTTTAATTTTTTATTTTAAATTTTATAAAAATGGTTTTAAATTTTAAATACCCAAAAAAATTTTCAGACTACAGTGATATCTTAATTATACCGTAGCCCAGTTCAAACTTATGAGCAAACTCCGATACTTATTTAAGCTAATTCCATGCTTAAGGTTAACTAAAAGTCGTTAATTAATTAAAAGTCTTTGTTAACTAAACCACGGTAAATTAGATCATCTCGTGTCCTGTGCTGTACGGACATGACACGGCATCGTATCGGTCCGTCCTTTTATTTCTTTTGATTTTCGTGCCAAAATTTTAATTGCAAACAATGAACTCACACGTGCAACAACGTGTGCCTGATTTTTTTTTAAAAAAAAATATTGATTGATTGCTCAGATCTAAATCTAACACGATTGCACACGATCTCCGATACGATCATAATATTCTATCATTTTTCTATCAGTACAGCTCCGACAATTACCCGAGGGGCGGTCTCCTCCCACTAAATCATTGAAATTTATCGGGGACTATTTAGTAATTTAAACTATGCTGGTTGACTGGGTTGGAACTCTCTGCTACACCATACTGGATTTTGGGCCGGACCACTGATCCCAACCCACGTGGCAAGTTCCGGTACCTTGCTATTACGGCACTACCCTTGCTCTTAAAATTGCGAACAAAATTACTGTATAAAAACATCACGCGTAAGTCACGTGCTCACAGTACTACACAGAGGACAGAACACCTTTCCTTTTTGTCTACGCGCTTAAAATCCATCGCCGTCTCTTCCTTTTCTGTAAAGACAAAACCGTGGATCTGGTTATCTCCTCCCAACGTTCCCATTTTCTTCTCTCTTCTCCGACTCTCCTTTCTGCTTCAGCGTTATGGACTTGGATCTGTTCTGATAAAGATCTTGATCTGATCTCGAAACGAATTCATTTTAGCTCTTTTTTTTTGTCGATTTTGAAAGAGCTAATATGAACGGTGTTGTACGATCAGATCTAGCTTCGAGAATCTTCCCGGAACCGATCGACCACTTCGACCGGCTTCCCGACTCGGTACTTCTCTTGGTTTTCAACAGGATCGGCGACGTTAAGGCGTTAGGTCGCTGCTGTGTCGTTTCGCGTCGTTTTCACTTTTTGGTTCCACAAGTTGAAAACGTTGTCGTACGAGTTGATTGTGTTATCTCTGACGATGATTCTTCGTCTTCCACGTTGGAAAAGTCTCGGTCTCCGTTCTCGAATCTCTTCCGTTTTGTGTTTGGAGGGATCGTGAAACCTCTCCAGGCGCTCGGCCAGTTGTTGGGTCCAAAGAGGGCACAATATCATCATATCAATCAGAACGGAAACGGCCACAGCAACGGATTTTGTTGGGCTTCGAGTTCCGGGACGACCTTGTCTGTGGGTAACCACGACGGCGATGAAATAGATCAAGGAGGCGTGACCCACCACTCACCGACTCAAGTTTTAAAGAATTTCAATGAGATTCGGTTTCTCAGAATCGAGTTACCTAGCGGCGAACTCGCGATAGATGATGGTGCTTTATTGAAATGGAGAGCTGATTTTGGGTCTACGCTTGATAACTGCGTGATTCTCGGCGCTGCATCGGTTACTAATAACGTGCCTGCGAAGACTCAAGAAAATGTTGATGATGTTCCTTGTGTGAGTAACAATGGCGGTGGTGAAGATAACGGAAGTATTCCCGAATCTTTTTACACAAACGGGGGTTTGAAATTGCGAGTTGTGTGGACAATCAGTTCTTTGATTGCCGCATCTGCCAGGCATTATTTGCTTCAACCGATAATAGCAGAGCACAAGACGCTTGATAGTTTAGTTTTGACTGATACTGATGGACAAGGAGTGTTGCGTATGAATAGAGAACAGCTGGAGGAGTTGAGAGTGAAACCATTGTCGGCTTCTTCGGCCTCAAAGAGGACACTGGTGCCAGCCCTCAATATGAGACTTTGGTACGCGCCCCACTTGGAATTGCCCGATGGGGTTGTGTTAAAAGGTGCAACCTTGGTTGCTATAAGGCCTAGTGAGCAGTCTGCGGCCAAGAAGGAGATGTCGGATGGGTCTTGGGTTGCGTCAGCTTTTGAGGAGCCGTACGGTACTGCAGCCAAGATGCTGGTGAAGAGGAGGACTTACTGCTTGGAGATGAACTCTTTCTGACGACGAGTTGTAGGATCCGAGGTAAATTTTAAGTCTTTTTCTTTTATTGTAAAAACATTTCTAACGTTTAGTTAGAAGTTGTGGACTATCTTATGGTATTGTTGCTGGAGGCATTTTAGATGATAATTATGGTAGCATCTTATGATGTGGATGGAAGATAAAGGACTTCATATGGTAATTTTCTTGTCTTCGGACAGGCTCTCCGTTGTTTTTTTCAATAGGACGTTTTCTGTTTTTGATGGCTTTAATTTATTTTAACTTTTTCGAATTTTATGGAAAGAAAGCATGACTTAAGGAAAGGTGTTGATTTGAATATTTATGAAGGATGATATTCCAAATTATGATCTGCATTGGATTTAGTGTTGTGAAAAAGTTGTACAGATGACGTGAAATTTATATTAGGTGTCCAAGGAATGTTATTTGAGGTATAATTACTTAGTTCTAATCAGTATCTGTTCCTTACATAAAAGGAAAGTGTATGTATATGGGGTTTGCTGTATAATTGGAATGCATTTTGTGCTCTTCTTTCTTTTCTCTGTTTTCTGTTTACATGAGTCAGGATTTCCTCTTTCAAGTACTTGTAGATGATTTCTTCCTTCTTGATTTAAAAGTTTGCATTGGCTCTGCAGGGAAAGCACAATGGTTGAGGGAAAAGGATATTTGTATGCTTTCAGGAAGGGAATCATGAGACAACAATTTTGTGTTATGTGTAGCCTAGATTGGGTGAAGTGTCCTGTGAAGCTAAATCTTGCTTTGGACTCTGGCCGAGTCACCCATGATAGGTCAATAATGTGCGCAAATCTTTCATCTTTTGTGCTTCAACTGATAGTTTGAATGCATCTGCTGGTTGTTTTGTTTCAGGCACATGCTTGTAAGAGGGCGCACATGCAACTAGATTGATGTTGTAAGAGCTTTGAGTTTGTAGTCTTTTACTTCTATCTGTAATCCCTTGATGTGAATATTGTAGGTATTTGTAATACTATGCTTATATTATATACTTTTGAAGTTTACTGAGCAACGTAGTATGCCTTGACCTTACAATTTTCTGTGTCTGAAGTTCAATATTTAGTAGAAGCAATATTACATTGTTCTTCGTAGTTATTGCATAATACCAATTTTGATGGCAGAGGAGGACCTAAATCTTACCATTAACAAACTATGCAGCTTCTGTTGTGATAAATTCTAACAAAGATGATTAAGTTGTAGATCATTGCATGAGCTTGGTAGATGATATGGGAAAGTTGGATAATAGAAAAGGTTCACCTGGACTAACTTTGTGTTTTCTGTGTATGGGACGGTTTCGGTGATCTTGGTTAGATAGTTGTTGGGTTTGCTTTTTATAATGATGACATAGATTCTTGAATCTTTTTCTTTTTTCTGGCTATGTATACTTGTTGCAACTGGATTCTGCACTTGGGTTGTTCATCTTTTTTCTGATCAATCGTCAGCCAAGGTGTGTGTGGTTTGTGATGTTATTGTTACTGTGCAAACTTTTAGAATATTGGGTACTGATGCTGAATGATCAGCAAATAAGTTGATTTATTTTATCTAAAACCACAATATGGGTACATTGATTGGATAAAACTGGCACTAGAGTTCTACAGCCCCTTGATCACAAGAAACGTTGCAGTTTTGGCCCCAGTTTTTTGAAATAATTGGCTAGCTCTTTTCTTTTGACAAGCCTAACTTGTACCTGAAACTCTATGACTTAGAAATTCTTGTTGATTCTTACATTACAGCTCACAAGATGAACATGCTCTTATCGAAACTTTGAAAGAAAACGGACAATCCACAATGAGTGGGATCATTCAGTCAAAGTATGTTGTATGGTGCTTCTAGACAAAGTTTGAGAAAGATGAACAATCCCCTTTTCCTCGCATACAAAATGAGGGATACTTCTGTCTTCACTGCAATCCAATGATGGATCATGCCCTGCCCTCTATGTATCAATAATCAATCCACTCTGGAAGGAACCAAAGATTTTTTTTCCACCATTAATTTTCCTTAGGCCCACCTCCCAGAGAATTTGCACAATTTTTTATCTTTTTTTTTCAGAAGCAACCAGTAGTTGTCTGTCCACAGAGAGAGAAAGAAAAAGCAATTCAATTATTTCATTTATTTCTGAATTGCTTATTCTATAAATTATTTATTTATTTTTTTAGTATTAGCTGATTAAGAGAACTCTGAATGCCAACAATCAACATGAATAAGTGCTCTGCTACACATTTTGTGTCATTTTTTTTTATTTTTCTGAGAAAAAAAACAACTATTGACAAGCAAATTCCACTTTAATAATTGGAGATGTAATGGTTGGCTCGTTGATGTATTATTATTATTATTATTTAAGAGCTTAATTCTCCACTGTGAAACAACACACAATGATAATAATGAAGGTACCCCACATTTTTTTTTTCTTTTATCTATATGGCATTGCTTGGTGCTTGTGATTGCAGAGGTAAAAATAAAATAAAATAAATAAATTACATTTTAAAAATGAATAATTTTTTTTATTTTGATTATTCAGTTGTTGCACAAACTTTCATGTGTTTTTTGGAAACAATTTCTGGCAGCATAGAGTGAATGAAATTTGCTTGTGGTAGAGTGGGTTATTGATTATTTTTAGTTCTTGATCAAATTATTTGTACAGAGTTTGTCTTCTCTACAGAGAGAGATTGAATCAAAATGCTATCCTTCCATTATCACCTATCATACGACAATTTATAATTTTTTTCAAATAGAGGTTAAATAAATCTAATTTTAAATCTAAAAAGAATGTATAGTTCTTTAACTGTAGGTATCTTTTGCCACCAATTTTAGAAGATGTAACCAGTTTATCCTTTAAAAAAAGGGGGGCTTTATTCTGTAACTTTTAACTGAGAAAAAGCAAAAGTTGCTTTTATATGGGTTCCCAAAAGCAGGAAAATACTGCCAAAATTCCTTTTAAAAAAGCACTAAATGTTGGAGGATCGTTTATTATTAATTCTTCTGAACCTTTCTCGTGAATTCGTTCCTTCCAAGCTTGCATTTCATCCCGTGGTTGCTCATAGACAGTTTCTGTCTTAGGTAGTCAAGAATCAGCAGCAGAAATAGAATCATTGTTGTTGCTGCCAAAAGCTGTTACAGATACAGTACTGCTTACAACATTCAGAATGAAATGGGAAGGATTTATGGTTGATTTGCCAATGCATTTTGTGCTTCTGTAGAAAAAAAGATGACATTAATGAATGGATTAATTATTCCACTAATTTAACATCTTGCTTACTAACTGCCTTTCAAACACTATTAATTACCCAAGTCCTGAAAGCTTTTGCTGATAATGCTGAGGACATAATCATAAATTAATAATTAACAATAAAACCCAAAAGTCTAGTCAGCTATAAAATCTATACAAGCGTACACCTAACTCCACCACAATTACAATCCAATGCAAACCCATCAGCTAATAGTAATGCATTGTATGAAACTATCGGTCAAAATCAAATCCCACCACCTAAACCCTAGCTACCATCGCCATCTGCATCAATTCACATTTGTTTCCCTCAAAAAAAAAAATCCAAACCCACCACCCCTATATTTTATCTTCTACATTTAACGAATGAATGAATTAAAAAAATATTATCAGCATAAACTACACTCATTGTGGATAAGAATATCATCCATCAATTTATGTTTGATAATTTAATCAAATAATAAAAATATGTTTAACCAAGAAGTGGCCAGGAAAGGTTGATGTGGGAAGCGAAATTTTGAATCAGCATCATTAAGCGGTCACAAGGCTCCTTTAAAGTCGCATAATTGATAGTATGGACAATTTCAAAATAATTGTAGCCAAGGGAAAAGAAAAGAATTACTTCAATGGGAATTGTTTACCATATTTCTTGAAACACACGATGCTCTTTGCACTCAAACAGAATGACACTTCAAAATGGATAAAAGCAGAAAATAATAGTTCCAGGTGCATAAAGTAATTGGGCATCACCCGATGCAGGCAATGCATTCACTCGGTGCTTGCTAGCTGCTGCTGCTGCTACTTCTTCATCTTCCCTTTCCTGCATCATATTTGTACACTAAGATTAATATGCATATAAGGATAAAATAATCAGAAACTAGGCAAGCTGAAGAGAAAAGTGGACAAAAAGCTTATAGTAGTTCTCGTAATCTTTCTGTCCTGTTAAGAGGAAATCACCGCATCTTCACAGCACCTACTCTTTCCAACCAACAATTTATGATTCTCTGTGCTTTTATAAACACATGCAGACATAAAATCACGTAGTACATGCAATGATGATAAATTAAAGGCAATGTATAGTGACATTAGGCATGTTTTATGTTCTAATAATTTCTTAACAACGAAATTATCAATCTAACAAATGATTCTGGCATAGTAAGCATGAATCTAACTTCAAGTATCTTGGTGAGAGGGAAAATAAGGGGATAGAGAAAGAGAAGGTGATTATCATGTAGTTCAGGCTTATTCTGGTTTGCTACATCTCAAAAGCAGCTCTTCAATAAATTCTACTTTAAAATTTATAGCAAAAAGCAAGTCACCTACAACTTGAATGAATAGAATGGTTGCAAAAAAATTAACATGCTCAGGCATACACCATATAATAGAAATTCAACTTCCACAAGTTTAAGATGAGCAAGTTGCTTATATGATTACTACAGTCTCCATAGTTACTAAATCGTTTCTGGGCTATTGCAGAGAGTGATGCAATAACAGGATGTGGTACACAATAAGCATTTAAACAGTCTAGGATAATATTATTTATGAATCAGAGTAAGCAAGTACTCACAACTCAAACCGAATTGGCCAGGATAAACTTGTTAGGAACTTTGCAAAATATGCACATTCTTTACATGATCACATTGTTAAATCATAAATCTATTCATGCTATCTAAGAAACACCATAAAAAGGATGAATATATGATGGTAAACAGTATAATCTATACAAAAACCAAAGCAACATCTCTCAACCTTTCCATTTTCAACAAGTCTTTAACTGGGGATTATTGTTGAACCAGTACCGATTTTTGAACCTCTAAGCTGGTTTGGAATTACAGCAAAACCAACAATAAAAACTTTCTTTGGCTTCAAATCTTTTTTCCAGTCATCCAGCCTTAGAATACTGTTCTCTTACATCAGTTACTAGAAGACTACTTTGAATCCCTCTAGCAAGTCCAACATGTCTTACAGCCTAGGTATAATAAATAAACTTCTAGCTGACTATTATTCTAGTGATAATTGATGCACATATCTGTAAGTTAACCTTTTCAATATCATGTTCATCCTACAATGCCCAGGGCTTCTGTTGAGTGGAGAAACAGGTTTGGTTGTTCATTGTTTTGAAGGAGGCATGCACACTTCTACAATATGCTGAGGGCATAAGTTTCTTCCTGTTAAGTTGTTGAAGGAGGTATATTCTATCATTTCCAGTCCGACTTCTCAACATTTCTAAATCAGTCCAACTTCATATAATAGCTGGTGTCATTGCAACACAAGAACTCCACAAGGCAGTGAATGTGTACACTCTTGGCTAGAAGAAAATCAAATCTAGAGTGTTCAAGAAAAAGCATGCTTAGAAGTCAATTTAATTACAGTATATTGAAGAAAATTAAGCACTGACCATTACTCAAACAAGCTAAGTTGTGGGCAATGTGGTCTGCGAACAACAATTTCAGTAAGGTGATGAAAGCTTTGCATTGACAGGACAAAGAAAGTGAAAAAGTGTATTGGATTAGCCTATTGAATGACCATATACTAAATCAAATGGGTCATGGTGCTTTCTGGTTCAATTTGTAAATTTTTTTGGGCAGTACAAAAACTTTTTGGGTTCGTATCTTATTTCTTCGAAAATGGGAAGAAGTTTAGTTTAAAGTCGTGTAATATTTGAAACTAAAAGATAAATAGACCAAATGGTGTCCGTAAAGGCCCATGGTGGCAAAGTTGATAGAAAATTATATTGGATTGGAAGAGACAGAAGTCAGGAATGGATGCCTGTGAGATGATTTTATTGGAGAATTGGTTCAAGGGATGCATCAGTTATGCGGCCTACATGATAAGTTGTAAATTTTTAGGCTGAGTTTCATAGCAATACTGAACAACTTGCAGTTTATGAATACTGAATATTGGAATTTCTTGTGCTAGGTTCCACATGCCTTAAGTGTCTCAAGACATAGAATGCAAAGATTAGTGTGCCTGAATAGGTTCCCTCACAATTAATATCAAGTTTTGGCTATAGGGTTGAAAAAAAAATGCATGAATGCAATCAAATCAAATAACCTATATTCTTTGAATTAATTGCATATTTCCAGAAAAAAATTTAAAAAAAAAGAAACAATAAGATACCTATTATACTGTTAACATTTGGATACTTTCACCATTCCAATTCAGAATTTGAGTCCTACATAAGATTCAGCAGATTATTGCAATTAAAATGGTGGAAGTTCCATGTGTTGCAATACTGAAAGTGTATCTAAATTGCTCGAGCTCTACTAGCTAAGATCAGTAAGCAATAATAGAGGGGGAGGATGATACACCATTAGCTTCAATTTTAAGTGCCATGGAATGAAAATAGTGGAACTTCAAACAGAAAGGAAGCTTTCATGGAGGATTTGTTTAAGAAGCCAGTTGCATTAGCTTATCTGCTGGTGGACAAGATTTCATAAAGGAACATAATATAGGATTTCATTGAAGAAGAAAGTTGCATATAAATTCTATCAGTGTGTATTCATATATATTTTGTTAGTTATATATACTTTGCAGTTCGACCTCTTCAACCCAATAGTACATGGTGGGGACTGCGATCTCTCAACCTTATTACACTGAGATCACTCTGAAAGCACCTCATATACATTTAGACCTATTGGAATTTGGTATAGTAGCCCTCAGATTTTGCAAAATCACTCATTTTGAAGTCTTCATTTGTTGGTTTCTTTTCTTTTAGTCTCCCCGGTATTCATTTTGAAACCCTCGGCACCAACATAGTTTTGAATTATGTAAATAACGTGTTATTTCAGTCTTGTAAAGAACCATAATCCAATGAAAATGACACATATTTGTCCTTTAAATGCCTTGAACATTGAAACTACTCTACGAGATGGTTATGCAAGCTCATGCTTATGCTACAATGCCTCTAGGAGAAGAATTATGGACAGAACTGACATACCAAATTTGAGAATATTTGACTCAAATTTGGCAGGATGATGGAGTTGGAAAATTTGATTTGTCTTCTCGTGAGAATGGCAGTATATATATTGAGCTATGTTACTACATGTGTTGAGAAATATGGAAGAATAGCTCCAATGCAAAGTGGCTAATTAGATTCTGCATAGATTGGGGAACAAAATTGCACACCAAACTATATCTCAACTCAGAGAGATCAGAATTCTGCAGGAGAGAAACATATCTTCCATTACTTTCGAAGCCAAAGATTGAACATGTACTTCACCAATAATTCCTAGACCCAATAGGTCATAACATAGTAGTTTTAGCCTAAATTGGAAGAAGTTTATCATAATTTCAGAAATTTTACCGAGTCAAGAGAATTCATCTAAAGCAAAGGAATTGTGAAAATTGAAACTCCAACCTCTACAGTCCACTGTTGTACTAAGATCAATTCTTCAACTTGAGAGAAACAAAAATACTTCAAATAAATGTACGCATAAAATTTATTACATTTTGTTCTTGTATCAGAAGTTCATGTTTGCCATCAAATTTCACTATTACACCTTGATAATTTAGTTGCGTAGATTATGATTATAAATTATGTAGTTTATTATTATAAGCTATAGAAGAATTTCATCATCTTGATTGCATTGTTTTGAGAATCATCAATAATTTTACCTGTTTGAATCAAGTCATTGTGAATCAAGAAAATAATAGATAAAAATCATTCTTACTTTTATAACAAAGATCGAATTAATTGGACTATTCTTTGAGGTCAATGACAAGTATCAATGTACTACTTGCCATTTCTAATTAACGGTTGCTCATAAGGAATAAGCAACCTCCTTTCATTGGAGTTCAATAAACTAGTACACTGCATATGAGATTTTAAATTTTGTAACTTCAATTTTTGCATTGAAAATTTTAAATTAGGGTTTCAATTCTTACATTCAAGTTTTAAGTTAAAGATCTTAATTTTTTTGTTAAGGTTTTATAAGGGTCCATATGAGGGATTATCAATTACTGTGCTGGAATTTGTCAACAACTGGAGGGTGATTTAACATAATAAATATCTGTACTTGTTTCTGAAGATATACATGGCATAGAGGGTGCAAATTTTAATTACCTCAATGGAAATGGTTCAAGCCATTTAGCTTTTAAGTATGGGGAAAAGCTGGCTAATTGACTGTACGTGCATGGAGTTCTTTTCTTCCCAACCAATGTTAGCAACTAAAACCCTAACTAGGGCTTACTTGAATCTGACAATTCGCCGATCCGTTGCCATGTGGTGTAGTCCAGAAGGGCAGAAAAAAAATTAATTAATTGAGATTTTAAAGCTGCCAAAAGTCACACAGTTTAAAGGTGAGTTTGTTCTATTTATTGACTTCCAGTTGGGTTTAGCCATGGACAAATTAACACCTGGCATGGAGTTACAGATGTTAGGGAGAAGGGAACCAGGAAGAGAACAAAGGAGGAGACGACTAGCCGAATCCTATTCACAGGAATCCATGCAGGAATCAATTAAAAAAAGACATTACAATGCATAAAACCCATAAAAATATTGCCCAGTAGCCAACTTGCTTAAGGTTACTAGAAAGCAGATAATTTCATATGAAATCCGAAAACGGAAAAGCAAGACGATAAAAACCCATGTCAAATATGAAACTGGAAACTCCAAATTAGCAAAGATTAAACCAACATTAACGCAACTAAATAAAATTTAAAATTTTGAAATTTAGATAGGAGTAGTGTTGCTTACCAGAAAGAAGATGGACCAAGAGAAATGAGCTGTTTGAGGAATGGAATCAGTTCTTGCCTTTGCCTTTCTGGTCTGAATGCCTACATCCATCGCCATGGTAGAGCTGCAAGCGGCCATCAAATCCCGCTGGGAACTGATGGTGGTGGTGATGGTTTTCCACAGATGGTGTAGTACCGATAAAGAAAGGTACATTGGATCCGTCTATAGGAGAAGAAGAACCAAACCTCTGAATATGAGGCAAAAGAGACGGAGATGAATTGGACTGAAGGGTCCCCCTATTGACACCAGCAAGGCTGGAAGAGATTGTGAAGTTTAGATTGTAGTCGCCCCCAGGCCCCGGTTGGGTGGCTGTTACTGGGGTCAGATGGTCAGGAACAAATGAAAAATGCTGCATTTCTTGATGGTTTTCATTTGATACGCTGAATGGTGGGATTGCCATAGCTTGTGGGATTGAGTTTGAATTTCCCAATTGGATTTGCCCCGGAAAATGATGCGGCCGAGATGAAGATGGCCCTAGTAGCCCCGCGTTAAAATAATCCATTGGAGTTGCATGCCAAGGTCTTGCTACTGTTGCCTTGTGGAAAAAATTTGGCTCTTCATTGGGCTGAGAAGAACCAGTTGGACTTGTATTGTTGTTGTTATTGACACTGCCGATCCCACCAGTGAGTAGCTCAGTGAAAGACGAGCTTTGTGAAATGGGGTTCACATTTTGCTGATGTTGTTGGTGTGTATTAATGCGGGACTCATTCTCTTTCTCCTTCTCCTTTGCAGCTCTCTCCCTTGCTCGCTCGCGTGCTTTGACTCTATTCACCCGTATTTCAGATTGGGAGAGGGACAAACCTGAGCCTTTGCTTGTCTCCGAATTGCTGCTACATGCAGATTTGGATAAAGAACGATGCTGACTCTGGTTTTGTTGATAGTTGGGATCACCGTCTAACTCAACAGAATCAAACCCTTGTTGATCCGTGCCTTCGCTTGCCCTTTTCTCGTCGCTTACTTGCTTCGGTGTATCAGGAAAAGAGCTGTTAAGTGAAGGGAGCCCCGCAATTGCATCAGAAGCAGCTTTGATCAGCCATTCGACAGCTTTACTTGGCTGATCATAACCCAACCGGTCTTGTAGATCATAGAATTGTATCGCAGTTGTAACCGATAAACGAACTCTGCGGTCTCTAAGCCCTTTAGAGGTCCACACTTTGCTGTGCCGATCTTTGCCACCGGAAGCACGAGAAACTCTAATGATCCGAGATGAGTGGTGCCATCCGCGCAACCGATTAGCACCGCTATTATCAACGCCTAAGCCGCCACCTGTGTTATTAGCACTAGCCCTCTTGAGCTGCTGCTGCTGCTGCTGTTGCTGCTGCCGCTGTTGCTGTTGCTGGTGGTCTCCATCTTCATCTTCATCTGGGTATTGGTCTTTTTCAGAAATTTTGTTAGAATCAATTCTTCCATTTCCGATTCTTGAGAACTTGCAAGCTTGTGTCTGAATCTCCTCCACCTCCATACCAAAATCATGCCTTATTTTTCTCAACCAAGAAAGAAAACTCTTAACACAACCCAGACTTTTACCCTTTTGTTGTCTTCTTCTTCTTCTTCTTCTCCTTTCTTTTGTACTTAAAGAAGAGATAGGCAGCAAGAGATGAAGATAAAGAAGGGGCTGGTGTAGAGAGAGAAAGAGGCTATGATGTGGGGTTTGAAGAGAGAGTAGTGCAGTGCAGGTGGGGTTGGCATGTCCTACGCATTGATGACGCTAATACAGAGAGGTACTTTGGCTGTGTAGTGATAAAAAGGCCTTTCTTTACGCATCGATATATCATGGTCCAAGTCAGTAACGCTATAAGCAGCTAAGCTTAGCCAACCGGCTGAAGCTTTTTGCAGTCGCAGTGTGCCTTCAAACGCAAAGCCTGAAATTCTGCAGGTCTCTGTGCCTGCAAATACAACCCCCACCAAAGCAAAAATTTCAAAAACAAAGAAAAAAAATATAAAATAAATATCAAGACTGAAAGAGCGAGTAAAGCTAGACAAAAGCATATGATGCTATTCAACACATACTGCTTTAAAGTCTTTTAACCACCCATAGTCATATAGGGACTGCAACAAATATTTACATAGCTGAGATGAGATCTGACTCTTGTTGTTATTGCTCTTCTGGATATTTAGCCTTACAGCTAATAAAAGTTTCAATCTTTAGTCTCTACCATTCCCTGTTAACCTAACAAGAGTGTTTAAAGAAGATAGGCTTTAAGAAAAGTTGCAATAAAAGCACTTATGGGCTATGGGCATAGATAAATTTTAATCTGATTATGCCAAGCAAAGAAGCAGTAATTGTATACGATTCGCCGATCTGAGCAGACCCTTTGGCTTTTTCAGTTTATCTTCTTTCTTGGTATTTAAAGCTTTTCTTCTGATGACCCTAAAAGAAATATACACAGCAGAGACACTAACACAGCTATTTAGCTAATAAAAGGCAAAAAAATCATTAATGAAAAGACTGTTTCTAATTTACCTAACAAGGAATTTAATTAAAATATTTATTTATAAATTGTGGTGCTTCGCTTACTCTGAACAAGGGTGGACAATGTTGTTACAGGTGTCAAACTCCCAGATGGTATTGAAGAGAAAGAAATATATTTTGATTCCTTTCTCTGGTTTCCTTTGGTTTTTTCCTCCGATTGAAGCTCGCAGATCTTTGCTTCTTTTAAGAGACAGTTATGCTTTGTTGTTAGAACCCAAAAGCTCGCAGATCTGTACTTCTGAACTCGTTGAAGAAGATTGAAGCTTCACACGGAGGATTCCTGTAAGGAAAAACAACAAATCAGACAAATTCCCTTATATTTGAGTTTCATAATCGATGTCTAAACTGTACTAGTGTTATCATTTTAAACTAAACTTACGGCAAACACACTATTTTAGTACATACAACAATATATTATTATCTTCTTTAGCTCATTGCCGGCCAGAAAAAATAAATTCCCAGATCAGCTCCTGTAGTATATAGCTAAAACATCCCAAAAAAATTTGAAAAACTTCTTGTGCCAGAAAGAAACACCACCCGTCAATTTTCGCCACAAGACTAAAGCAAATTTAACAATATTAACAGTGAAACAAAAAAGCAAGAGAAATGAGGAGAGACAAATTTTTTCTCTGAAACAAATGTGAGCATGAGAGTTTGTTTGTGAAAATTCTGCAAGCAAAAAAGATTTCTTTTTGTTTTTCTTGTCACTGAATTACATATCTTGACAGAAGAAGAAGAAGAAGAAGTCTCCTTTCTTCTTGTGCTTCAGCAGCTACGAGTCATTAGATGAACTAAAAATAATTGGCAAGAAAATACAAAAGTATTTTCAAGCAGCTAGCTTGTAGATTGAAGGAAAAAAAGAATAGACTTACAGGATGTGTGTGTGAGTGGCTTAGGGTTGGAAGGAAATGGGAATTGTGGGTGATTCTAGAGAGAACAGGAAGTACTGAAAATGGAGAGTTCAAAGTGGGTTAAAGGGTTAAGACAGAAGTGGAGTTGGGTTATGGTTAGTATGTATCTTCTTCATCTTCATTCCAACAAGCACAAGCACAGACAAAAGCAAACTGCAAATCACCTAGCTTAGCTTTAGCTTATCGGGAATGGACAGACAGACACTGCTCCCTTCCCTTCCCTTCCCTTCCCTTCCCTACCCCTTTAATATTATATCCCCTTTATCTATATTATGCCCTTCTTTTTCTTTTTATCTCCATTTTGCCCTTTCTCTTGTTTAATAATAACATTAACAATAACAATAATAAGAATAATATTTTTGATGTTAAGCATAATTAACTACCATTTGCTGAGTGGTCAACGATACATGCCATGTATTTTACATTTAAATTTTTCAACTCTTTATTTTCAAAATTTTTATTTGTATTTTAATTTTTTTATTATCTATTTTAATTTTTATATTAAATATTTAAATTTTTATCTTTTATTTTTAAATTTTATATTAATTATTTTAAATTATATGTTGTATGTTTTAAATTTTACTTCGAGAGATGCAAGATCTATTGGAATTATATTAGCATTTCCCACCATGTGCATATCGTATTCATGATAGTTATTATAAATTAAAATTATTAATCATTAAATATAAATGAGTAATCAATTCAATAACGTTAATGATCGGATAAAAATAAGTGTTAACTAAATATTTTATTTATTATATTTTTAAAAATATATAAAAAGAATGAGATTTACATTAAATGACATATCTTGAAATAATTATCACCGCTTGTTCTTTTTTTTTTTTTGTGATAAGTTTGTAAATTATTTTGGACAAATCGTAAAATGTTTAATTTATATCATTTATATCATCCTAATTTGAACTAAAATGTTCTCTTAATAGTAGAATTTACTGTTAACCAAAGATTTAAAAAAAAAGTTATAAACATTTATCAAAAGGTGAAAAAAAAATCCTAGTATGTGATTGCCATATCAATCAATGCAAAATCGTCTAAAACGATATTTAAATTTTGTATATTCTTTAAATACAAATTCAAAATAACAAGCAAAATTTTGTGTAAATATTATATTATAATAAAAAAAACAATGTTAAATATATTATAAATTCAAATAAAATATAAAAAACAGTTTTCAAAATTAACCAATGTGTATAATGTTGAAGGTAAAAATTAAATTTTACAAATAATTATGCATATAACATGAGACAATGAATTTTAAGTCAATGTTGTGTAAGAATTAAAACAAATACAAAATAAATGCATTCAATGATCTATTCCAATGAATTTAGTTTCATTTTTCAATTTTAAAGGTTACTACTATTAATAGATCCCTACTTACAACAATAAATACAAATATACTTAGGTTGGACATATTGGTAATTATATGTCTAATTGTAACATATTTTTGGTCAATTTTAGACTACAATAATATAAAATATCTTATGAGAGTTAATAATTGAATTTTCTTTTGCTTATTTTTGACTATTTAAATATATAATTTAATTATTACTCACATACATGTCGTGATAAATGTGTTTACTTTAAATTATAATCACGTGAAATAAATGAATTATTTGTGCAAGGGGCCGAATAAATTTTTACTTTTTTACATAATTTTCATACATTAACACGAAATTAAAATTAAAATTTTAAAAATCTTATTAAATGTGATAATAATAATAATAATAATAGTAGTTTTATGGCAATTATGTAATTAGAATGAAAAAATAAGGGTTGAATGCTAAGGAATATAAAAATAAAGGTAATCCCCACCACCCAAATGTCGAGTAGAGAACTCACAGTCATACTCTTCCAATCAATTCACAAACTCTCAGAAAAAAGTAGACTTTGGGTTGTAATTATTATTATTATTATTATTTAATTTAAAATCATAATTAATTAACTTAATTAGTATTATTATTATTATAAATTAAAATTTAAAAAAAAAACGAATAAATACATGAAAGGGGGCAGCATTAAGGATTTAATTAATTAATTTAATGAAATAAAACCTATTGGTTCCGTACGCGTAATGATGTGTCTATTTACCTCCAACCACTTCATAAATATTATATATATTATTTATATAAAATATAATTAATTAGTTATGGAATATAGCAGTTGGTGGGGGCCACTATGATTTGCTTGCTCACAGACTAAAACCCGAAAGACATTAACATATCAGACGAGACGAGACGAGACGATGCCCTTCTTGTTTGGGGCACTCCCCCTTTTTTTATCAATAGGCACCTCTGTTTTATTTTATTTTTCTTTTTTTAGGAATTAAACCAATTATTTTCTTTTTCTAATTTAATGTCTATTCGTTGCTTCCTAATTCCCATCCATGCTATGGTAATTTTTTTTTAATTTAAAAATATTTTAATAAATTAAGAAGGCTCGTAGCCGATTTAATTGATAATTTTTTTAAAAAAAATTACAATCATAATCAAAATTTTTAAAATTTTTAATTCTACTCAATAATAAAATCATAAATAATTTATTATTTTAAAAAAAGGAAATTAACAATTTACCTTAAAATAAATTTATTTTAAAACATTTATATTTTACATTATATTATATTAGGGGACATTGATTGACGGTGTTGTATTAATTAAGCAAAACATGTCAATTCTTGATTGAATTTTGACTAATAAAGTTGATTTGAAAGGGAGATTAATGGTTGATGTTTTATATATACCAGGATTGTCAACGGTATAATTAATTAATGGTATAATTATTTTTTAATTTTTTATTAATTATTATAAAATTTTTATTTATGTTTTAAATATTATTTATTATATATTTTAAAATTTATATTTATATATTTAAATATTATTTATTATTTATTTTAAATTTTTATAAAATATTTTAAAATTTATATTGTAATTATAAATTTTACATTAATAATATATGATACAATAATTATATTATAATTATTTTTTATACGCGCGTGTGTATATATATATATATATATATATGTATATACATGCACTTGTTGTCTAACTTTCACAATAACTTTTTAATAATAGCAATAAAATTTTGTTAATACATTACATTAATCTCAAAATAATTACAATTTAAAAATAATAATATTACATGTATATATATATATATCATATATTATAAATATATAGTATGGTTTTACACCTAATATATTATAAATTATTTTTAGTTGTATGTTGTCGTCTTTAATAGTATAATATTAATAAATAAATTAACGTTTAATTTTTTTATTAAAATTTTAATTGCGAAATTCATAATTATTATGGTGTCTCTTTTGGTATAAGTTTTAATGAATTATTATTTTTGAACCACAATTACAAACTTTTAATAGGACCACCCCCCCCCACAAAAAAAAAAAAGTGGGGCAAAACTTAAGGCTTAAGACGATGATGCGGCCACTGCTTTTGATAACACGAAACATAAGAAAAGCACATCATGCATACTTCAACCTTAAAATCATTTAATGAAAATAAAATAAATAAATAATTAATTAATTAAAGTTGTGGAGATTAAGGAAAACGGTGGGTTCTTTCTTTTCTTCTTCTTCTTGTTGTAGTATCATGATTCTTATCGAAATCATGGTAATGTCTTCCATAACTCCCAAATATTAATTAATTAATTAAAATAAAAAGGCAACCCCATTACCATTCTTAATTAATTAATTAATTAATTACATGCTTAATGACTTGCCTTGCCGGTTTAAAAGAAGCCAATCTTAAGCATAATCCATCTCCCAAACAACCCCCACCTTCTTCTTAGCTTTACATTCTTTAAAATAAATAAAGGCGAAAACCCTACTTATGTGGTGTACTATAATAATATTTATGATATAGAGCAGCACAATAATCGCAAAAGCCAAAAGCTAAAAGAGAGTGGGAAGACGAGGAAAAGCACTTTTTTTTAAAGTGTTTTTTTTTTTGAGTGTTTCAATGCGGGGAAGGAAGGAAGGAAGGAAAGGGAAGAAGGGGGTGGGTGGATGTGTTGGTGAGTTACACGCTCGAGAGAGGGAGACAGGAGGCAGCGTCACGTGTCGTGGTCTGAGGGGGGAGTGTAATCTATCAATGCCGTTGGCTGACTTCTCGATGTCCACGGGGCACGTGTCATTGTTTCTTTTTTAATTGCCATGTTTATTTTGCACTTGGCTTTCAACTTTACTTCATTTGTACCCTTCCTTCTCTCTTTCTTTTGGATTATTTTTATTTTATTTTTTTTAGTGTATTTTTACTTAATTTTTTTTAAAAAAAATACATACATAAATATTTAATTTAATTTACAAAATATGTTTAATTTTTAAACTCTTACTTTACAATCACTTCATCAAAGAATCTTGGTAAAGAATTAAAATATATATATATTAGTATGAAATTTTTTTTTTCGAAGAAATTAGATAATTTATAAATTTTCAATAATTATTCAAAGAAATTGTATTTAAAAATTAATAAATTTTTTATTTTAAATAAATATTTTTAATACCATCCAACTTGTTCTGTCTTGATATGTAGACTAGGAGAAAGATTCTATAACTACAATATTATAACAATTACAGTGGCAAGAAGTCCAAAGTTTGATGGATTCAATGGCCATTCAATACAAACAATAACCATTGAAATTGGAGAGTCTCATTTCACAATCAACTATTCAATACTTGCATTTTCAACAAGGCATCTCTTTTTTTTTTTTCCCCCTTTTGTAATAATACTCATTTAGTTTATTCTAGAGATTCAATTAGTGTATTATTTTTTTATAATCACTAAATTATCTAGCCTAATTTAGAAAAAAAAAAAACAATACGATAGCATTTTAAGTACGATAGTTTTAATGAAATTATTTTTTAAAATTATGTCATGTATTTTAAATTTTTTTTCTTAGACACAATCATTTTCACAGTTAATTGATTTTAAATTAAATGTACATGTAAATATAATTTTAGTAGGCGGGCATTTGAATTTGTTTTATTCAAATTTTTTCAAAATATATAAATATAATATAGCAAAATTTTATTAAATTAATGTATTATTGCACCGATGATATAAAGTCATAGTGTATCGTAATTATTCTAATTTTTTTATAGCTCGTTAAGTTTGAAGAGTTAAAATTTTTTTTAATTTGAACTTAATATTTTTAAAAAATAATACCACGTAAGTTTAATATTTAACTACTAATTACATTTATATATTTATTCATAGCAAAGGAGAATCGAGAAATTTAGTGCAACTTTAAGATCTCTAGTTCTAGTATTAAGTCAAGAATGTTTCGTGTTAGACATTAACTTTTGATTTATGTTAAACCTAAAACTTAATCCCTTTATACTTAGAATCTTTTTATGAAAAATTTTAAAAATCTAAGTAAAGTCAGTCCCTATTAAAAAAATTAACTTCAATTTTTATTGAGATCCACCTATTATTATTATTAATATTTAATTTTTAATACTTGTATTTTTATTTATTATGATTTATAACTCATCTCACATGGATGCAAATGAATTCTTAATCTATATCTTTGAATTAGAATAAGAATATCATTCCGAATCATCCTCAGGGTTAGGTCATCAAAATAATTGCAGCTGATGCAGTGTACTGTTCAAACTGGTGCTATATTTGTGTATTCAATAATTATTCATCCACAAGCAGAGTACTCAGTTTGTGAAAGCAACCCATGTGAACCAAGTACAACGCAAATTCATGTGAGCCACAATTAACCCATTTGGGGAATTCAGATTTTCCCTTCTCTCCCATCTTCCTCGTTCCTCTTTTCTCTAGGTCATCGATTAATTCGTCACAGAATAATCATATCAACGTGTGCTCTAAAGATACATGACAAAGTATCCATTAATGTAAATACTGTTTGACACTTTAGATTTGTAATCATTCATTGAAATGAATGATGGCAGGATCCCTAAGAGATTGTTGAAGATTTTGATGTATGTATCTAGCCTGTATCCCACTTGAATAATGAGCCCAGTTCATCAATTCACAGATTGAAATTTCCCCTTCCTTCCCCACCAATAAACACAAAATCTCACCTTCAAAATCCCAGGTTCAAAGAGAAAGCTACAGATTCTGAAACATTTCTGCATCCGAATTTCAATGTGTACTCCTCTTTCCGTGTCTTTTTCCACAAAGATATGCATATACTGTCATCTTCTTTCAGCCCTGTTTCTGACTAATACTAAAAGCAAGAGTCAATTATTTAAAGCAGCAGTACCAGTAGGAATAGATATCAATACGAGTATGATCTGATATTCATAAAAAAGAAGAAGAAGAAGAAGAAGAAGAAGATTGTCATTGTTTGGCATGGCATGGTATGGTATGTTTGACCAAGCTAGCTGAAATTCTTTTTGACCTCTGTTTCAAGCAAAATAAAACATGTCTAGGAAAAGCAACTCAAACCCTGAAAGTGCTCCTAGCTTTGGAAAAAAAGGTAGGTAACTAGATTGACTAGTTATACACCTATTTTTCTTTCCAACTGGTTCACGTTGGTTCACTCTTATAGAAGCCATGCTATCAATTTTGACTCTTTTGCTTTCAGCTTTTGCTTTTCATGTTAAAATAAAAAAGTAAAAATTAAAAAAAAAAAAAAAAGTGCTTCTGGGTGTCCTTTCAAAATCATTATCTAGTCAAATAACTTAATGCTTTTTATTAGACAGCGTAAACGGTTTGATGTTTCTTCAAGTCCCTGATGACCCCAAATTCAGGTAAGCCAATACAATTCTTTTTACGGAAGCCGTGCGGGGAAAGTAAGGTGCCATGAACTTTGTTTAACATTATCTGGGTTCCTACAAAATTTGACTAATTCTGCATGGCCTGTGGATAGAAGGGTTTGCCAGTCTCCCCTGATGAACATAACATAATAGTATTATCTAATTAATGAATTAAAAAAAAATATAAATTAATAATAAATAAATAAATAAATATTTTTTAATTTTATTTATTATTATTATTATTATTATTATTTATTTTATTAATTAAATAATTATTTTATATCAATAATAATTTATAATAAAATTGTCTTTGTCTGTAACTCTCAGTTTCCTTATTCATTCTCTTGTTTTTATCACTCAAAAGACTGATTTAATCATTATTTTTTTAAAAAAATTTCCATTGATTATTGTAATGAAGCCCAAGCTGACACAGATGCAATTTATTTAAGCCCAAAATAATGAAAATGGGCCTATAAAGATCTGGGCTTGGGCCCAAATGTAATTATCTTTCGTTCTCTTTTTTCGCTCAAAATGAAACCAGACGGAGAACTGAAGTCGTATTAGGGTTTATCCGCCATCAAAGTCAGTAACTTCTCCGGCTTAGTTCTTATATTATTTTTTTTCCCGTGCAGCAAAATGCAGTGATATTGTTGTGGGCAAAGTAGTTTTTGGGTTTGTTTGTGATAATTTCGTTTACTTGTGATAATTTCTTACTTATTTGCGGTTGGCATATTCCGTATAGAGATGGCTGCAAGTTTGGCTTCTAAATGTTCTCGGGGTATGTGATTTCTTTAGTTCTAAGTGGGTTTTGACTTGATTAAATTTTTGTTACTGTGTTTAGAATGATGCAGTTTACATGTAAAAATCTTTACTTATTCATATGATTTTTTTTTTGGGGGGGAGCAAATTGTCATAAACACTGTTCCTTAAGGAATAATTTATTTTTCTTGGTGGTAGCATTTGAGTAATATCAGGAAATAAACTATAAAAGATGATGTTCTGCAATTCCAGCCTGGTTTGATTTGATTATGTGAGAGTGTGGCGCTTTTTGATGCTTCTCTACGAACTTCTACGCTAACTGTTTGAAGTTAAGTATACGTATCTTAATTGGGATATTTGAGTTCCGTCAATTTATATTAACTGTATTTGAATTCCGGGGATTTGGGGTTCTTTTTGCTTTAATTCATTTCAAATTGTTTATTTAAGTGTAGCTTCAAGAGGTTTCAGCTTAAATCCTTTTATTATGGAAAAATGGCAATATCTTCTATTCTATGAATGGCTGCTCTTTAATAGCTAATTGTTATTCTATCCATAGTTTTGAAAACATGTGTTGAAATATGTCATAATGCATTTAATCCTGGTGCTCCAAATGTCCTTTGATGAAGGTGAGGATTCAATTGTAATTTCTGTGCTTTAGTGGTAAATTATCCTTATTGACTGATAGAATTTTTTCTAACGTGTTGGTCTACAAAACTAGTGGGACGTTCACTTTTTGGAGGCCTTGGAAACAACTTGCCTGGTTTATTGAGCACATCTCATGAGATGGCATTCAACAATTTCTTGTCTCAGGTGATTCTTAAGCTTATTGCTTAAGTTTTGTTAGACTTTTATGTTGGTTTACACTGGTGTTAAGAAGTGCTCAAAATCTCATATAATGTAATTTGTTAGACAGTTTGAGAAGTAATTTTCTCATAATCATGTGCGAATTGTGTATACAAATAGGTCAGAAGAGGTTAACCGAAGTTGTTTTCCTATATCAAATGGTTGAAATGACATTGTTTCCAAGAAAGGCCATATTCCTTTCTGGATGAAACTGAGATATATTTGAACCTACTCTAATTGAGAAGAACAACATTATTTATTTTCATATCTAGCAGTTCAAAATTTTGAAATGTTAGCCAGTTTGATCATCAGTTTGCAATGTTGTTTGTAAAATTAATTTTTTATATTCCTTTTGTTACTGCCTCTTGTGAACATGACCTTAACATTTGGCTCTTCGCTTTTACAGCAGCAAAGGACTTTCATACAGATGAGAACTGTTCTAAAAGTTGTGGATAATTCTGGAGCAAAAAAAGTGATGTGCATACAGGTTCTGAAAGGGAAGAAAGGGGCAAGATTGGGGGACACGATTGTTGCATCAGTAAAGGAAGCTATGCCTAATGGTAAAGTAAAGAAGGGAAAGGTTGTGTACGGTGTGGTTGTTCGTGCTGCCATGCAAAAGGGTCGTGTCGATGGGAGTGAGGTGAAATTTGATGACAATGCTGTAGTATTAGTTGACAAGCAAGGCGAGCCAATTGGAACCAGAGTATTTGGGCCAGTTCCGCATGAGCTAAGGAAGAAAAAACATGTCAAGATACTTAGTTTGGCAGAACATATTGCCTAAGGTATGGATTTTATAGTAGTTAGTGATGTTTAGTCTTTGAGCTTCTTGGTTCTTAGTGTTGCGTTGAAGAGGGGAAATTTCTTAAGTGGAAAGAAGAAGGTGGCCTGGGGGATGTTGAAGATGGCTGTTCAGACTAACTTGCTGAGCTGAATTTGACAATATCGAGTACCAAATTTGTTGGCTTCAGATACAAAAGCTATCAACTTTTACTCTACGAAAATAATGCTTCTCCTGTAATTTTTGGGATTGTATCGGTAATATAGTATCTTGACTCACTGGTTTATACATAAACTCAGTTTTCTTCACTTGTTGGTATCCAATTATTTAACCGTGCAGCATTGTTCACCTTATATTGTTCATATGGATCAACAATGAGAAGATATACCCGAAGGATTTTGCAGTTGGTATTAGCTTTACTTTCTAGACAGAAGTTTCAACTTTGCAATAACAACCGTTCAGATGGTCATTGTGGCGATCTATTCTGTTTAATTGGCAAGTCTTGCAGAAAATGCAGCTAAAAGGAATTAGATTTTCTAGGTACCAAGGATTATAAGGACCTTAATTTTCTTACAGCAAATAATGACTCTATGGCAAAAAATAAAGAAATAAAGTTATGAAAAATGTGTTGAATGTAACACGAGATGAGGACGAAGAAAGAATTTGCAAGAGACAAGCACAAATTTTTCATAGGTTGCTTTTTCCACGAAAAGCTATAATATTTATTAGGTCTGTTTCCTGTATTACATCTCTAAAGAACTACACCGAACAATTTTCATGGTGTTTCCTAATCAAATTCCTGTTGTTTTTTCTTTTTGTTCACACAGCTTGGGCCTTGTCTGGCAAGGACCTCTTCTCCCAGAACTTGAAATGCAGAGCTCTTAGCTCCAGCATCTTCTCAATTTCCTCAATCGGAAGTCCTTTTGTTTCCGGAACACATATTAGTACAAAAATCAAGGCTAGAACAGCGATGACACCGAAAATCAGGAATGTCCAGGATGTTCCGATTGCCTGCGTCAAAGATAGGAAGGATTGCGCTACAATGAGGTTAGATATCCAGTTTGCAGTAGCGGCCATTCCTCCGCAAACCCCTCGGAAACGTAATGGATATATCTCAGAATTCACAATCCATGGCACAGTTCCCATTCCAGGAGAGAAAAATATGATGTAGAGTGCCAGACCAACTAGTGCGAGCCATCCAAGTTTGCTTGGGCATCCTCTTGTGTACCATTCCCTTTTCTCGCCATGACAGAGATCCTCCACTGTGTCATTTGAGATCAAACATGCTCCCGGAAATAGCTGCAATATTAAAAACGGAAAAAAAAATTGAGAACAGATTGGAAGAGTTTATGCAACTGATTCTCAGATAACTGATATTACAGGCTTTTTAATGAATTGAAGAGGAAATGTGTTTTTGTAACCTTATTTGAAGATGAAGCACAGAATCCACAATCTGGAGACGAAGCCTTCAAGCACCTCATGCAATCCCATCTATCAGTATTTCCAGCTGAACCATAGTCTGGACACGTGTAATTTGAGAAGTGAGATGTTTCCACCGTACTAACCATTGGTGAGTGAGAAGTGGTCACATGAAAGACTGCTGATAAAAGCCCTAATGAAATTACAACGCCAAACAAACTGGCGATGAGAAGCTTCTTCCTTCCAGTCCTGTCTATTAAATAAATGCTCGCAATGGACCCAAGGGCGTTAAGGCCAGCAGTGACGAGAGAAAGGAGGAGTGCAGTTTGGTTGGACGCAAAACCAGCCAGCTGAACAATGGTAGGGCTGTAGTACATAACTGTATTTATGCCCACAAACTGCTGGAAAACCTGAAGGCCAACACCAGCAATAAGTCCTCTTCTCACCGTTTTGGTTTTCCATAATTTGATAAAGTTTATCTTCTCAGATGATCCTTCTTCCTCAATTTCTTTCTCGACTGAAGCTTTCAGATCCTCAATTTCTGTTTCAACCTCATGGGCAGGGTATATTTTCCTTAGTATGGCTTTCGCTTCATCTTCTCTACCCTGTAATTTGAGAACGCAATTGGTTATTCTTTGAATAGAGCATGCACATAAAAGCATTAGTCTAAAAGAAACAATGATAAAAAGGACCTTGCGGTATAGCCAACGTGGTGATTCTGGAAGAAGTAGCATCAGTACGAACTGCAACAGAGCTGGGATGCCGGCAACTCCAAGCATCCACCGCCATGTCCCTGGGGCCTAAACAAGATCACTCAGGTTAGATTATCAAGCTCTCGTATGCAGATTATAAAGCTTCTAATCAAATAATATCCGAGTAATCCCATTGAACATCCAGGTAAAACTGAATGATCTGCCTCCTGTTTTTCTGATTCTATTTCCTCATTTAGACTGTAAAATGCTAC
This sequence comes from Swietenia macrophylla, assembly GCA_032401905.1. Taxonomy (NCBI): domain Eukaryota; kingdom Viridiplantae; phylum Streptophyta; class Magnoliopsida; order Sapindales; family Meliaceae; genus Swietenia; species Swietenia macrophylla. The sequence continues at coordinate 3,506,744 of CP135573.1, forward strand.
CGAAATAGCAGAATTACTTGTGAACTTTTAATAATATCTTCCGCCAGCTTACCTGGGTGAAGGCCAAGTTGATAAGGTAAGAGAGAAACTGGCCACCAGTGATAAGAAAGCCATTGGTGCTAACAAGGGCACCTCGAATTTTTGCCGGAGAAGCTTCAGAGATGTAGAGAGGGGATGTCATTGATGCCATTCCCACACCAAGTCCGACAAAAACTCGTCCGACGATAAGAAGAGCCGGGTTAGGAGCAACTGCCATCATCACAGCACCAATAAAAAACAGGATATCTGCAACCAAGATCACACATCTCCTTCCATAGCGATCATTCATCCATCCACCAACTGCAGCTCCAATTATTGCTCCAGCCAAAGCCATGCTTACTATGCTCTCCTGTTTACATTTAATCACAACACACAATTATCAACTAACTCATAATCCTTGCTGTTTCTGCAACTCTGTTAAAGCCCCAGTGAATAGCTAGTAAATTTCTTCTCTGTTTCTTTTTTTTAACAAATATTGCCAAATAGAAAATTTACATGTCTAACTTTGCCAAATGGAAAAAATTAACAAATAAATTGTATACGACTAATATCAATGGAAACGTAAATCGACAAACACAAAAAATAGCAGGTAGGCACACATGCTAGCTAGTTGCTTTATTGGGCTAACTCAGAGCCCAAGATCTCACTTAAAAGGCCCAAGCCACAGCTCAAACTTTTACCATATATTTGGACAAGAGGCATAACATTAACAAGAAAAATAATTTGCTCTTGACTAGGGACACTTCCGAACTAAAATCAAATCAACTCGATCTGACGGTTTGGAGGGTTCCGATTGGTTTAAATTTTATTTATTTATTTTTAATTTTAAAAATATAATCCATAAATTTTAGATGGATTATAAAATATAAATTTATATTTTATATTTATTATTTTAATTAATAAATAATTAATTAATATAAAGCTTTATAAAATCATTTTATACTTTGAATTTATAACCTGTAAAATAAAAATATAATTTTTAGCTTTAGTCTCGGCTTAATTTAAATCAACGAACCAAACTCAATCAACCAAACTGAATTGACATTATAAATAATTAAAAGAAATTAAAATACAATCCATAAAAATAGAGAATATAATAATAAAAATAAAAGTAATTAAATACTAGATATTAACTTACAGACTCTTTTTATACAGTCGTTACAATAATGGAGATGGCAGAAGAAGATAACACGTGGCATAAACAAAGGACAAAACGACGAAGAAGAAGAAGAAGATAGAAGATACTGTACGTATACGTATGGACATACGTATTATTTCTGTATAAATATACGTCACCTGTAACACAGTCTTCCTGTCTACAGACTTGAAATCATCTCTGATATAAAGTAGTGCACCTGATATCACCCCTGCAAAATCACAACCAGAATTCCGAGAAAATCAGAATTAAAATTCAGTAATTCCATAGAGAGAGTAGAGAGAGCAAAATTGACTAACCAGTGTCGTAGCCGAAGAGAAGGCCACCAAGTCCAGCAGAGAAAGCAAGACGAAGAACATAAGGATTCTTCCATGCGAGAGAGTAACATTCTCGAAACGCCGTCGCATCTGTGCCTGCATGCACTCCTCCCTCCATTTTCAGAGAATTAGCTTAACCGATCACTACCGTGAAAAGATGAAGAGATATTTATTTACTTAGTTTCTCATCAAACACTTTGAGAAAAAGAGAGAAAGGAGAGAAAGTGTGTAGTGTTTGGACTAGTTGAGCGTATTTTCCCGGAAAATTATGAGGTGGAAAGAAACTGAGGAAAAAGAAGAGAGAAAATTAAATGAACTAGATGATAAGACGGGAAGCAACATTTATATTGGGAGTATCTCCGGCAAAAGTCAAATAGTCAACCAAATTTGTCTTCTGTTACACGTCATCACCATTACATGTTTTTGCTAAACTTTTTTTTTTTCATTATTTATCCATCCTCAAGAGTGTGTACACGTGCCGCATTAGTTAGGATACACGTCATCACCATCACTTGTTTTTATTGAACTTTGATCATTATTTATCCAGCCTCAAGCGTGTGTACACGCGCCACATTATTAAGCATTAATTGATTAATCAATTGATTGCCTATCATTTGGGCTATGACTAATCCCTTCAGAAAAAAGAGAGAGACCAGGAGGGTTCTTAATATATATATATATATATTATTAAATTAATTTTATATTTTTATTAAAATATAAAATTTATTTATATAAATTAACGCGTTAATATTTTTTATAAATATATATTATAATTATTTTTTATTAAATAATAAATTAAAAATTTAAATAAAAAACTATTAATATAAATAAATCAAAAAAATTAATGCATTAACTAGATATTAAGATATATAAATTGAAAGTAATGTAATTTATATTATATATTAATTTTAAGACATTACTTACTAGATTTTTAATATGAATTATTTGAGAAATTTTAACTTAATTAATTAATTTTTTTATTATTATAAAAAATATTAAATAAATTATTTTTCTTGGTATAAATAAAAGAATAAAGCAAGATTTAAAAAATTAAAAAAATGAAAAAGAAATTATTAAAGCATATAATCTCTTTGAACACTTAAAAAAAAATCCTTAATTATTTGTAGTACCTACACTTGTTGCTAATTGAAATGCTAATAAATGTTTGTGGAAAATTGATGTGTGATTCTAAGACCAAAACCCAAATTAAAAAAAAAGATAAGGTAAGTGTTAGTGGCATTAATAACCCATTAATGACATTGTGATAAGGTTGATTGAATTGATCCTCTAAGATCAAGATGCATATGAAAGAGAGCACTATTTTTACCCAGATGATGCATGCACACCAAGTTTAACTTTGAATATTATTTAGCCTTTTTCAGGTGAGTTCATGTTAAGACTTAATCTCCATATTTAATATATGTAATTAATTGACTAATTAAGTGACAATTGACAAAGCTTTAAGTTTAGAAGTAAACTAAATTTGGATTTGGGGGAGTTACATTGCGATCAAATTGTGTTTCTGAAATTGTCCAACAAGAATATGACAAACTTGCATACTCAATTCAAACATTAGGAATTGGACCACATCGTTAACTCTTTCTTCCCATTTATTCAACCTACACAAGCTATTTCTATTTTTTGCATGTATCATTTTATCTTGCATTGTACTCTTAAGGATGTATTTTCTAAGTCGAGATGTTATAACTTGATACGAAATAAAATTACTAAAAGTCAAAAATAAAATAATAGTGTTAAAAATAAAAATAATTGTTTATTGAATATTTTAATTAAAATTAATAGAAAAAATATAATTTCTTTTGTATAAATTCATGTGTAAAATTATATTCATATTTATTTTAATAAAAAATAATATAATATATCGTAACAATTGAGTATTATTATATCAATTTAGTTTCCATGAATAAATTTGTATACGAGTTTAAATAATATAAAGTCAATCCATCGGTGCACATGAATCTTATGAAAGATAAGCATGTCAGTTGGAGATGATGAGAGGAAATGGAGTTCTAAAATAATCAAATTATCTTCACCAGCAAAATTGTGACATGTATGGAACATGACTGGTAGTTAAGTTACATATACAACTAAAACTGAAGAAGACTTTGCCAATACTTTCTGTAATAAAAATCATGAGATCGGCATCTCTAGTTTCAACTTTTTGTGGTCGGTTTCTCATGTTGTATCAAAGTTGGCAACAATGGCAGACAAGATCGAAGATTACTATCCCAGCATGCAACAATTATCTCGTGCCATGATGAACAAACATGATCTGTAAGCTTCATAAGTTGTTCAATTACATCTGTATACCTGGAGCTACTCCTGTTGGCATGATAGAACTAAGACCGAGACTCTTCAAGTGAAGGGTAATTGCGTCAATGTGAATGATGTGTCTACTAGGTTTTGGCTTTTTGGACGTTTAGCTCACGGGAGATAGATGAATTCAGATTCCGAACGCTTTGTCTCTTCAAATAAATTTTCCGGGAAGTTGTAGCAATAAGATAAAGAAAGAAACGAGCTTTAAAATTTTCTTTTCCCTTGTTGATCAAACACTCAATTTCAATCTGAATTCCTTTTCGTAAAGAGAAAGAAGTATTGATATCTTTCTCTTTGGCCTACCAAATACTCCATGCTTGGACCAAATTAAAAGTTAGGAAGTTGAAATTACCTTTCAAATTTGACAACTACTTGATAAGGAGAATTCAATGTAAAGGGATCAAAGAATATAATTTAATAGAGGCAGGTCATAGCTACTAACCACAAGTCAATATCGAGATTGACATTAAACAATTTGATTAATTGACACCCAAATTAGTAAGCACTTCTGTTACTCTGCTTCCCATGCACAAGTGCTTTTAAGTAAGAACTTTCAAACTTGGAAGCACTTCCAGGTACTTCTACTCTCACATGCATTATTGAGGTGATATTTGACTAGGGTTAGGTCTGTGTAAATGGGCTTCTTTATTTATTATTAGCACATGCAAGTGCAGGTGGATACAAAAGGAATGCAAAAGAGACGATCGAGCATTCTCCTTTTTTTTTTTTTTTGGTCATGCTATTAATCATGTACATTGAGAAGACATTGAGAACCACAACTTTAATTTGTACCATTACATGTTCTTTCTGCCTTTCATTATATTTCTATACATTTATCCTTTCATTTTTCTTTCTTCTTATTCTTTCCTTTTTCTCTATGCCTCTTTTGCTTTTTCCTTCTTAGTGATTTCAATTTTGCTACTATTATTATACAATTCAATCCCTAATTCATTTTGGACGTCACAATTAAGAGATTGTGCAATTTTTAATTCATAATCACTATAAAATAAAATTATTAACTAATATATTATAATAGTTAAAACAACAATATTAATAAATATTTTAATTTTACTTTTTTTCCGACTTTACTAGCCGATCATTTTGTTTTACTCAATTCTTATTTTATGATCACGTATCTTTTTGGTTAATAATAAAAAATTTTCTCTTATTTTTAAAATTAAGTATAATTCTAACCCTTACATACATTCTAAAGTCAATTATGATGGGTAATCAAGGGTTGGTGGCAAATCATTTTTTTAATCAAAATACAAAATAAAATTCACGACATGTAGTTTTAAATTCAAACCAATGTATGATAGTAATTGACGAGGAAAATGAAGTTGATTTTTGTAGATGGTGTATTTATAATCACTTTGAAAAGACATCCATTTTTTATAGATTCTTTATTATTATCATTATTATTTTTGCTTCATCCTTTTTTCCCAACTTACTACACACTTCTCTGCCTTTTAACATTTTCTTGGATTACTAATGATTCCCAAACTAATTTCTGTCATTGTCAAGGAATCACTTTCCTCTTATCTACTTTCTCTCTATGCTTACTTTTCCTCCTCCTCTTTTTCTAAAGCTTCAAAATTTTGACAATTTTGATGATCCCCTTTGAATAATCAAACCCTTTTCATCCAACTCTTTTTTTAAAAAAATCAAAGATTAAAAATTAAAAAAATTAAATTAATACTATATTAATAAACTATTTGAGATTGAGGTGTTGTAATACTAAAATAGATATTATCAAATTAAATAATTAAATGATAAATATTTAAAAAATTAAATATTTCTCACTAAAAATTGATATTCATCAAACACTTTGTGTGTTTTCAAATCATAATGAAAACCAACAATCAAAAACAAGCTTAAATTCTCTTGTTAATGCATTAAAACTCATATAAATATTCGTATTAGCTAAATATATGGATAAGACAATTTTAAATATAATTTAAAATTTTATCTAACTTAAAATAATGGGAAATGATGGATATGTTCATATAAATGCACACGTTTTGGGTCATCTGATAAGGATATTAAATTGAGTAATAAATCAAGATTTTCTAAAACATATCTGTACGAAAGACCCACCATTAATAAATATACGAAGCTACGGAGAAATAATAAATATTTTTTTCAAAAAAATTGACTTATTGAGTCTAGATTTAAGGCTTGATTTCAATGTCCCTTTCATTGAAGTCAAAGTCCTCATGCATCGTATAATTTAACTTGTACAAGTCATCAAATACAATTATTCATACACACACCGCACGCATACACATACATATATAGACACTTTAATCTTATTAGATATATTATTTAAAGGGTAAGTTAAATTTTTGTAAATTAAAAAAATCATAGATCTTTTTTATATATTAGTTATAGTTTATTTATCTTATTTTCGAAAAATTGATTAAATTATAGGTAATTTTATGTGATTTTTATAGATTTTTTAATTAAAAGATATCCCAATATTATGACAATTTGAAAGAATATAATTAATTTGAAATGCAGTCAAAATTGAGGAAATTAGTATAGATTAGAATTTGGAACCTCCTTTTACATTAAATTTGACACGTGTGTGAGTGTGTATGTATACAGTGTGCAAACTCGGGCTGGGTCAATTGAATTAACGTGAGATTGGGCCAGAATCTAGCCCATTAATCCAGTTGGGCCCAGCTTTGGGTATTCGAATCAGGATTTGTGTGAATGGGTTGACACCAACTTCACTTGGTTCAAATTGGTTCACTTGTTACGTCTCGTGAAACCCTAGTTAGTGCTAATTATTATGATGCAAATTATACTTTGTTATTCTTTAATTATTCATATTTTAATCTTAATTACAATTAACACCCAATTAATCGTGTCATTATCGATCCTCAATTTAACGATCACCCTCATTTCTAACACATATAATTTAAGCAAACCACAACTTCAAATCCCTCACGAATCAATAACAATTTACAAACTATGTATGAACACACACACAATCTAACCCAAACCCTAGTCCAAAATCACCTTCAAATTCAAACACCATCCTCAATATCAAAATTTGCTTCGCCCGACCATGGCCAAATCTTCCATCCCTTTCATCTTCTCTAATGGGTTTTAATCACCATGGAAACTGAACTTCTCAAGCTCAGGAAATTTCCCTCGCTACCAGCAACAAGAACTTCGAGGGACGGTGTCGACGATTATCCCAAATACACAAGGCTAAAAGATAACATTACAAACTCAGCACAGGCAACAAACCGTGCGAGCAACCCTGATGGAATCAACAACGACTTCTATTCATCGAACATCACAATTAGAAATCGCCTGGTGAACCGTGCGGCGTCTGCGTATATTCAATCGACAGCGATTATGGCAACGAGAAATCAGAATTACTTGGCGAGTGTTTGGAGAAGAATAAGGCGTAGGAATGGAATTACAACTTCGTGTTGGAATGTTTACGTGAGAAATCCTTTGCATGCATTGATGCCAGGATGATGATATCAAGCAACTTTCAGAAAATCAATGTAATCAACTTTACTACGTTGAAACTCTAAAAAAGGAACTGAAAATCTTATACAATGATTAAGAATCACTCCAAGATAATTATTGGTTTTGAATTTTCAAAGATTTTTTCTCCCTTTTTTTTTTAAATATAACCTGATTTTTTAAAATCATTGCGAAAATAGACTGAATCAGAAAATTAAACAACTAAGGATAAGTGAAATAAAATTTGTTGCAACAACTTAAAGAAAAAAAGTGCTTCCACGTTTAGTTAATGGTCCTCGTCTTCAACCACTTCAAGGATTTCTTCAGCCACGTTAGCTACCGATTTCTTCCGGCCATATCTACTGCCAGCTGTGTGTCTTCTAACTCTGCCAACTAGCATTGCTATTTGTAACAGCATACAATCATCTCCTTTGGCTATTAACTTGCATCACGAGGTTCTTGCTAGCACATTAGGGTTACGTGAAATAGGATGACTCGAGTATCATGAAAATCTATATATATATATATATATATATATATATATATATAATTGTTCCCTATTTGTTTTTGGATTATGTTTCTAAATTATATGATGTGCTAAATTGTAAAGGATTTTATGTTTTATTGGTAATACAAAGATGTTTTATAATTTGTGGATGATGTGACGAGACTATTTAATTAAAAAAAGAGAATTATTTTTGTTATTAAAAATTTAAAAAAATTAATATGACTTTAACTATTTAATTTTTTTCATTCTCATTTATGTGGGATCTATTTCAATTTTTTTTTTATATTTATATCAATAAGAGTGATTCTCTCTCTTAATTAATTGGATAATATTACTATTTCATTTACGGGTGATGTGGTAGAATATTTCTACCCAAGACTTTCTCCTATTGCATTGTATTTTTTTTCTCCTGATTTGGGAGGAATTTTTCCATCATATTCATTTGTATTTCTCTTCTTCTATTTTAGGAGGATTTGTTCCATCACATTTGTCATGATAATATAATAAAATTACTTAATCAATGAAGAAAAATAGTTATTCTTTTGATATATATTTAAAAAAGTTAAGAGATTATTACTGACGTAAGAGAATACATAAATTAATTAGTGAAATTTATTTTAATTTTTTTAAATTTTTATCAATAAAAGTGACTCTCTCTCTGTATTAATTGAGTATTCAAAATTAATACATCAAACATAATAATGTGATAAGATAATATTTAAATTTTTTTTTTTTATATATTATCTTAAAAATTAACACGCACACAAACACACCCACTACAACTAAATTGTTGCGATGGAGCCTAAGCCTTTTAGATCTATATGAGTGAGTAGTCAAAATACCATACATATATATATGATGGATATTATTATGATGAGCTTGTTAAATCGTATAATTGTTAAATATTCGTATTAGCTAAATATATGGATAAGACAATTTTAAATATAATTTAAAATTTTATCTAACTTAAAATAATGGTAAATGATGGATATGTTCATATAATTGCACATGTTTTTGGTCATATGATAAGGATATTAAATTGAGTGATAAATCAAGACTTTCTAAGACATATCTTTATGAAAGACCCACCATTAATAAATGTATGAAGCTACAGAGAAATAATAAATATTTTTTTCAGAAAAATCCCTTTCATTGAAGTTAAAGTCCTCATGCATTGTATAATTTAACTTGTATAAGTCATTGAATACAATATTCATATACATGCGTGCATACACATACATTAACATATACTTTAATCTTATTAAATATATTATTTAAAGGGTAAGTTAAATTTTTGTAAATTAAAAAAATCATAAATCTTTTTTAGATATTAGTTATAGTAGATTTCGCTTATTTTCGAAAAATTGATTAAATTATAGGTAATTTTATGTGATTTTTATAATTTTTTTAATTAAAAGATATCCCAATATTATATTACTCTTTTGATATATATTTAAAAAATTCAAGAGATTTCTACTGACGTGAGAGAATGCATAAATTAATTAATAAAATTTATTTTAATTTTTTTAAATTTTTATAAATAAAAGTGATTCTTTCTCTGTATTAATTAAGTATTTAAAATTAACATACTGAATATAACGATGTGATAGAATAATTTTACTTAAAATTTTCTTTTATATATATATATTGTCTTAAAAATTAACACACACACGCATACACCCACTACAACTAAATTGTTGCGAGGGAGCCTAAGCCTTTTAGATTTATTAGGAGTGAGTAGTCAAAATACCATGCATATATATGATGGATATTATTATGATGAGCTTGTTATATCATATGGTTGTCAAGCTAATATTGTAATGACAAATTGGTAACATTATAAACATTTTTTTAATCAGTCACTGACAAGATTGTATTTGTAACACATAAGGTTGATGGATCATGACTTTGCTACTACCCTAATCAGATTATTACACAATCAGATTTCACGATTAGCATTCTAAGTATATTTAGACTTGTTGAAATGTAAACATGATCTAACACAATGTCTCTGCAGTAATGAGGAGTCATGAGCCCACTCGCCCAAGTCCACGTGATTGAAATTTCTGTGATAACGAAGAGTTATGATTCTAAACAAATAAGGTGGGATTGAACTTTTGTAATACTTCATTTTTTTCTTAACACTGATATATATATATATATATATATGATTTAAACAGACATCAGACAACTCTCATCCATTTTCGTCTTGCTAACCCAAATTCATTCATGAAATATCTGTTAATTCATGGCCTGCACTTTCATGAATTTTTGGGGTAACTAATTTACTCACCAGAATTGAACTTGAGATGGGTTGTTATACAGTACAACGAAAGAATTTCTAACAGACAGACCGACAGACAGACAGACAGACAGACAGAAGACTATGACTGGAGGGCAAAATTGGAAAGACGATAAGTGATAGGAAGGAAGGCAGAATCTGACGGCGTCACTTTCTGTAACGAAAGCGATTGACTGATCGTCAAACGACGGCGTTTCAGTCGTTCCTTGTCGGTTTGTCGGTTTTCCTTGCAGTAACAGTACATCATAACCAACCGCCTCTCTCTCTCTCTCTCCCCCTCCCTTTCTTTTCTCACACCGCTGTCCAAAACGCACCGTACAGCTCATCACGCGATGGCAATTAGCCTGCGCTGCCGCATGGCATGCCATGGCATGTCAACACTTGGTCTATAGGAATCCTTTTCTGTTGGGATTTTCCAAGGCCCTAAATGGGTCCCACACCCGAAGGGCTCCACTATGTTTTTTTTTATTTTTATTTTCTATACTAAACGGGCCCCACACTCTCATAAGTCTTCAACTGACTTTGTTTGACTGGCGCGTGCGCTTCTTTCTTGCACTCTATTTCTGATTGTCTTGCTTTCTTCCTTTAATCTTTGATAGTGTAATTTCGCAGAGGCATGCTAGTGTTTCTGCAATCAAAGGAGTGATGAATATAAACTAGGACCTGTATTCGTACAGTTGGATAGCAAAGGCAATAAAGCTGATAGATGGGTCTAAGGGTTTCGTCAGAGTATTGTCTTAATGAACATTATTAAAAATGCGAAACACTAGGAAGCCTTTTCTTTCATTCTAAAATCCATGCATTTGGTTTTTGTTCTTTAATATTTGACTCTTTCACTTTCCCAGTGTTCCTATTTAATCATGCAAAGACTAGAGTCAAATCAAATGCCCACATAAAAATAAACAACTTCCCTGTTATCACAACATACATGCATGCATCCATGCATGTTTACACAAAAATAATAATAATAATAATAAAATATTAATATTATATCAATATAAATAATATAATATAATTATTGAATTAATAAAAAAATTAATTATTAATTATAAATAAAAATTAAAAATAAATTTTATTTTTAATTATAATTATAAGATTTATTTCAAATTTTTTTATTTACAAAATAAATATATTTTTTTATTAATTAAATAATTTTATCACATTATCTGTGCTAGGACCGTAGAATCATCACACTTAAAATTTTGTATATATATCGCCAACAGTTATTATAAAATCTCCTGCAAATTTTACTTGTACTAAAATTGTCGTGTATTTTAAATTTTTATAATAAAAAAATGGGAAGAGAATTTAAAATAACAAATATAACAGTAATATATAATTTATATTATTAATATCTAATAATTTGCAGCATGATATTACTATGTTAGAATCCTTTATAATATAATTATTTTTAGGTATTAATATACCCACATGAAAAGGAAAACCTGCGTATCTCACTCTCTGCAGACAACTTTGACCAGATATAGAGTTTTCCAAAATCTTCGTCCAATTCCTTGAGTCTTCTTCTTCTTCTTCTTCGTCTTTAATTTTCTTTCTTCTTTCTTCAACATCGAAACCCTTACCCTTCAATCTCTATCATTTTTTCTCCACGCCATCTTCGAAAACGTAGAGACATCAAGAAAAAGAAGAAGTTGATCCATCGAATATGCAGGTTGCTAAGAAAACTGGAGCCCAAATGGCCAACACCATGATATTAAACAGCGAGACGGCGGCGACGTCGTCGTCGTCAGCAACGATGAAGCTGGAGAAGACTTACGAGATAATAACTAAGCTGGCATCCAGCAACGCCGTTGTTTTGTTCAGCATGAGCGGCTGCTGCATGTGCACCGTGGCCAAGCGCCTCCTCTTTGGCCTCGGCGTTGGCCCTGCCGTCGTTGAGCTCGACAACCACGCTGCCGGGACCGACATCGAGGCTGTACTCTACAAGCTTGCACCCAACGGCCAGCATCAGCCTGTCCCTGCCGTCTTCGTCGGTGGAAAGTTCCTTGGCGGGATTGAGACTCTCATGGCTTGCCACATCAATGGCACCTTGGTCCCTCTGCTCAAAGACGCCGGCGCCCTCTGGCTTTGAATAATCTTCTGATCTCTCATAACTAAACTCTACGTATTCTTATGCTTATTTACTTGCTTTATATTTTTATATATATATGGAGTCCATAGTTTTATGAGCAATGTAGTTGGCTATTGTACACACCAAAAAAATCTCCTTAATTATTAAGCATTATATATATATATATATGTTTGATCCTAACAGATACAGAAGTTATCACTTGTCATTTGAAAAGAATGCATCATTTCTATCTCTCTGACTCCTTGTTATATATATATATATACACACACACATACATACATACATACATACATACACACGCACGCAGAAGCAAGGCAGCAATATAAGTTATCGCTCTTGATCATGTTTGCCGGAAAAAATGGTGGTGGAGGCATGCTGCCGGCAGTGAATAAAAAAGATGACGAAAGGGTTCAGTGTTCACAGAGATGATATGGACTGTCGCTGGTGGAGTGATACCAACGTCATGTCCAGTACAGTAAATAACGGTATCTTATTTCAAGAATAAATGTATGTTTTAATAGTTAAGAAATAGTGGTTAATTTGGTAGCTTTACAATCCTCGATTACCATATATAGCATAAAAGAGCAGAAGCAATTATGAAAGCTAGTGTTTGATCCGCTTTAATCAGAAAAAAGAGGGGAGGAAGGGCTAGGAAAATACTCCATTGGTCATTAGCTCGAGTGGATTTCATGTTCATAACCAGTAACAAGGCAATAAATAAAATAGAAATTTCCATGATATCATAAAATCAGTGGCAGCTTTTTCACGATTCATTTTCTGCGGCATATGTGTGTTGAACGTGATTCTTTTTTATCTGCCAAAATGTTTGCTTGATATCGATATTATGAGGATGAATTAATGAAACAGTACTACTAGTAGTAGTAGGAGGAGGAGGAGTAGTGTACATCTCATGTTATGAATCTGCAGAGACATGCAGAAGAAAAGAGAAGAGAAGGGGTTAAAAAAAAATTGCAGATGGGCTACGACAGACACTGTAAATAAAAGTATGGCAGTGGGCGGCAGGGCTAAGCAAAATGATTACAATGTGAGAACAATCCCTTTCAAAGAATTTACTACATGAAAATCAGGAGTGATTTCATAACTGAGATTATATTATTAATAATACTAATAATAATAATAGTAATAATTTGACCATGACATTCTCATTTCTCAAGTTCTCTTGTTGACCCACTGTCAAAGCAAACTCATTTATCTTTGACCGTTTGACTGCCCTGTCCTATCCATTAAAGTTTAACTTACATGAACAATACCCATTTAGGGGAATTTAGGATCTTTTCCTTAAATACATAGCTTGATTCAAATTGGATAATCTCTAGATATTATATATTAACCATTGTAATATTTACTTTTTGTGAATAATTTATTAGCTAAAAAAATTTTAAATACCCGATAAATACCATAATTATAATATTTATTTTTTCAACTTTTTTTTTTGGGGGTCAAATATCACTTTCTTTATTTATGATAATTATTCGTCACAAAATTTTTTAAAACTTTACTAGTAACATAACGTTGGTTGCTATGAAAAAAAGTGTAAAGAGTTGTTTCTCATTCATTGAGATAAATCTAGAATTTTAAGCTTCTTTTATTTATTTATTTTTAAAATTTTTAAGAAATTAAATGATCTAAGAATACTATTTTTAAGGGTGGCAAATGGGTGGGTCTGGCCCGAGAAAATGAAGCTCATATGGACCTGTGGTGCGAGGGTGGACCCATGGAAAAAAAGAGAGACCTTGCATGATCCATAAGGTTCGGCACAAGCAGGCCTATGTCTAACCAGTTCATTGCTATAAATGACTACCTTCAAATTATTTTTTAAAAAAAATATAATTAAAAATATAAATAAGTTTAATTAAACCAAGCTCGGCTTGTTAATGGCCTTTCTCTCCCTTTCATGTCCATACCCACAATGGATCGAGCCTTTATTATCTTTGGACAAGATCGATGACCCGATTTTTTTGTCACCTCTACTTTTTTTTATTAAATACTACTATAATTATAATATTTTATACAAATTAATATAAAAATATTATACTACATTACTTGTTTCATACAAATTAATTTTTTTTTTATTATCGTAAGGAAGTATAGAACATGCATCAATCATATAATAACGCCACGTCACTTTATATTAACGAGTTTGTATGTTTAATAATACTATTTTTTATTTATATAAAATATATTGTAACATAATTTTATTTGTATTCCAAGATAATTATGCCATTTTACTAATTATCAATCAAACAACTAGTAAATTTTTTTATTAAATACTGAAATAGTATAAAATTTTCTTTAAATTACAAGTACTAAAAAAATTTATACTTGAACGGGCCCCATTTAACCCCTTAATTTGCTGTCGGTGCAACCCGTATCTTTATAAACCCATATAATAAACCCAACACCAAGCCCGACAGTAATGGGCCAAGCCCAACCCATTCTAGCCCAACCCAAAAGTTTTCTTTCGGTCGTCCCCGATTTCTAGAATTTTTTTCCTTTGCTCGTTGATTGATGGTTTTGAATTCAGAAGAATAATCAAATCAAAAACTAGGAGCAGTCAACGCTGAAAGCCCATCGTTTTCTTTCTGCATTTTCTTTAACAACTTTCTATAAAAATTTAATCTTAGTGGCCTTTGTGATAAATGACCCGATACGCTGAGGAAACTGTAGGTCTCTAATATTTATCTTTCTTTTTCTATTGGTTTCTTTCATTTTTCTAGGAAACCGAACAGGTGGGTTTGTATCGTGTTTAAGAAGTTATAGCTGTTGAGAGATTTGGCATTGTAATGGTGGAATCAGAGGTTGGAAAGAGGAAGAAAGAGAGGAGTGACAACACGCGATGGTGGTTATTACTCGGCGCTGTCATCTCGATTTTGATTGCTATAGCTACCGGTTATATAACAAATTTACCAAATTTCCGTCACTTTGAACCGGAAAATAAGAGCTGTCACTGTGATCAGGTATTACTTTCTTTGTGAGAAGAATTGAAATTAAAAATGTCGATCATGACTTTGCTTCCGCATTGTTTTGCTGAAATTCGCATTCTATGAACCTGTAAATTAGAAACATCGCATTGGATGACGAAATAAATTCCTTTTGTTTAATGTTTGTTCGCTTGATTCGAATTTGTTTGACTAAGAGATAAACTGTGATCGAATTTTGATGTTATCTGATTTGGTTTACTCATTTGTGCAGGAGAAACACAAGTTCAGTGGAGTTGTGGAGGGTTGTTGTTGTGATTATGAGACTGTAAACCAGCTCAATGAGCAAGTGTTACATCCTTCACTACAAGAGCTTGTTAAAACACCCTTTTTCCGATATTTCAAGGTTTGCTTATAATTCTGTAAGACAAATAGACTAATTTTTTAAACCCAAATGTTTTTGATGGTAATCATGCTCAAGAAATTTGAATTGAGAATGATTAAGAATCTTTCATTTCGCTACGGATTCCAAAATCGTTACCAAAACTTCGTTAATGTACCTCACCTCTTACCCTGCTCTTAAATAATTGAAGTTAGGCTCTAAAATGGAGAATGGAAATATTTTCGATTCTTTGGTATTTTTGATGGATTTTAGTTATCTAATTGCATGTTGCTTTACTTACCTTGGATCGTGCATTTGATATTTGTTAAGCCTGGTTGGTATGCACGTGGTAGGTTAAGTTGTGGTGTGACTGCCCTTTCTGGCCTGATGATGGTATGTGCCGTTTGCGGGACTGCAGTGTTTGTGAATGCCCCGAAAGTGAATTTCCTGAAACATTTAAGAAGTCTTTCAGCCGTAGCCTTCCATCAGATGATGTTGTGTGTCAAGAAGGAAAGCCGCAGGCTGCTGTGGATCGCACCCTAGATAGTAAAGCTTTTAGAGGCTGGACAGTAACAGACAATCCATGGACAAATGATGATGAAACTGACAATGGTTAGTCTCTTTTTTGTACCACCACAAACCAACAATTTATTATGAAATTCTTGCATTTTAAGCCTGTTATTGCAATTTCCTCCCATCATTTTTAGACAATCATCTGTATCTGTAGATTGGGTATGTAGTGCTATAGCAAATGTTAATACAGCCCTGAGATATATTTTATTTCTGTTTAGGTAATATTGGATTTAGTAAGTCATATATTCAGATGGTCTAAGTTAACAATGCTCTTTTCTGTCAATTTTATCTCTCCAGAATAGATAAGTCTGTTATTCATCTAACTTCAATAGTGAAAAGTGATATAGCAATGTATAATCTTTTCCCTTTGCAGCTGAGATGACTTATGTAAATCTCAAACTAAACCCTGAACGCTATACTGGCTATACTGGTCCATCAGCAAGAAGGATATGGGATGCTGTTTACTTAGAAAACTGTCCCAAATGTGAGTTTTCGCTCTCTCTCTTAATGCTTCTCATAATTCTTTTGAAGCCAAAATGTTCATTATTTAATGATAAGCTGTAATTTTCTTGTTTTTGTCTATGAAGGTTTTCTGTTTCTTCTAACTTTTATCTTTATTCTTTCACTGCCTAGTTGACTACTTGACATGAACTAAATTTCTGGTTCTTATGGATTGGGACATAATGTCTTGGCTCATGCTGATATTTTTGGGAGTTAAAAATTATCAAACAATAAAATAGCTACCTTTACAAATTTTTGAATTATTTTCTTTAGAGTTACTATTGGGTTATTTGCTTTTATGATTTGTACTCAGTATGCTGTGCATCTCTACTTAGTCATACCTACAAACATGTTTACTGCTATTTGCTTGCTTCTGTTATTATATGTTTGTTGAGGTTGTTCTATCTGATGTTTCCTTTCTACCAAGACTAGAGGATCTTGTCTTAGTTATTCACACTTGTTTCTACAATTTGTTTGTTTTCAACATGAACTGCAGACCCATCAGAAGAGTTATGCCAAGAAGAAAGAATATTGTACAAATTGATATCTGGTCTTCACTCATCTATTTCAATTCATATAGCTGCTGATTATCTTCTTGATGAAGCTACCAACCTGGTATAAATTTCATTAAATCTCTTCAACACTAATATTTGCTGTTGAAAGTTCCTTATTTCTCATGGTATTTGCAAAATTATGTACTTTATCCATTGTTTTTTAACACCTATAAAAGCAGACATCTTAACAACCATGCCCTTTTGAAGTGAGTGCAGCCTTAGAGTTCATTAATATTTGTTTGAATTTTGAGTTTTTTTTAATTATTTTGCTGCTTGAATTCTAACTATGCTTTCTGTATTGAATCTGTTTGACTTTAATGATTAAAATTGTTCAATAAAAATTCGTAATGCTAATCTTGAGGTATCTTATTGAGTAGCCTAACTCTAGCCAGTGAATTTGTAGCTAATGGAGGCTGAAATGTATTTTATAAATATTATTGTGGACAGTGATGATTTAAGGGGTATAAACTGTCTATTTTCTTTTCAATTGCAGTGGGGTCAAAATCTTACATTGATGTATGATAGAGTTTTAAGATATCCCGATCGTGTCAGAAACTTGTACTTCACATTCCTCTTTGTTCTTCGAGCAGTGACAAAGGTGAGAATCAACATACAGTAATGACTAAATTTTGTTCACAATAATGCATATTGAACAAATATTCAGTAAAACTGTTCCTATTACTCATTTATTCGTTCTTATCAAATGTAAAATTGATGGGATTTTCTAGTTCTTCAAAGATAACGTGTAAACCTGATTGCGCTGTCTTTCTGAATGCATTCTAGGCAGCAGAGTACTTGGAACAGGCTGAGTACGAAACTGGTAACCCTACCGAAGACCTGAAGGCGCAGTCCTTAATGAGACAGCTTCTCTATAATCCACAACTACAAGCTGCATGCCCCCTTCCATTTGATGAGGCTAAGTTATGGAAGGGCCAAAGTGGGCCAGAACTGAAACAGAAAATTCAGGGACAATTCAGAAACATTAGGTTATACTCAAATCTTCTGGACTACTGGTTGTTCCTTTCTTACAATGGCCCTTTTTTAATGATAAAACCTGAATTGCTTTTCATCGTTTTATGCTTAGCATATCTGGATAGTTATAAAATTCATTTTTAATTTCATATTCATTTGCTAAGGAAGTGCCATAGGGCCAAAATTTTGTTTTGCTATCACATATAAAAGGTTTGAATGCTGAGTCTTACCTTCTCCTTTGAACTGCTAAATGTCCTTTTACCTCTGGTTTTTCCAACTCTCTTTGAATTCATTGATAACTGCTGCAATGTGCTTGTCCTTGTGCCAATAATGTAACTGTTTTATTTAATTTGCCTTGCAGTGCATTGATGGATTGTATTGGTTGTGAGAAGTGTCGGCTATGGGGGAAGCTTCAGGTTCTTGGTCTTGGTACTGCATTGAAAATCCTCTTCTCTGTCAATGGTCAGGAACAGTTGGGTCAGACTGTAAGTATTCTTCACGGTACTCATTTGAAAGACTAAAAACTTCATGTTTTGTTTTTACTGGATAACCATGTTTTAAACATTGCTGAAGTTTGTCACGTTGATATTCAGTTGCAGCTGCAACGAAATGAAGTGATTGCCCTGATGAATCTTCTCAATCGACTGTCAGAATCTGTCAAATTTGTCCATGAAATGGGACCTGCTGCGGAAAGGATTATAGAAGGACAGGTTTCTTCACCTACTGCTCTAAGTAAACTACTGCAGAAGATAAGAGCTTCTATAGTTAAATCATAAGTAATTATAGTTTGTGATATGAATAAGTCAGCTTATTTGGTTTTCAATGACGCTAAGTGGAGTATGATCGCAAAATTAGCTATAGAAAGCCATACATTATCCCAGATGATAGGAAATTGCTTTGCAATTTCAGTTTTGGAAAGAACGTAACCATATAAACTATAGAGCTTGTAATGGAAGCAGCGGTGTTGTATGTTGTTGGATCTGAAATTCCCTAGAACTTGCCATACAAGTTTAATTATAACTGTGAGTTGGTTGTTATTGGATCTGAAATCCTGTTGAATTTGCTATGCAGTGATTGCATACTTGTTTATCATCAACCAAAAAAATCAAAATGCAACCAATATCATATATTCAATCATAAGGAATAAATGTAAGATGATAAAAACAAAATTAAATGACACAAAATGTCAACTAAAACCAAGGGGTAAGGGAAACTTCCCAACATTTTACACTCAATTAAAGTACATGTTTCATGGTCATATTTCTGATAATTTGGTCCAAAATATTCATATCCTATTATACAATACAATGCTTGTTCATATCATATTTCCTAACGGATCCATCCTTTCCTTCACTGGTTATTGTCTTTCAGCATCAAGTGATTTGGAGAATGATGCCCAAGTAGACACAGGGATATCTATGAAATGCAAATGGTATCACCCATCTGCAGATAAGCAAAGTCAATGCCAAGTAACTATGAAAATTGAATGTGCAAGTGAAGTGAGAATACTAAATTGCTTTAGAGGATTCTGATGCACTAACAATTTTACCATGCAGACACAAGATTAAGATGCAGGTTTTACAATATGCTCAGCGAGTTTTCTTTGAACGTTTGGGAAGTCTTGTCATTTCTTTCCGCGAATCATCATGAGTTTTTGTATCCACAAATGGCTGCACGAATTTCCAGAAAACAATAAAAGTGAAAAGCCCGGTTTGGAAAATTGACATCTTAAACCCATGATCAAAATGGAGAGCTTTGACCATAAATTTTTGATGAATTGCCAGAAAAAGTTGACGAGATCCTTCAACACACAGTTCCATTCTCTATCAAGAGATCATGATTAGCCACAAACACATAGTTCACTTTCCCGGTCCACATATAAACAAACTAAGATGAAGATGATACACTTAATGAAAAATTCTGTATAAATTAATATATCTAATCATTGCCACCACAATATTAGTCATACCTTCATCACAATTAAGTTGAAAATATAGATAGCAATACAAGATAACCCATGCCATCATGTAGCTAAATCATTTTTCACAAATTAATAACAGCCAACAACATGAATAATTTTCCTTCAGTATATTCTGTCCAAGTTCAATACAAGCAGTTTTAACTCCTTATTGGACAAGGGTATTTCTACACTCAGCAAAAGCAAGAAAATCTCCAATCTCACAAATTCTTCTGTCAGATCTCTAATATTCTGTGTTACTAATCTAGTCCAATAAGCCAGTCATATTGTTGGGTTCATATTAAATTTGACAAGAAACTTTTTGAAAACTTGATTTTGTGACATCTTACTAATAAACAAATCTAACATTTCCTACAATGATGTTGCCTCCGCCATTTGACAAGTCTCTCCACCCTCATTGGCACAAGCCAGTAATTCAGAACTTAGTTGAAAGCCATATTTCCAGTACAAAGCTTTCAGGATGCCCCTCAACAACCAACAAAACAGAGAGTGCTTTTCCTTGCGAAGAACATTTTATTGGAAATTGCATCTATTGTAATATCAGTAGTTTCAACTGTGGTTCTTCAAATTAAATAGACATAAAAGTTTCCTATAACACACACAACAATGCATAAAAATAGTTCATCACATAATTTAAAAATTCTAAGTTCTCGGTCAAATTTACAATTCACACTTATAATTTTGTGCAAGTATTTTTTAGACAATCTATACCAGCTTTTCAAAGATACTGAAGTCAAAATCACGCATTAGAAATAAGAGAGCATCATTCTAACCTCCTCCCATTTTTTTTGAAGTTCCAAGAGTTCCTGACAGTACGCAAGGCATTCGGCATGGTATAAAGCAGCCAGTTCTTTTATTAATGCCTTCCTTTTGATGATACCAATCACTTCAGTCAGAAAAACACAAATGTAAGCCACATAAAGAAACCATTACCAGTCATTGTCCATGTTAAGGACACTGAATCCTTGATAACAAAATTTCACAGATCATCACCATAGACAATTCTAGGTCTTAGATTAAAAAAATTTGCTACTCTTTTGCCACTTCATTAACATATCTAGGCTTGTCAAAACCACATTATATGACAGTTAAACTTTTGATATCAACAAAACTTTCTACTGATAAAAATTTAACATCCCATTAAAATTATGAATGCATTGTTATCTAAATTACTAAATTGCCAATTTCCAGACAAAAACCCCATCAATTTTGCATGAGATGAGCGCAAAGGAAAAGGCAGCAGGAAACAGTTAGTCCCAACGAAAAAACAAAACTAAAATAATAGTCAAAGAAGAGCAAAAACCAAAATAACAGTCAAAGAAAAACAAAACCAAAACAAACATTAAAAGTTCAATCATGAGCTTGCAAAATGTTTCCTACACAAACAATTGAAAAAACCCAGTAAAGGATTCAAATAAACGATCAATTGCCTGCTGTTTCAAGCAACACAAACATCAGAGAGTGTCATTATTCAGTTATCACTTTGGTGCCTGCAACAGCATTTTTTCCCATATTTTTCGGGGTCAAGAAAGAAAATTACGAGCAGCCAAGCGCATTAAAAAACACTCATGAACCCTAATTCAAATAGAAGAAATACGCGTAAGAGAGAGAAAGAAAGAGAATTTACTTCGACTGGGATCGAACAGAGGAGAAGAATCGGGTTGAGAGGAGGAAGGTGGAGGATCAGGAGGGTCAGCCGAGGCTCGTTTTTGTTCTTCTTCACCCATTATTATTATTAATTTTCGTTTCTGAAAAGAATCAATTCAAGGGTCGGTCGCCTCTGCTCTCCAACTAAAACCACAATCACAATAAACCAGGTCACGGGGAATTCGGCTTTTGGTCTCCACAAATTAACGTCGACGGTGATTGAATCTAAATGAACAACGAAACACTAAACAAACATCGGACACGAACAAGCGCAAGAAGGCTACAATCCCACAACAGCCGGGTTTGTCTTCGGGTCCAAAGTTGGGCCAGTTCAACAAAACCAAGACCCCTTTTTTTTTTATTTATTAAAATAATGAGTGATAAATTTCAAGACAGTTTAAAACTCATTAAAATTTTCTTTTATATTACGAAATTATCATAAATTTAACAACACAGAAGTATAAAGCAATGTCAATTAAAATCATTGAGGCTTTAGCCTATATAATCTGTTTCAGAAATGAATTATTTCTTCAACATTCACTGCATTATAAATACCTTAAACTCTGAACTTTAAACTTTATTTATACAGAAAAATGGATAAGAAAGATGGATGCGAGTCCAAAAATGATTCCCTCCAATTATGTTTGTTTATATGAAAGGAAAAGAGAGAGAAAAATGTCCCAGTTACAAGAATGACTCATAACATACCAAAACTAATTAAACAACATAATAAGATGACTGCAAAGATGAACAAATCAGTAAAATTAACACTAGGTAAATTGATACATATACCAAAATTAATGTGGTCAGCTAAACTGTTATAATTGATTTGTAGAATTCACTGCAAGCAAAACTTGAGGAACATGCTCCGCTCCACTCAGGTTTCTCAGCAATGGTAACATATACTGTTCATAAAACCACTTTTGAATGGCTTAAGCCAAAACTCCCCAAAAATCATCATTCCTTCTAAGTTATAAATCTTCCATAGCTGCATTCTGGACTTCTTTTGGAGCACTGTTTCCAATTCGAGATAGTTTGAAAGCTGATAAAAAAGGGAAATAGAGTAGTATTGAGTACCAATTGCAGTTTACATGATTAAGAAAGCAAGACCATTTATAATTAAAATCGTGACTAGCTCCATCTTATATTGGCAAACAGTACATGGAAGAATGAAGACAGATGGATGGCTAACAAAAATTATATACACAGACACACACTACAAGAGTGTATATCTTTTCACCCCTCAATCTCAATGTAGTTAACTAACACCACAAGTTCAACAACACACAGTTCATCAAGAATTCCATATTGATTAAGAGGATAGAACATCATACTATAAAAAGTACTTGTATCATTTTCAAAAAGGGACAAGCCAATATAAGAATACTGCAAAGGAAAAAAAAGGGGGCCTCACTACTTAACAGTACAGTCTACCATATGTAATCAATCAATCAGACAAGTTTATGAAAAAATAAAAAATAATCAAATCACAGAACCAGCAATTCACTGAAAGAGGAACTAATCAATAGTGTTAGAAGGAGAAAAATCATGCATCAGACAAGCATTAAACTCACATTTAATAGATGATCCAGCAAGACAAGTCAGCCTTGAATTTGTCTTAGCCTCTGCTAACGGAACTGACTTCTCCTTGATTGCCGAGCGAACATCCCAAACACGTATAATCCCATCTGATGATGCTGATGCTACCAGATATGGATCCTCAGCAGCACTACCTCCATCATTCCTAGTAAGAACAACGATACCTTTCACACGGGAAGAATGAGCATCTTCAATGCAATATGCTACTTTTCCACTATTTGTGTCCCATGCTGTAATATTCCGGTCCTCACCGCCAGTAAATAGAACTCCATGCTGTCAAAATATCAATTAAGTTCAGGAGCTGGAAAGGGAAAACAAAATGCAGAACAGAGGTGCCTTTAACTTCCGAAATATGACCCAGCCACAAAAGAAAGTACTGTCACAATCTTGATGGAAGCAATGTCATGATCCTAGAAGTTCATCCACGTGCATTTGGTGTTCAATTCTCTTATTGATCCAAACAAGATCAGGTTGCCGTGATTGGAAGTATAATTAGATGTCTAATAGCAATCTTTGAACTTCATATAGATCATAAAAAGACAACACAGGGTAGATAAGAAAAGCAGTAAAATGGGCAGAGCCTTGAGGCAAAAGCACGTCAGTTGCCATGTTATCTTACAATGATGAGCATTCTGGATTTTATTCCTAAAGAAGTAGGCTAAGGCTGGCATCTTCAAAGGTAGACTACAATCTCTCTCTCAAAGAAAATATAAAACAGTTGGCTTTTTACAACCACTTGAATAGGAGAGGAGATAAATGATGGCCGGCAGGCAGATGGAAAAATTAAGAGCTGTATAAATTACTAAGTTATGATTGGTATCATATAAAAATGAAATCTTGTCTTTCGCTAGAAAGGGCCTGGCAAAACTGCATTGTTTTTTTGGACTCAAACATGCAGGTGATAACATCCAATCTACCAGACAATAAACATTATGGAACAAACTTGTAACTCTATTTGCATTTAGAGAACTTCCTGCTGTTTGATTTCTCTAACCCGTTGGGAAAAAAGAAATCTAATCTGCTTCTGCTTCCAGAATAAAGAAACAACTACAATGAATGACCCAAAATCTGTAGAAACATATTAATTCACTGCAGCAATACTTCAATTTGTCACTTAATTTCCTCTATTTCATCATCAATCAAAATAAAAGACGATACGCAATAATTTCCCAATTACCAAAAAAAAAAAAAAACCAAAACAGTATAAAAAACCCAAAATCACCAAAGTTCAACCGAAATTCATGAGACTAACCTCTCCAGGAGCAGCACAAAGAACCCTTTTCTTGCCGTCCAGTTCACACAGCAACTTTGCATCCTCAGCCTGATGAATCCCAACTTTCTCTTCAGAAACCATAAAAAACCTCTCCCCACTCGCATCAAACTTAATCAAACTTGCTTCTTTCCCTATTTTATGATAAAAACTTCTTCTCCCTCTCACCAAATTCACCATCGCCAAGCACTCGTCCCTACCAACAGTCAACGCAAGCTTACCAGAAGGATGAACAGCCAAGTCATTGATTCCTTTTTTGTGAGCCTTAAAAGACTTCAAAAGCACAAAAGGGTCAGCGTCGAAGATGGAAACAAACCCATCTGCAGAGGTTGAGAAGAGATTGCGGGGAACAGAGAAGTTTTGAGGAGTGTAGAAAGCGAGAGATGTAACCGACGAAGAGTCCTGGTGGTGGAGGGAGCCGAGTGAAGACGAGGTAGATAGGTCGTAGAGATGAATAGTGTCGTCGGTAGAGCCGGAAGCGGCGGCGGATCCGGAAACAGCTACGGTGGTGATGGGAGAGAGATGAGAAGGGTATGAGAAGAGCTGGGTTAGTGTTAGGGTTTTCTGGTCCGAGGAAGAATGTTTAAGGGGTTTAAGTTTGTAACCCCAGATGAATTTTTCGTAGGATCCTGCTATTAAACTCATGATTAGCGCTTTCTGTGTTTTCTGTTTGATCACTTTCGTTCGGGTGAACACTTCAGAAATTGGGTTGTTAAAACCCTGGGAAGGAAAGAGAGAGAAGATTGAAGGAAACTGTTAGGCTTTGTTAGGGTTTAAACAAAAAGTAACTTCACAAAAATGTCATTGGAGTTTTTTTTTTTTTTAATAATTTTTTTGTCATTTTATTTTTACTTTATTTTAAAGAAAAAAATAATATCAATACTCTTTTCCTTTTTTCCTGTTCGGGCAAAACTCCCATATACATTTATTTGATAATCTTGAGTTAAAATAGATTAAAAAATTAATAATTACTTAAAAAAAACTATTTTTAACATATATTTTGAGCAAGAAAATATATTTAAGATATATTTTAAAAATAAATAGTGAAATTAGAGTTTAAATTTTATTTATCATGCTAAAAATGGTCGAAGTAGTTAATAGAAGAGGAAAGCTTCAAAAAGGAGCAAGGGGCTGACAGGGTTGCCAACTTGCCATTACACATTCAATGAAGGGAAAGTAACCCATAATTCTGCAAATTTAAGTAGATTCATGTATTTAACTTGAACAAATTATGGATCTGATTCAAACAATTGGAGAAAAAGTGTTATAAATTCATTAAGTTCTTAAGATTTGGTTCACTCTTTCTTGGTAGCGATGAAATGAATTGAATAATTACATGAAAAATGAAGAAAATAGAGACGATTTCAGGGATTGTATCTGATGTTTGGTTGAGCTTTCTGGCATTCTGAAGCTGATGACTCTCCTCTGCCGTGCTGTTGAACCAAGACTGAGATCAAATGGGTTGGGTTGGAGCATTCAGGAACGAATATAAGCAGAAAATCTAAAACCACTGGAAATTTTCTACAGATAAGAGAGGAGGTAATTCAGTGGTAGCTCAATGATTAATCATGTTCTCCCCATACACTGAAAAGCCACCATGCAACACAGCATAAGTTCTTCCACATGAACGATGCTAATATACTTTATCTGCTCAATGCGACTTTAGGTTTGCATTGGCAAAATCAAATCGCAACCGCCAAACTCTTCCTCGGTTAAATGGAGTCCAAGAAAAACCATTGAGAATTTCCAGCTGAAGTGAATATTTAATCTTATATTTTGGATGCTCTCATGAAATATTAGCTACACTTGAAACTTTGCAGTCAATCCATTTTGTGATGATGTTTGAGAGTTATTACATCTTGGTTGAGGCTAGTTATGTAAAATCTGCGGACAGAGACATCATTAATAGCAAAGGTGATCAAGAGATTCAACAAAATCAGCATTCAGGACAATTTTAGTTATTCTGAACTCTCTTCTCTTGCTTCCATGATTTCAAACTCAAGTATACCTAATATAGTGTATATTTCATCGGCTTTTGGATGAGATCGATCAGCTACCCGGAATTCATGTACTAGCCTTCCTATCTCTATCCAGCTACAGCCAGGGGTTTTCTTCAATCCTCTATCTCTAAGAAAAGTCCTCATTTTTGCAACTCCATCCCATTTCCCTGCTGCAGCATATACGTTTGAGAGCAACACATAATTTCCAGCATTTGCGGGTTCCATAGTTATAAGCTTCTCAGCAGTGAACTCTGCTAATTTGGTCTCAGAGTGCATATTACAGGCACTCAACAAGGGGCCCCAGACCCTAGCATCCGGTTTGAAGGGCATAGCCTTTACAAGTTCTCTGGCTTCATTCATATGCCCAGCACGTCCTAGTAAATTCACCATTGAAGCATAGTGTTCCTGGTTAGGTTCGTATCCATAGGATTTCCTCATCTCTTTGAAAATTTCTCGGCCTTCTTCAACAAGTCCTGAATTCACACAAGCTGTCAATAGTCCAAGAAAGGTAATTAGATCAGGTCTCAAATTTGATTGCTTCATTTGAATGTACAATTTGAAACATTGAGACCAGTCTCCATGCTTAGCATATGCACAGATCATAGAGTTCCAGGTGATTATATCCCTAGAATTTATTCTCTCTTCATCAAAAATTTTCCTTGCCATCTCTATGCATCCACATTTTGCATAGCTGATAAGAATCGCTGTATTGGCAGATGACAATGAATATAGGCCTACTTTCATTGAATACCCATGTAGGTATTTTACATATTCTAATGCCCCTATATTCACACAGGCAGGCAAAACATTAATAATTGTTACAAAATCAACTTCAATTCCATCCAATTTCATCTTAGAGAAAAGAATCAAAGCTTCAAGAGATTGATCATGTGTTACGTATCCCTTGATCATTGAACTCCACGACACAACAGTCTTGTTCTTCAGAGAGTCAAAAATTTTTCTTGCATAACTTAAGTGTTTGCATTCGCAGTACATATCAATAAGAGAATTATGCACTGACACTTGATAATCTGAACCGTTTCTAAACACATGGGCATGCATTTGCTTGCCCCATTGGACACTTTTAATCCTAGCTATCGAAGAAACTGCAGCAATTGCAGTAAATAAATCCGTTCTAATCGCAGATCTTCCCATACACATCAACAATTCCAAGGATTCTTTTGGACAAGCACTACGAGAATATGCAGATATCATTACATTCCACACAACGCAGTCCTTCTCAGGCATTTTTTCAAACAACAATCTCGCGTCTTCCAAACATCCAAGTTTTGAATACATTGACAACAACGCAGTATTCACGGACAAATCTCTACACAAATCACTCACAACAACAACACAGTGAACAATCCTACCTAACTCCAACAAATTCAAATCAACGCTTGATCTTAACAAGTTAATTAAAGTACCCGAATCAGTCTCCACACCGTCCATTCTCATCAACTTATAAAGCTCAAAACTTTCCTCAGATTTTCCATTTTGAGCAGCCTCACAAATCAAAGAATTCCAATAACTCTTCGAATCTTTAAACTTTCTCTCCATCACAACTTGCTCACTTTCAAAACAATCACCGCACTCCATATAAAACTCTACCAAAGCATCACCCACATCATCAAACGAATCAAAACCCAGCTTCACAACCTGCCCATGAATCTTTTTCCCATTTGTAGCATCTAACAAGCGAGAACATGACTCAAAAACAAAAGGGTAAGCATCTTCATTCGGGTACATGCACTGCACCACCATTTGTTGGTACAGCAAAAGGGTTTTTTCATATTCACAAAACTTAGACAAATTTTTCAAGATTGTGTTGTAAAGAAGTAAATTTGGACTTCTAATAGAATTAAAGACTTGTTGGGAGAGATTAAGGAGGCCAAGATTGGCATAAGAGTCCATAAGTTTGGAGGATAGTGTAAGGTTTTGGTGGAGGCCATGGAGGATGTATCTTGCATGGATTTGCTGAAGATGTTGTAGGTTTTTGCAGAGGTTAAGGAGAGAAGAAGAGTAAGTGGTGAGTAATCTTGTTTGGGTGGCGAGAAAGTGGGGGAATTTCAGTGGGAAAATATGTACTGATCGATTAGCGTACAGCATGTTGCGACGGAAGCCAAGGCAGCATTTTGGTGAACATGATGAGCTTTGTTTATAAATAAATAAATAAATAAATAACAACAGCAAATAAATAAATAATAAATATAACAATAATAATATTATTTATTTCATAAATATAAAAATAAAAATAAAATAAAAATACATTAAATAAATATACATATTCTTTCACTTTCTTATTAATTTTCAAATTTACAATATGCAATTTATTAATTTTATTTATATATAAATAAAATTATTTTTTTTTCCAACCTATCTTATGACTCTATGAGAATATTAATAATAATATAAATAAATAAAAGGAGATTTCTCAGGGGGGGCACTGGGCAGCGTCAGTAGCAGGTTTTTCCGTTATTCTTCAGTTCCTTCTGCATCTAAATAAAATCATATGTCAATCAATCAAACTTACAATTGAACCCAGATTCCAGTTCTCTCCGCATAAGCAATCCCATTCTCCGTTTTCAAACCTTTACACATCCCGGGTGTAATTTTATTTTATTTTTGCTCTTCTTTTGTTGCCAAGAAAATGTAAGAACTAAAGTTGCGAAGTCTATGATGGATTGTTACTCTATTGAGCTGGATGATATAGATTTGGATACTCTGGTAACACAATATGTCTGATGAAGAAGCTTATTTTGGAAAAATTGCAATAGGGAGATTGAAATTTGGATTCATGTTGAATTTATTTTTCTTTTTGGTTATGGTGAAAATGTTGCCAGAAAACAACTTAATACTATGTTTAGAAGGAGGGCAAGAAAGGAGGAGGGGAAGGGGTAGGTATGGAAGGGAAGGAAAAATGAAAATAGAAAATAATTTCTTCTGTCCATTTGGCTGGTAGTATGAAAAGTAGAGGGAAAGGAGAGAGCTGTCATTTTCTGTTGATTGTGATTCTTTGAGGAAGGATTGGAATAGAAGACATTTTATGTTAATTTGATTGTTTTGTCTATATATGTTGAATTTGTGTATACATGTTTTGTAATTGCACGCTTTATATATTTTGTAATTGTGAGCTTTATAGGATAGTGTAGGACCTTATTTGGCTGATGCTTATTTTCTATGTTTTACTAGGCATATTGTAAACGAAGAAAGTTGAGCACTGTCTTTAAAGGACCGTGTATATTTCGAGCGGCATTGCAGGATATTGTAATTAATGGA
The DNA here is from genome assembly GCA_032401905.1 of Swietenia macrophylla. Classification (NCBI taxonomy): domain Eukaryota; kingdom Viridiplantae; phylum Streptophyta; class Magnoliopsida; order Sapindales; family Meliaceae; genus Swietenia; species Swietenia macrophylla. Next base: position 3,536,675 of record CP135573.1, read on the forward strand.
GGTGGATGGAGGGAGTACCTTAGCAAATGATACGGTTGTCCGAACAATCCCCATACAATCAGCGCAATCAAAAGGTGATTTTTTCTATTCTGGGCTACTTTTGGTTCATACCTTGTGGCTTCTATCTTTATATAAAAAATGTGCATGTAATGGTTGCTTGTATGCATATGCATGTATGCGGGTGTTTCATAAGTGATTTTTGTGGGTGTCTGCACCTGCACACACACTGGTGTTATCGAGATTCTGAAAACAAAGATGCTGGTCGTGGACCCACTCACTTGTTCTGAGTTATATATCAAGTCAAAGGACTTGTAGTGAATGCTATATTGCAACTAAGAAGCAGTTTCTGGTAAAGGTGAAAAACAAAGCTTTGGATATTCAAGAACTCTATTAATGCCTCTAAGTGCAATCTATGTGTGTTTAGTATGACACATATGAGGTATTTTGGCAGCAATTCTATAACATTGTATTTTCATATATCATGTTGCTTTTAGTTGTAACTTGGATGTCCTCCTTTTAAAATATATCCTTGGCACGTTAGTAGTATGTAAACTATCTTTCTCATTACTATATAATGTCTTATTATGGTTATTTTATAGTTTTCTATCAGTTTACGCAACAGAACCTCCCGGCTTGTAAACCCGTATTGTCACCAGCCTGGGTGAGTGATTCAACTAGTACTCGTTCTTTTCTCTTTTTTTTTGCCCCCATTTATTATTCACTACTTTACTTAGTGATGTTGATATCTTGTCTGCAGGTAATTACTACGTTTTTATTCTTGGGTGTCATTTTCATACCCATCGGGCTGGTACCTCTGCATACTTCACATAGAGTAAATCTACTTTGTGTCTTGTTTTTGCCATATAATGCAGCTGTTAATTGCTTCATGTCGAGCGTGTTCGTCATAATCTTTTTCATGCATGACTGCTAGATTATTGAAATTGTAGAGCGGTATGATACTGAATGTAGACCTGAGGAATTCAGAGGTAATAAAGTGTCATATATTAAAGAGAGCTCATTCCCCAAAAACTGTAGTCGGTATTTAAAGGTTAGCTTTTTCTCTTGGCTTTGATTTTATCATCAATAGGAAAACTGTTAGAGACATTTTGAAGCACCATTCAATCTATGAATCCAAATACTTTGCTAAAACTTGTTTCTTTTCTGTTTTTATGAGTGATTTTTCCTTTGCCCTCAGTGAAGCTTTCACAATGCAGAAAACTGAGTTCCACTGTCACAAGATCCTCAACTATCCTAATCATCATATATATTCAAAATTTTTACAAATTTCAATTAGACAGTTGGATGAGCAATTAGGATCATTTAAATGGGGTGAAATTTCTTCTTTTACAGAGAGAAAAGTTATTATTTCACCGCTCTCTATTTTGATTATTGTGAAAATACTGGGAGCAAATAGGCAAAGTTTTTCTTCTGTCCTCAACCATTTACCACGTGGTGTCTCTTAATAAACTTTTCTTTATGTCCGATTCTGAGGTTGTATGAAAATTTCTGTTCACTATGGTAACCTACACTTTTACTTTTTTGTTGTTCACATTTGTTCGTCTTCCATTCACAACTTGCCTGTAGGTCCACAAGCCTATGAAAGCTCCAATATACATCTACTATCAACTTGATAACTACTACCAAAATCACAGACGGTAAGAATTCTGACTTCAATTTCCAGTATAGTGATGGACTTGCTGCATAAGTTTGATCAATTATGTAAATGTGCTGCTGGTTCCATGAATACATAAAAGGGTCTGTGGAGGAGTTCTTGAAATATTTTTCTTTTGGTCACCAAAAGTTTAATAATCATAAACCCTCAATTGTCATTCTAGTTATTTGAAAAATTTTGTCACTTTTCCTGGTTTATATCCCAGGGATCTAAATTCCAAATGGTCTTCGTTTCTACCTCTGCATTCTCTGATGCTTTAAACTGATTCCTGGCGGTTGTCCAGGTATGTAAAGAGTAGAAGCGATCAGCAGCTCTCATACGGATTGAAGTACAATGACACAAGTTCCTGTAAACCTGAAGACTCTAATAACGGTCTCCCAATTGTCCCTTGCGGGTTGATAGCCTGGAGTTGTTCAATGACACATTTACATTTATTCGGGGGAGAACAGAATTGATTGTAAATCGAAAGAACATTGCATGGAAGAGTGACCGTGATCACAAATTTGGAAAGCATGTATTTCCCTTCAATTTCCAGAACGGAACATTGATTGGTGGTGGAAGTCTAGATCCAAGAGTTCCCGTAGGTACTGCTATAAATATTTTAGTGCACAACTTTTTATTGTTTCTCGTTTCAGACTATTTATTCTTGAAAACTGTAGCACTTGTTTATCACTTTCAATAACTTTCCATATCCAACATAGTTTTAGAATTCATTTAGTATTTTCTTACGTTTTTGTCTATATTCTTATAAACTGTATCCTGGATTCTCCAAGCATATTAATGAAAGTGGTAGCTTGTACAGTTGAAATTTCAGTGCAAATATTAAAAATCAATTGATTTGTGTCTGAATGTTGTCGTTATTTCTAGTGCAATTACTAGTCACGCTGTAATGGAAAAATTGCACAAATTAGGATATATAGATTATTCAAATTTCTCTTTATATTGTTTAAGCCAGAATAGTAGTACCTCAACTGATGGACGTTTCTTGTCCTTCATCTTGGGTTCAAAGTGAGTATGATGATACCAGATCCAATCTATGATTGGATATATAATTAAATAAATATTTTTTTCTATGTCCATCACTTCCATACGTGCCGTATCTTGCATTATATGTACACGATATGTAGTATATACAGAGGAATCAGGAGCTACTTCGTCCTGCGCTGATAAAACTTCTTTATTCAATAATATATCCACCTAAAGCTTGAGCTCTCTAATATGATTTCGTGTTTTCTTGCTCCCTTTGCATTTGGTGGGTCGGTTGCATCTAATTAGCTAAGTGACCAAGAGGACCTCATTGTAAGGATGCGTACTGCAGCTCTCCCTACCTTCCGAAAATTGTACGGAAGAATTGAAGAAGATCTGGCTGCTGGTGATGTGGTGGTAGTTCACCTTATGAACAAGTACAACACTTAACAGTTTTGGTGGTAAAAAGATGCTTGTTCTTTCAACATCAAGCTGGTTGGGTGGAAAGAATGACTTCCTTGGTGCTGCCTATGTTCTTGTCGGTTCTTCTTCTATCATGATGTCTCTTGTCTTTATGTTGCTTCATTTGAAAAATCCAAGGTAATATATCCAAGTATCCAACGTAACTTTGTGAATTCTTTGCATATTCATCCTCCATCTAAAACTCAGAAAGTTTGCATTCATCAACCAGAGGTCTGAAGGATCTTCGGTAAACTGTTTAGCATTCAAAGATGGTTGGTTGGAGTAAAAGTCACTACAATATTATAGTTTACATGCAGGAAAATTTTCTCCTTCTCTGTAAAGTTAGATTTGTGGTATAATTATTCTGCACTGTCCTTGGGATGCTGTTCATTACTTCTGAAGGTCCCTTTTTCTTTGCTGGTTGATACTGTTTTTTCACTGCATAGTATGACAACCATATCAGCTTTGCCTGACAATACCTACTAGAATTACTTATTTGTTACAAGATTATGAATGAAAAATGTTTATCACTCCATTGTGGAACGCAGAAACTACATATGCAATGTGTCCAATGTGTTATCTTTATTTGTAGGCCTTACGGTGAAACAGCTTATCTGTCATGGAATCTAAAAAGCATTTCCGAGTGATTTTACTTTAGAAATTACCAGCTAATTAAAAGGTAGCCTCCCACCTCATTTGCTAGCATATATTTACCAGAAAAAATGCTATTGGATTGATAAAAATCCATTAGTAGCTGATGTTGAACATTTTTCTTGGTTTTGTATGACAGAATGACAGTCTGATTCAAAGGAGATGGAGAGTGTCTGCTACGTCAAACCCTTCCATATGAGAGTTTTATGTTTCTGCTGTAAAGAAATGAAGACTTCATAGAATTCAGAATTGGCACATTACATACAGAATATACCCAGATTTTTAAGACTTCGTTACAGATTCATCTGTCTTCCATGCTCTTCAACGTCGTCGATCGAGATGGCACTGAAACATGAGCGGTTTTATCATTTCTACAGATTGATAAATCCCTTTTTTTTTTTTTTTTGTTTTTTTGTTTTCATTAGCGGCATCCAAAGATAACAATTGAATGTATTCTATGATCATTCTACTGTCTGTACCAAGTGATTTTCTTATGATTCAATAGCAGTGCAATTTCATGAACCCAAATTGGGGGTGAAATCATCTACATTCTCCTGTAATCTTTTTGATTTTCAATCATAAGCTTTGTTATTATTGTTGAGAAAGAAAATCAACTTGGGATCAAAAATGTAACATCATTTGTTTAAAATTACGAACACACAGTTCTAACTTTTTCGCTTATTATTTTATTCTCTTTCAAAGCATCATTGTCTCTTCCAAAGCTTCGACTCAATGAATTAGACTTGATAATTCAACTAAACAAATCGGATTCTGTCGACCCGATTAGCCCGGCCCATTTAGCTCCTTGCATCTCTTATCATGATGTGAGAAAAGAGAATTACAAGTTTAAATTTAGTACAACATTAATGAAGCTTTTGGAATTTAATGTTACAGCAAATGTCTATACAACAAAACAGAAGGGACAAGAGAGAAGAACAGAGGAACAAGAAACATGAACTTGATTTTCTTTCTAGCTTCAAAATCTTCAGTTCCTTCTTCGAAAATTGTTTCCAATTTCCGAGATTTTGAAGATTTCCAATTAGAAATCAAAAGGGTTGCTGCTCCACTGTTCATATCCTTCACCATTTTTATTTTTTGAAGAACAACATATATATATATATCTATATATTTGACGATTTCCACAACAACCCTTTCCTTTTCTGCTACAAAAGAGAAGGAAAATGACGCAAAGAAATGATTTTTCTCATTTTCCGGAGAGACTTGTGGGAGAATCGTTGTGTTTAAAGAGTGAATTTTTGTTGCAGGGAAGCAAAAATAGGAGGAAGTGGACAACAAACAACAGAGAAATTGGAGGGTTTGTATCACGCCGTGTCAAAATTGCTTGAAAATATCTGTTTGCAGTTGTATTTTTCTTCTTTCTTTTACATAAAAAGAAGTTTTGGTTACAAAATTAGAGTTAAAAAAAAATTAACTTAGGGTTTAATAAAATTCATTAAAATTCGAAATTTGAAATCTTATATTTTAGTCTCTATATTACTTGCTTTGAAAATATTACAATTTGATCTCAAATACGTATATAATTATTCGTTAATTTCAATACAAGCAGCGCTTAGCAGTTACAATCAATTCATCCAACTCAACTAAATTAACTACTTTAATTACCATATATACAGAAGAAACTGCAAAATTTTAAGCTAACATAAACCATGAGTCCAGGACTTGTAAGAATTACAGTGGCACAGATTGCATTCGCGATTCGATTTATAATTAAGCCAATAACCTTGAAAAATGCTTGGAAGGCTTCTGAACTTGGAAGAAACACCTCGGAAAGAAAGAAGCGGTTGAATTCTGGCATGTTTCATTCACGACGCAGTCTTCTTGATCATGCTCTTCTTCGTAAATTGTTTCCAGGGTTATCCGAATATGCACCCTGGAAACCGCAAGAAAAGGAGCTGGGGCCACGGCGGAGAATGGGGATAGTGGCGGAGTATTGGTATTGGAAGGACAAAGAGTTGTCGGAATAGTAGCGGCGGCGGCGGCAGTAGCAGTGTGAGCCATTAGTGAAGTTAGAATTTGATCACACTGACTATATAAACAATGGTCGAAAGAGGGGGCAAGGTTGGTACATTTGGCTTAGCCAACTTTTGATTTATATAGAAGAGGTAATAACAAGAATCTCCCTAGGGATTTCATTAATCACAGTAGTGCCCCTTAATCATGTCATTTTTATATGAGATGAGAAACAAATTATTTGTATGTATACAGTATAGATAGCATTATTAGAAAAGAAAAGTATAATTAAATTAAAGGAGACAAAAGAGAAGAGAATAGGCAGGGAATTTGGGACAAGTTGGCACCTTGTTGGCGGCATAAAGAGAAGAAAAGAAAAAGGGCAGCATGCATGACTTGCTTTTAGACCTAAATGCAGAATTTGGAACCATGCATGCATTAACTTGTGTCAGTTTGCTCTTAATTCTGCCAAGGCCGGCCGCCTTCAGCTTTCTCTGTTCCTTTCCAGTCCAGTTCAGAGAGAACTATCATATGCATAGTTCATTCATCCAGATTTGAAATCCATCTGCATGTCTGCATCTGGGGACATGAAGATGAACCCTAGATAGTTGCAGGTCCTGCATGCAAATTCAACGGCGTACTTTTTGACCTCACTCATTTAACAATTAAAGTTATCAACTAACCCATGGTGCACGGCAGATGTGAAGTGATGTTGGCTGCAATATGGTGGCCCGGGCGGTGGACTTCCGTAATGGATAATGCATTTTCCGCATTTGTATTAATTAAAGCTCGAGGCTGATGTATGCAACCATGTAAGTTGTCTGGAGAGTGATTAATACTGCATCAATTGATTGTAACAGATGATCGTGATTAATTTATAATTAAAAGTTTTATATATCAAGACAGTATCCGAATATGGGATAAAGTAAAATTGGATAATAAGGAATTGGTTAATTAGAATGAAACAGCCGAGGAACGTATTGAATGGAATGGTTTAATAGTTTTGCCGATAGTATTAGCTGTAGATGGAATACTTCAAAGACGAAATATAGGGCATTGGATGAATCTATGACTATCATGCATAAAAATAAAAGGCAAATTGTAAGAAAACAAAACCCTAATTAATTACAGATCACACGCACTATCCATCTTCATTGTCACATCATCTTCATCATGTTGGTACCTTGTCCTGATTCTTCATCTTCTTCCTTGTTGTTCTTGTTCTTGTTGTTTCTTCAATTGACTGTTGGAAGAACTCAGATTCTTAGTTGGATGGCAAGGTTTAAGTCTCAAGTACTAAGACATGCAATGTAATGCATCTCTAATAGAGTTCATTTCCTTGTCCTTATCTTCTTCTCTCTATGCATCATGTACGCTTCAAAAGCAACTTTTAACAAACAAGTTGCTAAATTTGCAGAAAATTTTCTCTTAATCTCCTTTTCACCCAATGATCAATCTCGAGCAGCCATCATTAGGCTTACCTCCATACATGAGTATGCATGCTTCCAACAAATTCTTAGCAAGTTGATACACGTGCAGAGAATTTTTCTCTTAGTTTCCTTTTCACCAGTGATACATCTCGAGCAGTCATGCTTGGCCGGGTGGTAAGCTTACCTCCATAAATGGGTATACATGCTTCCAAGAAATTTTTACCAAGTTGTTAAATGTGTATAGAATTTTTTTCTCTTAATTTTATTTTCACCACAATTATAAATCTTTACCAGTTATCTTTAGTAGCTCAACTCCAAGAAGGACTTTTCTCTTAAGTTCAATTTCTCTAGCCAAAATAGAAAATAGATATCTTATCAAAGATTACATATAATATTGGTCACTAACAATAATTTAATCAATAATATTATAGATACAATCTTCTATACAAACTCATTTATACAAATTAATATGACAGTGGTATTTTATCATTACATATTTCATATTTTTATAAGAGTAAGTAAAAAATTACGTAAGTTAAAAAAATAAATTACATAAAACATATGGCAATAATACAAGTTTACACGTCTCTTTGTAGGAAAGAAATTCTATACGAGTTTATATTCTTAATATTATTCTAATTAAATATTAAAAATTTTAAAAAATAATCAATCTTTGTATAAAATCAACATAAATATTAGATAGTTTTATGTGTATAATTTTATCATACACATTATCCATGCTTAATAAACAAATAAATTAAATTCATAATGTGATCTTATGAAATTTTAACACAAATTTATTCATTAGGTGGATTCCTCCTCTAAATATTGAAGACATATCCCTCAAATGCATATTAATAAAATTAGAAATTACAGGATTAAAAAATCATTCCATCTTGAATTAATAAATTCCATGTTGACCTTGATTTTGGGCACAATCCCTAACTACATAGCATTAGGGATAGGAATTTGGTAAGATATCATAGATATTTAACAATATTTAATTGAAAAAAATATTTGATATTTGAAATTTAATAAATATTAAATAAGTTATGAATATTAAACTAATCATTTGAAACTGATTACAGTCAAATATAGTTTTAATTATTAGATATTTGATATTCATTTAAAAATAAATAATATTTATTAAATTATAATTAACTCACCTACACCTAATCTTTACTTTATTCTATAAAAATAAAAAATTACAAACATAATTTTTTGTTTAACTCAAGTATTATATTATTATTTAATAAATTTTTCTTATCGATAAATAATGAATTTACTAAGTATTGATATTTTTAAATTAAGTATAATGTTATAGCTTAATCTATTTTCAAATAATATATGTTATTTGTAATATTGATGATTTAGAGATTGAAATATTTTTTTTACTAGATAAATTTTCATGTAATATTTTATTTAAAATCAACTATAAATGAAATACATGTCATACAAGCCATAACATGACCTAACAAAAGTATTAAAACCCAATTTTATATTTAAACTATGACTTAAAAATTGATATTTGTAATATCCTTAACCAATCTTCGATTATTTTGGATGAATATAAATATCTAATTTTTCGATTACAAATATTAAATACATAATTTTTAATAGTTAAAAATAAAATATAGATATTAAATATTTTAATCGAATACAAATATCAATATCTTAAAATTTTTGGATATTCTATACATTAATATCCATATGTGGCATTATCCATACCATAATAAATAAACACAAATTCATCAATGTGGTCTATCCATAATTTTAGTGTACACCCACGTAGAGCTAGACATCCTTATCCCCGTCAATCCCCACATTGCTTTCGCATAGAGCAATCAATATCACACAGTCCATTGATGCCACATGTGACAAAATTAGAAGGGGAACGAATTGGGAAATTAAAAAAGAAAAAATTGTCAATTAATTGAGCAAAAAGTCTAAAATGTGGACCTTTAATTGCTCAAAGTTGTTGTGACTATTAATTGATGCCATGGATAAGAGGGTATGTAATGTGCAAATCGTGACAAATAAAATTATGAACATAATGTGACATATTCATGTGGCATCAACATCATTCCTATGTATGTATGTGTGTATATATATATGGTTCCCATGTGAAATTTAAGGGCCATTCAAGACCACATGCTAATTTGCATTAATTTTGTTAATAATTAGCTTTGATTTTTGCCAATTTGGGTTATTTTAATGATTCAAATTTCTTGGTCTAATCTAGCTTTAACTTGTTAGCTTTTGTAAATGTAATATGTTACATCTTGATTTCTGACACTTTGGGAAATTTTAATTGATTTGAGATGCAATATGGATGTGATATTGGTGCATTTATATTTATTAGAAAATACACAAATTTATTAATTACTTGTGTTTAAAATGAGCAATAATTTTAATTTACATGATGTTTTGTTATAAATATATTATTTAAAGTTTAATCATGTAACTTTAAGTGATATTATAAGATTAAAATTATTTTTTTCATGATTAAATCCAATCTAATAATTTTTTTTTGGATCTTCAAGCAATTGAAATTTCAAAGCGTATATATCTCATATTTTTTAATGTAAAATTTAAAATATAAAATAAAATTATTTAAAATAATTAATATAAAATTTTAAATAAATAGTATAAAAAATTTTAAAAATAAAATATAATAGTTAAAATAATTAATATAAAATTTAAAATATAAAACATAAAAATATGAAATATTAACGTAAAATTTAATAAGATTTATGTAAGTATTTGAAAAAAATTAAATGTATTTGAATATTCAATGTAGAGCAAAGCTGGAAACATAATTGGCTATACCAAGGCAGTAAGCGGCAATTAACCAGTCGATTATGGTGATGCCTAATCTAAAATTAGCCGACCAAATGGCAGGAAACATGTTGTGCTGCAATAAAGCCAATTGACGCTACAAAATTCAATGACAAATGACAAGATCTCATGTTTCAATTGTTTTGGTTAAATAACGTGTTTGCCATTTAACTATCTTCCTCTGAAAATTTACATGAAACCGAAGTCTTAATTGCTTGCCAAACACGGCCTTGCGATTCCTCAAGGGCCAAGAAGATTGTGCAAGAAATTTCTCGCCAGAAAACATCTCAATGAGCCGCCAAATTATGGTTGTTTTACTGTAGAAAATCAACTGACACGTGGATAACAATCGGCTCCTCCCGGTCGGACTGGAAAAGTACAAACTTGGAAGTCGTTGATGCAAACAAAAAGCGTATCTTTATAGATATATCAAACTTCCACCCAAACTTCGACACATTAGCAGGACAATGGACCCCGCCGTTGAGGTAATCTCGTGAGAGCTCGTCTGAGAATCATCTAGCTTCTGCTTCTGCCTCTGCAATTAATATCAAAAGTGGGTGGCGGTACAAGCTATTAAGACTTTGATTTAATCCTTTTTGATCATGACTATCGACTCATTTCAAGCCTAAACTTTCCTTACACTTATAAATATGTGCCTGTGGCTTCTTCTTTTGCTCATCCACAACCAACCCATCTTCCAAAAAGCACTTATCCTTCTTTTCTTCTTTGTTTCAAGCTTTTGGCTTCTTGCGAAAGCACTTAAGAAAGAACTATGGCGAATTCGCGTATTGCAAGTTTTGTTATGGAGGTTGCTCCACCACAGTTTGTTAGTGTGACGAGGCACAGAACTGCAAAAATGTTGGATACTATTAGTGAAGAGGAGAAAGATGTGTGTGGAACTGATTGTCTTCCTTCAATTCCCAAGAGTTTCCCTTCTTCAGCTTCTTGCTCTATGGCTGCTACCTCACCTCCTTCAGCTTCTACTTCTGCTGTTGCTGTTTCTAATTCAAAGTACTTTCTCCGCGGGGTTCAAGTTCAACGATCTTTTCAATCATTGAGAATTAACAAGTAGCCTTGGAAAAGGGCTTTTGTTAGCTGTGTACTTTGTCGCTGTTTTGTTGTTGTGCTTGTACTAACAACTAGTGTTAAGGGTTTGGCTTGACGGTTGCAGAGGCTTTAGTTGTATTTAATGGAGGGAAAGATAATGGTGTCGTGTTGATGTTCTATGTTGTATAGACTTCCATGAATTGTCAATACCAATACAATTTCAGCACTTGATTTTAACGTGTCAATTATCACCATTTCTCATCTAAAATTAGCCAACCAAATGCCAGTAAACAAGTTATTAGTGCTATGAAATTGCAACGGATAACACACCAGTATCCTGCAAAGGCCTTCCATTTCAGATTGGAAGTGGTAATATACATTCCAATCTGGTATTCTATAGAGTTGCAAGTATACAATAAGATTTTGGATCCTAAGCTTTTGCAATATAATTCTCATCTTACATTTTCCCCTTACCTATAGTACAAAATTTGATAAATATGCATCTGGTTGCTTTAGAACACTAATACTACTCTGAGTTCAAGGTTGTCGCCCACTGCTAGTCAGCCGGAATGACAAATGGAACAAGTGATTAGGAAAGGGTGGTCCTAACCTTTGGCATATTTATACCAGACGGCCACTTTATGTCATTCACTTTGCCCCCTTTGGATCAGATAGAATAGCACATTCGAATTTTCCTAGTGGTAAGAAATTATCGCTTTGCAGGGGTTGTTTCTTTGACTCTTCCTATTCTAGATCATTTTACGTTTTCTGTGTGCTTCCGATTCAACTGTCTCTTTTAGCCTTTCCAGTGCTGAAATCAAAAGAATAACAAGGATCAATGATAATAGCAAACGTTTAATGCCATTATACAAGAAAGAAGGTCCATGCTTCAAGCAAAATGCAGCCATCTCCAAGACTCTTGTCTCCAATAAATTGGAATAACCTTACTGTTGCTTACTTGATCATTCCATGCAAGACACAACAAGAAATGTCTGAAAGTTCAAATCACCTTGAACTATTTTATGCCTTCACTGTATTTACCTTTGACCTATTTTATGCCTTCACAAGAAATGCCCTGAACTACAAATTACCTTTTTATCAAACGAGCCCAACAGCCATAACCTCCTCTCCTACCCTTTCATCCTTTTAAGTTAAACAAAAAAAGATGCAAGCTTTGGAAGGCCCAAATATTAAATTGAACTGTCCAATCCATTTATCTGATTGCGTTTGACAGAAGCAAGAGTATCAAGGCCAAAATATCAGACAAGACGCTTAAACTATCAACCTGAACGATTAACTGAAAGGACTGTCTGATTCAAGGACCTCGTAAATTAGACTAATTGAACCCACAACTAACTTCAAAGCTCTCAAAGCCAAGAAATTACCAGATGTACAGAGAATGGACGTAGTGACTCAATTGAACTGGAAGGGAAACAGGAGTCATTGTCAGCTTTCTGTAACAGCTTGTTGAAACGCTTCACCTGAAAACATGTAAAAATCAACCATGTGCAGGATTTTCTTTAAAAAGGTATATGTGGACTCCGCACTCGAAAGTAGACGCAATGATTTGTATGGTCAATCAAGTGATCTTGAAACCAGGTAGCAACACAAATTTAAACAAGGTAGTCTAAACACACCAACCACGTAGCAGGCTGAACGACAGTCAAACTGGGCTGCACAGAGCTCACATCAAATACCCTAAGTTAGATTCAATGACACAGCCAGGACTCGGTGCAAGTTGATTATTGCCGGATGTATTACATTTGAATTAACATATTATACATTTAAAATAAACCACTTTACGCAAAATAGGCATAGGCAAGGAGCACCCAAGAGCACCCCTACCTGGACCCTACTTTAGGCACCAGCTCTGAGTAAGTGAGTTTTTTTTACAGTATTTGGTTGTAGAATCAACTAGAAGAAGATGATTCTAATTAATTGTTCTCTAAAATAGTTCCTCGTGTTTAAATCAGCCTTAAGCATAAAGAACATTTCAAGTAAGCCCTTTTAAAAGAAACATCCACACATAAAGAACTCCAGTTGCAGTGATGATTAAAATTAATGTAGCTGATAGCATACGAATGGGCTATTTTCTTGGACTAAACTACCAGCCAATGATCTTGAACAAACCACCTTGCTATCCTAATGTAAGACGCACAACTTATCATCCTTATCACTTATCATCCAATAACATAAAAGGTTTACATAAATCATTAAGGGAGGGGGGTGGGTGACATTTGGTGACGAAATATAAAGCTTGAGTTGCAACCATCTTTACGCAACAAAATAAAGCAACGCCCAGTCAGACCGGCTCTTGCAGTCCGGCCAGCACGATGAATATATGTATTGATATATGCAGGCATATCATAATTGATGACATTTCTCACCCCATCAACATCCATTCCGCGAGTCATTGCATCATAAGAAGCAAGCACTTGTATATCCCCTTCAAGGAATGCCTTCAACGTCTTGCCGCAACATAAATATTCATTTCATTAGAATCACTTGTTGTCGGATTATTGATATCACCTATTATCATTAGCTATCACAGCCATCAAATATAAATAAGTGTTTGTGCAGTATAACATGGTTCTCAACTTTCTTCTTGTGTTGAAAAAAATGACCATCACTTTGCCAGAAGATTTATAATTGCCTGATAATATCAGTCAGCATCTGGCAGCATGAGCGACATATTCTCCCATTGAACTCGCACTTCAATCGGGAGTGTAAACCAAGAAAAAAGAAGAAGGAAATAGGCTAATATGGAGGGTTGAGTGGCTTATTCATTCATTTGGTCAAGCAAAGCATTATAGCCAGTGCCCTAAAATTTATATCCACAACGTGTGAGTGAAAACTGTTGTTCAATCCCATATTAGTCACAAATATTCAATGTCACTACTTATACTAAGGTTGGGCACCCGATAGCTTAAGCTGAGATCCCTCTCCACGAGAGCTCCATGTTTATCTACACTCATACAGATCACAGAAGAAAGAAAAAGGGAAGGAGAACATGAAACATCATAGTTCATCACAGGTGCAATAAATAAAGAGAAATATATCTAGCCATTTACCTTCTTATAGATTGGCGTTGAAGACCTGAATACTCCTTTATCTTTATTTTCAGATGACCAAAAAAGTTCAGTAAGGTACATAGACGGTGAGTTGATTCCAAGGATGATGTGAAGACAATGCATTTCTCCCCTCCTAAATTTTGGAGATGGGCAATCAAATACTGGGGCTTCATCGTTGACCCACATATCCGCACAAAGTAGAAATTAACAGAGAGACATGGATAGAAAGAGGGGACAACTAACTATGAATAAAAGCACAAGCGCAGTTCTTAACATCCAACAGGTGAACGTTCTTCTGAATGACATTTCTATAGGCTTTGATTCCCCATCCTAAATAAAGTAAGTATGAAGCTTTAGGCAAAAGCATCTCCCAAACAAAATCAAATATTAATTCTGTGGCCATTGGATCAATAATGTAAGATTCTGATGTATAAAATTCCAAGAGTTTTTAGTTGTCCAATATTTTTTTTATGTCGATTCTACTTCATGCATTATTTGTAGTCTTAAAGAACATCCTCACTGCTTTCAAAACTCAAATTATGGATATGCCAAGTTCATTCAATATTGAATATTCATTACCTTATTGTATGTAAGCCTTTCGTCGTGAGAAACTTTTAAATAGGATGGCCATACTATGTTAGTATTATTAATATGGCAAAATCATTAAATCAATTAAGTAAAAAAAATATATTTATTAATGATGGTGAAAAAAAATAAACAAAGGGTCTCATAAATTTCTCTCACTATATTAATTAAATAGTAAAAATTTTTATTGATTTTTTTTACCAACCACTAATGAATATACTTCTCTTACCTCATTGATTGAATGGTTTCACCACGTCAGCAATGTTGAAATAGTAAAATTGTCCCACTTAAAACTCTTTCTTTAGCCATATATTGTTTTTCTTGTTTCCAACATTAGAATAGTAAATAACTTACTTATAAAAAAACTAAGTGCATATATTCACCAAATTGTATGGATTAGATTTATCTCCTAGTCTTTTTCCTTCTTGATTTAATATGATGATCACATGTTATATAATTAATAATGAACGATTTAGATTATATCTTAAATTTTTTAATTTATATTAAAATTAATTTGTAAATTTTGTTAAAATACATTCTTAACTGTTTATTTTTAATTATGCCATACGTCATCATTTTATTAAAAGTCAAAGAGAAAAAATATTAGGAAATGATCTTAATTTATGCGGATATGATGTAATACCAATTTGTAGGACTCGAATTTTTTTGGGAATTTATAATGGCTTTTCCTAATTGTCAAGAACAAAGGGTAATGTAGATCATGCTGAGCAAGCTTACTTGGATCTTAAGTTGATGTGGTAGATAAAACCATCTTCATAAAACTAAGGTTTATCCTTAAATCTTTTTTCAACACCACTATAAAAAAATACGAAATATTATCTTAACAAGCTAAATATATCAAGGAATATAAGGTTTTATAGTGAAGAAAATTTTAAAATAATGTTAAAAATAACTGCTAATTGAAAATTAAGAAAATTTTTTGTAATTGTGATCTTACTACATTATTTAAGCAACACCAAAATATGAAATAGTAATGCCATTCATATCCCAAAATGTGTTAAAAAACCCCTTTCCCCCCAAAAAAAGACTTCAAAAGTGAAAAAAAAAAGAAGCAATCATCGCTATCATATAATATTTTACTAACAAAAACCTTACATTTAGCAATTATCAAAGAAAACTAGCTTTAACGAATATTAGTGATTTAACATGAGCTAGCATGTATAATTATAGATATTTTATATGGCTAAATTTTTCTTATTTATCTACAAATAATGTATTAGCTGTCAGATTAATTGCTTTGCTCAAAATAAGTTTGTGTATCCCTTATAATTACCTTTGAAATATATGAAAAAATATAATTCGGCCATTTGTTAATTTGGTACCAGAGTAAAAGAATCTAATTTCTACTGCCTTCCACTTTTTTTTTTAAAAATAAATTGTAACCCTAATTTCAAAAATGTGCAACAATCTCTAATTCTCTTCTTTGTGTTGCTTTTACTTGTCTTTGGTACTTAACCTGAACTCTAAATTTTAGCCATAATTCATGGTTGCCAAGATAACCAATGATTCTTCCTCTTTAATTGAAATTTCTCTAGATAATAAGAAGTCCCCTATAATGACCATTCATGAAACTTTTTCTTGTTTTCCTAAGAAATTAGATGGTGTTAATTTTGTGATTAGTTTAAGACTGTGGAGATGTATATTATTGGCCAAAAGAAGAAAGGCTATATCACAAGAAAAAAGGTTTCACTTGTAAAGGATTAATTTAGGCTATAATGATTAAGAGGCTGAAGATGCTCTAATCAATATTCAAGTCTTGGCTCATCAATTTCATGACAAATAATATGATGTCACGATTTATAAAGTATGGAATAGCTAAAGAGGTTTGAGAGGAGGTTAAGAAGAGCTATTTTGATACCTCTTATGCTTATTGGGTCTATAAAAAGATGAAGAAGTCCTTTCAATTACATTAGAATGATGGGCCTTTTGCAAAATACTATAAGGAGTTGAACTCAATTTTTATGAAATTTGATTATCAAAAGCTAAATAATATAGTGTGTGCATAACTGATATTGAGAAATAAAAGAAATGTATTGCTAAAGATTAGGTTTATATGTTTTTTGTAGGTCTGAATCATAATTTAAATCAAGTTAGTGATCATATTATGGTTACATGTCTTTGCCAAGCATAGAAGAAACATATTCTCAAGTTCATCATAAAGCGTAGAGAAAAGTCCCCATGGGAACAAAAGGTCACTTTAAGGTCTTAACTTTTGTCATTAAAATGATACTTCTTAGCCAGCTCCTCTCTCCACTAACTCTACTTCTCATCTCTACAAAATCAATACAACAGTATCAAATACAAAATCAATTTTTACTAGAAGAAGCATGGTTATCCAAAATGGTTCAAGCTTAAGCAAGTTATGAAAAAGAACAAGAAATTGGCTCTAGCTATTAGCACCAACACTCTCCATCTTCTACTTCTCATATATCCTGAATGTCTACTCAAGGAAATAGTTTTGTATTTCACCTTTATTTTAAGTTAAAGGGTAGAGTTAATGTATTAGTCATCATATTAATTGCTTAGTTGATTTTCCTTAAAATAGGTTTTGTATTAGTCATCATATTAATTAAATTTATTCAAATAATGAGCTAAAACTAATAATAATCTAAAAGAGTTAAAATCAAATAGAAAACATTTCCATAAACACAATAAAATCCAATACGTAAAATAAACACTTAAAATTGTTTCTAATCAACATTAAAAAGTTCCCACATGTTCAAATAGTTAAACATTATAGCGTCACAACTCCCTTGAACTTTTTTTTCCTTCATTTATTCATTAACAAGAGTAACTATCTTTAACATCCAAATTGGAACAACAATGTTCCTAAGTTATACATAACTTCAAATATTTATTATTATTATTGATAATCATTTAACTCCATTTTGACATCATTCAATTCACAGCAATCTTATCCCTACAACAATGTTGACTATATGTTTTAGATCTAACAGTGACAAATATATAATTATATATTATTAATAAAATTGACATTTTATTTATAAATTTTGTCTATCATAAATATTGACTATTTATAATATAAAGGTTTTATAATGACAATTAGAGAAATTAATTTAAATTTATAAGATTCCATCATTTTTAAATGTTCTTGAACATAAAATTATCAATACTAAAACATTGATAAATTCAGTTTAAATCGGTATATCTTATGTATGCTCCTCAAAGAAAAAAGGTATTTGATTTTATAAGTTACTAATAAAGGTATTCATTTAGTCTAATATATAGATGATTGTTAGAGAATAAGTACATTAAATTGATCCACTTGAAAACCCATATAGAGTGTTATCTACAAGTTTATGAGATTTTTCTAAGTTATAATGATCCTAATAATTCTTAAACTTGAGATTTTCATGTATCTTGTATGTCGATCATATATACTTTGATATTATACTTCTATCATCCATAACGAGATTAGTTATAAGGTAATAATTAGACCATATAAAAAGTATACAAAAATTGTGAGAGATCAAAAAAAAATTTGTTGCTTTAGATAGCATAATTCTGATGTCCCAATTAGTACTATTTTAAATAAGTGATAATATAAGTTTATAAGCATATCAAGTTATAAAAAAAGCTTTAAGGATTCTAAAATTATATTATCAACTTAAGTTAAAAAGTTTTTAATAACTATAATTTAATAATAAAGATGTTTTTTATACTCTAAAATCATAAGTGGGATATATATGAAATGAAAAGATTGAATCATACAATTATTATATACAAAATAAATTTTACTAAAATTAGTATTCTTTTAAATTGAGAGTTATGATGCACTATTAAATATTGCTCTTAATCTATAACCATTAGTTTCTTTATTAAAAAATTAATTGAGAATAAATTAATTAGATTAATTTATCTAAACTTAAAAAATGTATAACTATCTCTATTGCCAATATAAGGAAAAAGCTAATAGGTCACACATTTTAAAGTATCAAAAAATTAAAAATAAATTATGTGAAATTTAGTTTTAAGACTTAATTGTTAAGTTCTTAAATTTTTGGGGTAAATTCATAATGTTAAAAATAATGAATAGAAAAATAAAATTTTAAAAATTCTAAGCTAATATGTGAATTTAAAAATATTCATGCTATTTTACAATTTCTAAAAACATAGGTATTATTTTGTAATTTTTAAAATTTTAAGGATTAAAATATAATTAAATAAATTATTTATTTTTAATTATATTTTTATATTTATCATAATAATAAAATTTATTTAATTAATTAAAATAATAATTAACAATATGATAAATTTTATTTAATTAATTTGATTGATTAGAAAGATAATTAAGTATTTAATTAAAGTGAGATAGCAATCTTATTAGATAGTATTGAACTTTTCTCTATCTAAATATTTCTAATGTGATTTGAAAAAATTAATCTTTGTGGTCAAAGCATTTAAACTCTATTTCAAATCTTTTTTATTAAGTTTACACTACAAAAAGATAACTACAGAACCTTAAATTTAATCAACTTTAAATTTTTAATTATTTGCTTTAAGTAAATACGATTAAAGATTATATACTTGGAAGTTCATTCAAGAAAATAATATTTATATAATTTTTGTATTTTAATTATAATTTCTGACTTAAAAAACTAATTGACTCGATTTTAGCAATAATGTAAAAAGAATTCAAAAATCTAAATATTTGTATTTCATAAATAATTTAATTCGAACATATTCAAGGTCAAACCTAAGTTAAAAATTATAACTGTACAAAAAATTTAAAAAAGAACCACAAACATAAAAGATCTTATTGATGTAAGATATGATATATAATTTTATTAATACTATTAATACTTATTTATCATACAAAAAGATTCTAATATAGGAATTAAGAAAGTTTTTGTTTAATTTTTTGTTGCTTCTATGTTCTTGATTTTCTAACAAAAAGTATGTGTATATGCATGGGTGGTAGTGTAGAGTAAACTTGGGATCGAAGGCAAGAAAGGATATCTAGACGATAGTCTTCAAAGACGCCAACATTGATTAGGCTTTGCATCCATTGCAAAATTGAGCTCTTCTTCTTTGATTTCTCCATTCTTCTCTTAAATATAAACCCTACCCAGAACAAGGGTTTTAGAATTAGAAAGACAACAAAGAGCAAGAAGACGTGTTTCGGCCCTAGCCCACTCAAAAGCTTTTCCATTAAGGTGTTTTTTTTTTTTTTAATTTTAGCCTTGAAACATAATACATGATTTTGGGCCCATTATGACAATACTGTTACAAATATGGCAAATGGAGAACAATTTATACTATAACTCCGGTCTAATTCAGGTTGATTTCGGACATTCAAGTGTAAGAAATATTTAATAGACTCTGAAATGTAAGCATACACAAGTCGTGGGTGGAAGTGACAATTTGAGTTCTTCTATCGAATTTAAGTTAGCTTAATTTATTCAATAATCATATTAATAATTAAAAATTTTAATTTAATTTAATTATTAAATAATTAAATAAATTATTTTATTTATTTATTTTCATATTTTTCATGTTTTGATACATTTAAAAATTATTGCTCTTATTTGCAGGCCATGTTTTATGAGTGTTAGAGGTTTAGGCTAGACAAAAAGTGGTAAGAAGGGGTAGAAGTGGGTTGCATCTGTTTAGAAATAATTGATTTGGTTTTATTTTTTTTAAAAAAAAATTAAATTGATAATTATTGATTTTATTTTTGAGTTAAACTTAGTTTAAATTAAAAAAATTAAATCAAACTAATTATTTTAAAAATTTATATTTTATATTTTATTCTCATTATTGTAATCAATAAATAATGATTCATTAAATCTAAAAATTAAAAATTAATTTTATTAACGATTTTGAAGTTAATAAAAATAAAAAATAATTTTAATTTATCGATCCAGTTTGATTCAATTTATATTTCATCATATGTTAAATTCAATTCAAGTTAAATCAAAAATTAATAATTTTGGTTGGATGTAAAATTTGACCTAAACAAAATCTGCACACCGTAAAAATAGATAAGAAATCAAAATTAAAAATTATGATTTTGTTTATATCTCGAATCATACGTGGGTAGAACTAATGTATTATAATGCCAAGAGTGTATGAAAGAAAACTTTATAATCACTAAGTTCTTGAATTTTTTGCTTTTAAGTATCCAAACTCTTTAGCGTTGAACAGATAATTATTATTTTTTAAATTAAATATTTTTTTAATTACATAATTAATTTTATTATGTAATTATTTTTTCGAGCTTGAGAAATAATGATGCACTTATTAATTGAATTAATTTTTCTAAATAGAAAACTACACTTACTGTATATACATGTACACGTGTCCGTGTGGATGGAGAGATAATGAAAGGATGGAATCAATTTGAATATGATAAATTTTATATATTTTAACGCTTTTAATATAAATTTAAAATAAATTATATAAAATTTTTAAATATAAAAATAAGATTAATATAATTGCTGTAAGGTAACCATTAAGAAACTTGATTATCGTACGGAAAACTTTTTGATAAATTATTTATAATAGAATTTTTAATTAATATAAAATAATAATTATATTTATTAACAAAAAATTAAAAATTGAGATAAATTATACTTAAATAAGATAATAAAAAATTAAATAATTTAATTTAATTTAATTTAATTATTTTAATTTTTATCAATAAATATAATTTTTTTATTTATTAAAAATTATATATAACAGGAAGTTGCGTATGATTCAACTAATGCAATTGTAAACGAATGCCACGTGTCCACGAATAAAATATAAAATGATGTGGCAGTTTCTCAACCGTTTAAACCAAAAGTCGTGGAAAATGCTAGAATTTTTAACCATTTTATCTTAGCAAGGAATCTTCACCGAATAAAGTCATAAATCAAGGTACCTATTTGGCCTTTCCCCTCGTCACGGCCTGACTTTCATGTCTCCTTGTACTTCATAAACAAATAAAATAAAAATAAATTATGCAAATCTCTGGCTTTCCATCCCGGTTCTATTTGGTGTAGGTATTTACTACTTTGTCTTGCGTAAAACAAAAAAGATTTACGTACTGGCGGCCGCAAGTCAACAGGTCAAATGATCCGAATTTGGTTGCCGACTACCACAACCACTCACCGGCTGTCACGATAGCATATTCTGCCTCTTGACCGGAGTTTTTTAATTTCACGCGACTGCTACGAGGTATGTTGACTACCATAAGAGAAAGTATCACCTCCGTCTATGCTGTACGTCCTCCCTCGATCCTGGACCGTACGATGACCTGTTTGTTATTTTTTTCTCACACGTTTCTAGGTCTTTGGTCTAATTGCTGTTATTTTTCTTCATCAATTTAAAAAAAAAAAATTTCTTGATGTATTTTAAGGAACCTTTTTTTGTTAATCCAATTAATTGCGAGATTCTGTATGGAATATTACAATAAATAGCAAAATTAATATTTAGCTGATGCGTAATAAACCCAATTTATTGAGATCTTGATTTGAGCTTTACCAATTAGTAATAGATCATGCTCATCCGATCCCACGTAAAAAACCAATCACGATGATAAGACGTAGCTGACAATAACGTGCTCCTGCACCCACCGGATCCCACCAGCCCCACCTGCCCCAACAATGAATTATTGAGATTATTTTATAATAAATGAAGTATGAAAAAATTCAAAATCAAAAATCACCTTCCTCGCATTTGCATGAACCATACCATTATAAAATTCTCTGGCACCAAACTCATTGCCTACGACTCATCGCAGAAATCACCGTAATTCTTGGACAGATATACGTTTCTGATTTGGCTTGTTCGCAGTCCAAGTTTCGTTGGAGATCTGTTGCTGATTGTCTCTTTTTTCGACGTTAATTTTCTGATCAATGCACCAAATTCGGCAAATCTTATTTAAATAACATTCTGGGCTGATTCAGCTTATTTCATAGGGACCATGTTTGATCTGATGGTCGGAATCTCTCTACAAGTTCTCACTGATTGTCCAGGTTTGAATTTTTGAACTTTACTGACGATTTCTATAGATTTCTCGAATTATCGGCTGCGTGATTTTGCTTTTTTAAGAAAAAAAAAAACAAGGAAAGATGAGGGTGGCGAAGTCTCAAGTTTGGCAACCGTGTAAGAAGAAGCGGTCGTGATCGATAGTTAGTAATCTCCAGATAGAGAGGCAGGGGAAAATTGAAGATACCACAAAATAATCTCTGAAGAGATATTTTTTTTTTTTAAAAAAAAAATATTCTGGTGAGGAAAGGAAGGAAAAGGAAAAGTGAATCTAGGGAAGAGAGATAGTGAGAGGAATTAGAGGGAAATGGCTTCTCGCACGAGTGGAATAAGCAGGACTCGTGTGGGGAAATACGAGCTGGGAAGGACGCTCGGGGAAGGAAGCTTCGCTAAGGTCAAGTTTGCTAGAAACACTGAAACGGGAGAAAATGTCGCCATTAAAATTCTAGATAAAGAGAAAGTTCTTAAGCATAAGATGATCGGCCAGGTAACTTCAATAAACTTATATTCTGATTTTTATATTATTTAATTTATTGTTCTTTTTATAAATTTTTGTGATTTTTGTAAGTTTTAACAAATGATTTGCTATTCGCAAAGTAATTTGGAGTTCTAATTTTGTTAATCAATGGTGTAATTTATTTAATTGTGGTAGAAGAAGCTGAGATTGAAATATTCGCCGTGGTTCATTGATGATTTCTAGCAAAAGTGCTTTTTTCAAAGCTTGGAAACGCTTTTTTGAAAAGCACCTCTGATCAGCTTCTCCAAAAACCGAATGTTTTCTGGACAAAGGCTGTAAAACGAAGATACAAATATTTTTGGCTATTTAAAAAGCATTTGACAGTCTTTTAACTCTTAACAGCATCTCCTAAGACAGATTTACCATTACAAAATGAAGGCATAAGTGCTTTTTGTGCTTTGGCAGTTTTCTTTTACCTTGCAGTGATATAACAATACATTTTTCATTCATTTTGCAGATTAAACGTGAAATTTCAACAATGAAACTTATTAGACACCCAAATGTCATACGTATGTATGAGGTTAGAAGGCGTTTCTTCCTGGAAATGGAGTATCATCAGTTTCTTTTGTGGGAATTTGTTAATTAGACCTGATGGTTTCCACATATTTGCATTCAATTATTAGTTTATCTGTTTCTCGGTTACCACTGATTATGTTCCCTTACTAACTTTGATCAGTGTTCATGGCATAGGTGATGGCAAGCAAGACTAAAATATACATTGTTCTGGAATTTGTGACTGGTGGTGAACTTTTTGACAAAATTGTGAGTTTCATGATTGCATCTGCCTCTTATGGTGAACAGACACTGGGAGCAAATTGGCTAAAATGTCAATGAAAATCAATTGTTAATAACTCTAATTTTTGGTTCTTGCACTGCAGGCAAGTAGAGGGAGGTTGAAAGAAGATGAAGCTAGAAAGTATTTTCAGCAGCTTATTAATGCAGTGGATTACTGCCATAGCAGAGGTGTTTATCATAGAGATCTAAAGGTGTGAATGCTCATGCATTTTTTAATGATGTTGGCCTACATAATATTCTGAAATAGAGTATAGTGATGATTGAATGGTTTTTGTTTTTGATTCAAATGGTTGCTTGGTTTGTGTATCTCAGCCAGAG
Source organism: Swietenia macrophylla (assembly GCA_032401905.1). NCBI lineage: Eukaryota > Viridiplantae > Streptophyta > Magnoliopsida > Sapindales > Meliaceae > Swietenia > Swietenia macrophylla. Next base: position 3,561,014 of record CP135573.1, read on the forward strand.
AACTTACTGCTGGATGTTAATGGAGTTCTTAAAGTTTCAGATTTTGGATTGAGTGCTTTACCTCAGCAAGTTAGAGTATGTGTGATGCATCATACTCAAGCATATTTTATTTTTGTAATGGACTTCCTCATATTAGTTCACGACAGTTCTGCAGATTCATCATTTATATACCACACATTTTATTCTTTTTTGTAAATGATAATGCTGTTTTTGCTAGACAGCTTTACATAATTGGTTGAAGAAAAGCACATTACTGATCTCTTGCCCTTCTCATATAGGATGATGGTTTACTCCACACAACATGTGGAACACCTAATTATGTTGCCCCTGAGGTATGCTATATTAGCTTATAGATTACTCTTTCTTTTCTTTTGTGTACCTGTTGTTTATCTTTATTAAAATTGTGCTACATTTTCTAGGTGATCAATAATAAAGGCTACGATGGAGCTAAGGCTGATCTATGGTCATGTGGTGTGATTCTTTTTGTCTTAATGGCTGGTTACTTGCCTTTTGAAGAATCCAATCTCATGGCTCTATATAAGAAGGTAAATATTTTGTTCTTTTCTTTCATTTTATTTAAATCTCTGTATTGTACCAGTAGTTTCTGAGTTAAGTGAAACTAAAGCATTGGTGAAGATTATGAGCTTATATGATGATACGGCTAGGGATTATAGAATATTTGCATGAATATTACTAGTAGTGGCATTTTCATTCAATTGTTGCAATCCTTTATCCTTTGCAAGGGTTCTTTTTTATTAATCACTGAGAAATCAATTTGTGCGAATGATATTGTTTCTTTTGTTGTGATTCTCCAAATGAATGTTGATTGAGATAAAACCTTTTTAGAACTTTTGTCTCAGTAATTTGTATTTAGAAATATGTCTTCATTGGCTTGATGTGTACATACTCAATGCTAATAGTATTGAATTGGCATTTGACAAAAGTTTCTCCTGAACTGAATCTAGTGTTTACAATGTGTTAGAAGTATAACGATCTGGTGCTTGTGGAAATTAAAGCAAGAATCTTCTTTCTAGATTGTTTTAATAAAACTGGATGATAGCTCATGAATTGATAAGTGCTTGCATGTGCCATGGGTGGGTGTTTTACTTTTTATCTTGTATATGAGTTTATATGTTGTACATTTTAAAAGCTAAAAGCTGTTGTTCCCATGGGATGATCACAGATATTTAAGGCTGACTTCAAGTGTCCTCCATGGTTCTCAACAAGTGCAAAGAAACTGATCTCTAGGATTTTGGACCCTAATCCCGAAACGGTACTTCCTCTTATCTTAATGCCTTTTATTACATTTGTCTTGCATGTTTTATAATTACATTTCAACTACCCATAAGTTCACCACATGTGCTGATGGTTTAAAACAGCGAATAACGATTGCCGAGGTTATTGAGAATGAGTGGTTTAAGAAGGGATATAAGCCACCTCGTTTTGAGCAAACTGATGTTAATCTTGACAATGTGGATGATATCTTTAATGAAGCAGTGGTAAGACTTGTTAACATATTTATCATGATATTCTGGCTTAATGCAACAGGTTTGACCTTATGCTTACGTTCATTTTGGTGAAAAGGTTTCTCAAAACCTTGTTGTGGAGAGACGAGTAGAAGGACCTGTGGCACCTGTGACTATGAATGCATTTGAGCTCATCTCCACATCCCAGGGTCTTAACCTTGGTACCCTTTTTGAAAAGCAAATGGTATGTTTAAATTGATTGTTGACCTTGATAAATAATTTAGCTGATACGCTGGTAAGTTAGTAACTTGATATTTGGAAGTATTTGTTCATATAGCCCTGAACTACATCACCAAACAATAATAATCCTGATCTCTAGATTCATCTTAATATTGGACTGTTAAATGCACAATTTACATCAAATCTCATGCCATGTGTTTCTCTATAATTCCAGAGTTCTACTAAAGAAATTTTATTTCTTTGGATATGAATAGACATGAAATAATACTTCTGACATTTCCTTTGGTAACAGGGGCTTGTTAAACGAGAAACAAGATTTACATCGAAACGTCCTGTTACCGAAATAATATCAAAAATTGAGGAAGCTGCAGTGCCTTTGGGTTTTGATGTGAAGAAAAATAACTTCAAGGTCCTATAGTTATCTTCTTCTCTTCTTTCTTTTGAAACAATGTATTTTTTATCTATAAGTTGAGATGGGATACTTTGTTAAGTTAACATTATTCAAAGCCCAAGAATGGAAATTGATTACAAGTATGTTTTCTTTGTTCATCCTGAGTTGGATTTTTTCTTTCTTTTTCTTTGCTGCCACTTAGATCAACTTGGTTCTAAATTTTGTTGGTCCTTAACATATTTCATTGAGTAACATGGATGATGGGGTACTGGGACTTTGTTAATATACACTTGAAAGCAGCCATTTATTTGAGGTTTGTTGGTTGATATACAAGGTTTCATTTGAGATTGAATGGAGATGAAATTTTAAAATTCAGCAATTAAGAATTAACTATTACATTTTACCTTTACTGAACAAATCTTCGTTTTTCTATCTCAGTTGAAGCTTCAAGGGGAAAAAACTGGACGTAAAGGTCATTTATCTGTTGCAACCGAGGTAAATTCCATAGTTGTTTTTCTTCTAGGAACCTCTTTCGGCTAAAAATGTAGTTGCACATTAAGCAGATGTTGATTGACCGATTTTTGGGAAAATTCTGCTTTTCCAGATACTTCAGGTGGCCCCTTCTCTTTACATGGTCGAGGTTCGAAAGTCTGAGGGAGATACGCTAGAATTTCACAATGTATGTTAACCATGAAATTTCTTATATGTGGATGAGAAATTTGCGCTCAAGCTTGATAGTAGCCAAGACACTTTCAGCTATGACAGTGTTGTATGTTCCATGACAGCTACTTCTCTTTGTTACTGATTAGCTTTAATTTGCTTTTAACACACAGTTCTACAAAAACCTCTCTACTGGACTGAAAGATATCGTTTGGAAATCAGGAGATGAAACAATCAACGAAGGATCTGCAGGTTAGTTTACCCATGTAGTCTCAAGCTCATCTATACTGAATCACTTTCCACTTTGATGTTAATCGGTATCCTAATGAATTTAAATCCATGCAACATTCGTTTTTGCTAAGTTAGCTAAGGGACCAACAGAATAGCTGCAACTACAAATTGCAAATTTGGGAGGAAGATTGAAATGGTAGGAGAGAACTATCATGTTATCCTAGTTAGTTTCAACCAATTTGATATGTCTATTGAACTCATGAGTAGGCATTTAACTCGAGAATAAATGAGCTATTTGTGAGGTGATGTGACTTTGGTATTATTTATTTTTATAGCCAGTTGTTCCATGATAAAAATCAAATTTCTGACTTATGTTGGGTAGCCTGAGCTTTATATATCGCCATTCACCAACCTGATAACCATTTCGAAATAACAGATAAATTGACTCATTTGTTATTATTCTGTTTTTATATCTACAGATGCTGGTAGTGTGCGGTCTCAATAGTCTGACTTCTTTCAAGGTTCACATGGGAGGGAGATCCCCGGGCAAATGAATATCTGGGTTTTGCACCATAGTTCTTAGCTTTCTATTGCCTCCAGCTTTTGCGTTTCCTGCAGTTGTGCTTGTGGATTTATAAATCATTTCTCTTGTACCTTGGCTTTTGTGTGGTTTAGACATCCGATTGTATAATCTCAGACACATAGACCATAAGACCGTAAGCCAATTGCTTGCTCATACTCATTCAAATGGATATATATGAAAACCACAAACTGTATTCTACTTCTTGGAAAATTATTTGAAAATTTCAGGCCAAAACATTCCCACTTAAATAGCATTAATTAAATTTCCTTTTGAAGTAACGAACATCATAATCATCATCATTATTCGTTCTAATTGAATAATTAGATTTTTAAGCTAATAATATTGTTTTAAAAGTCACCTCATTATTAAAATGATCCCAATTTCACAACAATGTTTTTATCGTGGCAATTTAGTTTATTGTATTATGTTCGTGTTTTATTAAAAAAAATTAATTTATTTAATAATTATGTTAAAAATAAAAATTTTAATTTGATATAATTATTAAATAGTTAAATAGATTGTAATAGTATGATATATTTAATATTTTTTATAATTTTTATAATAATATTTTTTAAATAATTATAAATTTTATTTTAATATAATTATAAAATTTTATTTTAAAAAGTATAAAATTAATTTATTAAATTATAAATGAATTAGTAAGTATGATTATTCGAATAATTAATTATGTTATAAATTGATTAATATATCAAAAATTATAATATTATCTATTTAATTATTATGTTATTTTATGTCAATTTAAATTTAAAAATTTTGTATTATATTTCAAGTTAGAGGGTTGTATTAAAAATAATCTCTCAATTTTTTATTAATATTTAAAGTTAAATTATTTGTTTGTTATTCAAATAAATTATTCTCTAATTTATAATATTAAAATATTTTATTTTATTTTTTCTTATGATAATTACAAAAAAAATTAACAAATTAGAATATTTTTACTATGTATTTTTAATTACTTATAGTGATATTTACTATTCATCAATTAAATTATAGGAAAATTTGTATGTCCAAAAGTTAATATTCTCCTTCCTCACTTTCGTAGAGAATTTTTGACCAAATAATTCACATATTAATTCAAAAAATTTAAATAATTACATATATATTAATATATAATTTACAGTATTATTAAATAAATATATCTAATTTATTAATTGAATTAACTTAATATTTATCGAAACAAAGAACGGGACCCACAAGCTGAAGGCCAGCCAACAACTTAACGTCATTTGAGACGTAGGCACAATACGCGCCACCCTATAAAATGCGTCACCCCCTTGACTTGTTGACCTTATTTTGTAACGAGGCTCAAAAAAAAAACAGAAAAAAAATAAAATAACCAAACAAAAACCATGAGGGAAGAGGTTATCAGCTCCGGCGGGACCGTAGATCCCACTCCTGCTGCCAGGTACCTCATTACTTCTCGTTTTCTCCCACTCCATCGTACTTCTTAATCCCAATTTAGGTTTTTTTTTGGGTTAAATTTTGGTGGTTTTTTCAAAAATTAGGGTTTTGGTTTTTTGGACTTTAATTTGGTTAATGCGTGTTTGAATTTGCTGAGGTCGTGTTACGGTTTTGGGTGCTTGTGTGGTTCATTTGCCTGCTTTCTTAGGGGAAGCTAATTACTGGGTATAAATTTTGAAAGTCTTAATGTTATGCTTGTTGCTGATTGAAAAATTGAGACTAACTGAAATTAAGTCAATGTTGTGGTGGTGGAATACTTATTTCAGCTATAATTTGCATACACTGAGCATCTCGAGAACTGGAATTGCATAAATAGTTATAATTTTATTGTTTTAGATTTGTTTGGTTTTGCCTGTTGTTCTACCTGCGTTGTATTTTGTTATTTTGAAAGTGAAGAAGGAAATATGAGTTCAAAAGTGAAGGTGTTTCTGAGTGTCTTATCTTCTTGAAGTAATTTAAGCATATTAATAATTTCTCTGAAGAAGTTCTAACTTATAGTGCTTTTGTGTGGTGCCTTTTTCTCAGTTCTGCTGGGGCATCTTCACCTGCTGTTCCAGCCAATGTTGGTAGTATAGACTGGTCTGGTCATGGGCATAATTCTAAAGCAACTTCTCTATCATATGTTGGTTCCCAGCCACCATGGACATCATTAAGCACTAGTGTTGGTGGTTCTATTCTTGGCTCATCAAGACTTTCATGTAGGCCATGGGAGAGAGGGGATTTACTAAGGCGTTTGGCCACTTTTAAGCCTTCAAATTGGTTTGGGAAGCCCAAGGTGAACATGCATTAGTAATATTAAATATGTTCTCATTCTTCTATGACTCATGAGAAGCTTTAAATGTGATGGCCCTATAACAAACTTGAGCTATAAGAGTGATAGTTTTCAATTTCCTTGTAGGGGAATTAGATATAAACTAAATATTCGATGAAATTGAATGGCAAGTGACTGGAGTTTATGTGGCTGGTAATTACATATGTAACAATTCCCAGAGGCATTTGCTCTATTCTAGAATTGTGTTTTCTACAAAGTGTTTTATCTTTAGACTTAAGCTTAGTAGGCAAATTAGGTCTTCAATCACTTTATCTGGAAGTATATGATTTATTATACAGTAGTGACTTGAGTTAAAAAAAATTGATTAATTCTAGAACTGCTTGCTTTGAATCCGAAAGGTTAACTTTTTTAAAGAGAACACTTAAAGACCCTTGGTCTCACAGTAGAACTTGTGAAGTGACCTTGCATGGTTTTTGGCTGTTGCTTTCATACAATACATCAGATCATATCAACTTATATGCTATGGTCCAAAGAATGATTGTTTTACTGTTATTTTATTTGTTTTAGATGTTTTACTTTCAAAGTCAATATGAACAAATGAATGGGAGTGATCCTTTTCTTTTACAATATAGAATAGGAGCTAAATTTTTAGGCTTGACATTTCATTTCCCTTTTTGTAATTTTCAAAGTTGGTGAAAATATATAATCTTCATTCTTGGATATATTATTTTCCCATGTTCAAATTCTCGCGATGAGTGTGAAATATCACTTAAAAAAGAAAATGAAATTTTGCAGTACGAGACATTATACATTTCCACCATCTTTCTTCAACTCAAACTGTATTCTTCATAGTCTTTCTTTGTTATATTGGCATTTCCATAATGTAATGAATAACCTTAAGACAACTTTTAGGGTATTTGACTTATCCTTTTCAAATTTCTTGCAGGCTGTAAGTTCCTTGGATTGTGCTCAAAGAGGTTGGATGAACATTGATGTTGATAGAATTGCATGTGAATCATGTGGTGCATGCCTGAGTTTTGTTTCTGTACCAACCTGGACCCCTGCTGAAGGTAGCTAGTGTAATTTTAGTATTTTTATTCTTTTATGCTTTTCCTCTCTTATTTAAAGCTTCTCAAATAAACTATCTCTGGAGATGACCTTCGAAAACTTGAAAACTTTCTGAAGGGTTCTGCTAGGCTAGGTGGGGGTTTATGTAGAGTAAGTGGGAATAATTAAAAAGAGAATATTACAATTTAGATGGATGGTGGGAAAGAAAATAACTTGATTTTCTTGAGTATGTTATGAAGAAGAGCTCTATGTTTTTCAGTTCAGAGACTGCCAAGAGTATTTGAAGGAACATATTAGGGGTGTGTGTGTGTGTGTGCGTGCGCGCGCCTAAATTTCTCTCTTGATCACTATGTGGAAAAGTTACATTTTTTGTGCATCTCTCTGCTTGCTCATGCACACACAGTCATTGCTTGCTGGTTGATGTGGTAGACTTGTCCTTTTCTAGTTTTTATCCTTATTCCCCTCTCTTCAGTTTCATGATATTTTCCCATAAATTATCTGGTTGAAGTTGAAGATGCTGGTCAAGCTTTTGCAAAGCAGCTGGATGCTGGCCACAAAATCAATTGTCCGTGGAGAGGAAACAGTTGTCCGGAAAGTCTTGTGCAGTTCCCTCCAACTCCTCAGTCTGCCTTAATTGGTGGATTTAAGGACAGATGTGACGGGCTTCTACAGTTTCATTCCCTTCCTGTTGTAGCTACTTGTGCAATTGAACAGATGCAGGTTTCTCATGGCCCACAGATTGATCGCTTTCTTTCCCAGTCACAGAATCTAACAGCCGGAGAAATAGATGTAAAATCTGAAAGTATACCTGAACTTGAAACTTCCCATGATGGTGCCTTCTACTTGTTTTCTCGTGTACGAGCACATGCGCATGCGCACACATGCTTTTTTTCCTTCTGGTTATTTGTTAGTAGTTTTTTTTTTTCCTTTCTTGTCAGCTCAATAAAGTTGTTCTTCATTTGTGTCTCTTCCATGTTTATTTTCCTTTGCAGGCCCAGAAGCTTATAAGTCTGTGTGGATGGGAACCAAGATGGCTTCCTAATGTGCAAGACTGTGAAGAACATTCTGCTCAATCAGCTAGAGATGGATGCTCTTTTGGCCCTACTGAGGCCCAGGTCCATCTGTCAAAGGATCCAGGACCAAGCAAAAATGCACTCTCAGCCTCAACCAAAAGGGACACTGGGAAGAATAAAATGGTAGCTGTAGAGTCCAGACGTGAATATAGGTCACCATTGTTAGATTGTAGCTTATGTGGTGCAACAGTGAGAATATTGGATTTCTTAACTGTTCCTCGGCCTGCCCGTTTTGCTCCAAGCAACATTGATATACCTGATACAAGCAAAAAAATGGGACTGACCCGTGGAGTAAGTGCAGCTAGTGGAATTAGTGGTTGGGTTGCTGCTGATGATACAGATAAAGAACACACGGAAGACCGTGATGAACTGGCAACCACAGCTGAGGTGAAACAGCAGCAAAATACAGAATTTGATTTGAATCTTACAATGGCAGGGGGGTTGCCTTTTACGCAGGCAGGCAGGACAGCAGCGTCTGAACATGTTCACGATGCAGACATGGGAAGGGATTTAATGATTGGGCAACCAGCAGGTAGCGAGGTTGGCGATCGTGCGGCATCCTATGAATCACGAGGTCCTAGTTCCCGTAAGCGGAACCTAGAAATAGGTGGCAGCTCAGAGGATAGGCCCAATTTAAGGATGCAGCAGGCTGATAGTGTTGAAGGGACAGTCATTGATCGTGATGGCGATGAAGTTACTGATGGTAGACAGTATTCAGCTGGGCCTTCAAAACGTGCTCGTGACTTGGACATTTTTGATACACACTGTTCACCATATCTGAAAAACTCTTCTGGGGCTGGTCCTAGCCACTCAGTGGGTTTGGAAATTTCTCTGTTTCGACAAGGAAGTGACCAGGTTGCAGGCATTGTATCAACTAGAGATTCAACACGTGCTTCTTCAGTCATTGCCATGGATACAATCTGCCACAGTGCTGATGATAACTCTATGGAAAGTGTTGAAAATTCGCCTGGGGATGTTGATGATGTTCATTTTCCTTCTTCTAGTGTGTATGGGTTTTTTGACATGAATGACACATCAGAACTGAATAATAGTAATCAAGCTCAGCAGAGCATCTATTCACGGCGAGCTGCCGAAGCAGTTCCTGGTGAAATGGGCATCAGTAGTACAAATGATGAAGAGATTTTCAATGCAGAAACTTTGACAGCTCATGCCAGGGATGGGTTTAGTTTTGGAATTAGTGGAGGGAGTGTTGGCATGTGTGCTAGCCATGAAGCTGAAATCTATGGTGCTGATGTTTCTGTCCATAGAGCAGATAGTGTGGTTGGTGATGTGGAACCAAGAATAGAGGATGCTGAAAATCAGGGTCAGACAGGTGAATCTGCTCCAGGTCCTGGGTTAATGGACGAGATTGTCCCCGATGAGGTAAATAGGGAGGATCCACATGGTGATAACCAAGAGATGCTGTCTCAATCTGTTGGAAGGGCTGATAGTGGTTCAAAGATTGATGGTTCTGCCAAGGCAGAATCAGTGGAAAGTGGAGAAAATATAAGTCAGAGTTGCAAGTTAGCACAGGATAATAGTGCCCATCCTTCTCTTTCTTGTAATGCTAATATTTACTCTGGCTACAATACAACCAAGAATGAGGTCATGAAGGCTGGCAAATCGTCATCTATAAACAATTGTCCCTACCCAGAGTCAGATTATGCAGTTGCAAATGGGATAGGTAATTTTTTGCATACTTCGCTGGTTTCTAGGCTCTCATATCCTTTTTTTTTTTTTTTGGTCTCCTCTTTTCTGTTTTATTCGTTTCCTCTAATTCTTCTCCATGGATTGTTAAAATAATGGGTACAGTTAAGCATATGAGAATTCATCATGTAAGGTTTCTTGTCTGGCTAATGGGGTCAAAATTATTTAATTTTGTTTTTTTCCCTCTCTCTCTCTCTCCCTCCTTTGTTTGGGGAGGGGGGTTTCAGTTAGCAAGAATGACACCTAGTAGAAGCAGATGGAACGGATAAAGGACACCATTATAGAAAAACCAGTCAAATAAAATATCCTTTTTCATTTTCCTATAGGTGCTGCTGCTCCAAATCAGAAACAATTGAAAGTTCATTTACTAAAGGAATGAGTTACAATAAAGTGGACCAGTAGTCCTGATCAAGAAACATAAAGTGAATCAAGAATAGGAGCTAGTCCTAAATAGAAGTTATCTAATGACAGCATCCTACTTTTTTTTAAAAACTAAAAACATGGGGAGAATCCTTGAATGCATTAGAAATAGACACCCACAGTGAATCAAGAAAGTGAGCTTTTTTTCTATAGTTTCCATCTCTCCACACCTCTTATTTTGGTTTTATTAAGTTATGCTTACGTTTAATATCAAAGTTAAAAACTTTTAAGTTATTCTGTTTTGTTTTTGTTCCTTCCAGTATTTGTGCCATTGACGCCATTCTGACACATCTTGAACTTTCAGGACCTCCAAAAGGGGAAAGCAATTATGAAGAGGCTACAGAGTTTGATCCCATTGTCCATCACAACCAGTTTTGCCCCTGGGTGAATGGAAATGTTGCTGCTGCTGGCTGTAATGGCTCAGGTTCTAGCAATAGTGCCGATGCCATCGCTTTATGTGGGTGGCAGCTGACCATGGATGCACTGGATGCCCTGCGATCTCTGGGGCATATTCCTATTCAGACAGTACAGTCTGAGTCAGCAGCATCTTTATACAAGGTTTGTTATATCTCTTATCCAAATATCTTGAATTGAAGACATATTTTTGGTCTCTTCATGTGTTGTCTTTTAAGCAATTCCTTAATTGTTGTTCACAACCTGAAGTTTGGGTAAATTAATGTCAACTGAGAAGTTGGAAATTGGAGTTGCCACTCCTGGGTGCTAAGTGTTGAGTTTGGTTCACAATTACATACAAGTAGTTATGTGAATTGTTGTTTGTTACTTTTGTAGGATGATCACCAAACTCCTGGTCAAAAGCTCCTTCGACGGCATTCCATGAGCAAAAGCCATGGGCAACATTAGAAATCAAACTGGAGGAACAAAGTTACTGGCAATTAGTGGTAAGTAGATATTTCTTTCTCTCAATAAATGCTTTTGGCTTCCTGTAGTCATGCATCTTTCTTGATGCAAATATGCTGTGACATCACAGTAGAACTAAGCAAACTGTGCTTCATTAGTCCATCACCCTCCTCTTCTAAAAATGTAAAAAATTTATGCCATCTTTTGTATTAGCTGCAATTCAGCAGACAATATCAATCTATGCAAGTTCTCAACTCCTGACCATTTGATTAAGCAAATTTTTTACTTCTGAAAATTGGATACACGAGTGAGAAGTAATTGGATGCATTATGGTCTAAGATAAACAATTCCCAGATGAGCAGAATTTCTTTGATGCTCGTTCGGACGGCTGGTCCTTGCTGCATCATTTTATTATTTTCTTAATAAAGCGTAGACAATGTGATTTTCAGTTTCTTGTCAATTAGAAAATGAAAAAATGGGTCTTGATTTTAATAGCTCTTGTTTAAGGAGAGCTGTATAGGTTTGCGGGTGGGATTGGAAAAGCAAATGTGCAAACTTATTTGGCTGTTTTTGGCCATTAGATTAACTGCATTGCTTGTGCACATGCATGTTTGTTTGTTGTGTGCATTTAAATTGATTTGTCCTCCTGAGCTTCTATCAGTTTCTCTTATAAAGGTCACTGCCCGTCAGCTTATAGATACAAACACACATGGATGCTCATCAGCCAATTTAGCTTGGCGTTTGTAGTTCAGAGTGCACTCTGTAATTTGTTTATATTCCTAGATATTTGTCTGGGTTGAATAGTTTTCTTCACGAAGGTACTACATGGAAGTTTTACTATTAGGTGTGCCAATGATTTTATAGGTTTTCTCCTCTTTTTTTTTATGAAAAGGTTTTTCTATTAATTTTTTCCTCAACAAATTCCGATCTAAATAATGAATATCATCTTTTTACTCTGAACTTTTAAAGGAATCAAAATTCTGTTTCAATTCAGAAAGTGTTTGTGCCCACATGTCCATATCAAACTGTGAACGCATTATCCAACTGGCTCACCATCAGAAGCCAGTTTATGTTATCATGTGAATAATTGAGTTTCAGCATCTAAAATGAACAATTGCTGGACTGTGGTCATTTCTAGAGGCTTGTTTTGATTATTTTAGGTCTGTTAAGTAGTCCTTGTCATCCAAAATTACATCTTGAATCTTCTGTACGGATCTATATGAAAATCTGCTCTTTTGTGCTGAATGTGTTTATTATGATGCTAACTAGTGATAGAGATTATCCTTGTATCCTGTATGATACCAATGTTTGTGTAGGACCAAATGGCATACTGTGTTGGAAGCAAATTGAAAATTGATTTCACCTGTTTGCCACCAGAGCTGTCGCTGGGGAAAGTTCTGGCAGTTACTTCTCTGAAAATTTCCTCTATTTATTGCAGGACAATTTAGTTATTCCAGAAGATGTTTGTTGTCACATCGTAACTTGTTAATCCTCTTGTATGCTTTTGTTTAAGAGTTTGTTTCTGGTGATTTAAGAATTTTAGTTTATGTGACAACTTCGAGACCAACTATATTATGTTTAAGTGCAACAGTTTTTTGTTTGGTTTTCTCAGACGATAGGCCAAACAAAATGTTGAAACTAATAATGGTAAGAATTCACTTGTTGGCCACATAGTTGAGCTTGACTACTAGCTGCAGTGATGTTGTTATGCTGCCATTTGAAAGCTGCTGCAGTGCTGCCTAATCTGTTGAATGTTTCGTTTACTGGAAATCTATGCAATGTTTCTATTACATTAATCTATGGCCTAGTGTAAATGCTTGTTGCAGTTCCAGCGTTTCGGCTTAATGCAATGCACTTGCTGCCTGCCTGGTAGCTTTCATTCTTGTACCGAGAACTGGAAGATCCTAAGAAGCTCAGCGATGTCATTGGAGATTATTGTTATTATTCCTCTTCTTATTGGAATATATATGTGTGTGTGTGTGTGTCTGTGTCTGTGTCTGTGTACTTTCTGTGTTTCTTCTTTCCGGATAATTAATCGAAAAGATGATCCTTCATCCTGAAGCAGGGAAAGATTCTCGCCTTGTCAATTAAATTTATGAGAACTTTTGTCTAGCTTGGGGGTAAAGTTATATCAATATGTTTGTATGGGTGATAAGCTTTTTGAAACATTTTTGAAGTTTTAATATGTGAGGTCTTTGAAATTTTGATTCCTTTGGATCAAGCAAAAGCACAACACCTAAATTAGGAAATTTAATATGAAATTTGGCGATTATGAAGGTACGAAGAATTGTTGCATTGCCGTTGCCATAATTGAGAGATGGCCTTGCTGCCAATTTCTTGGCAATCAACACCAGGCAGTGCTTTCAATGGTGCAAGTGAACTCTCAATCAGGGCATCCAACAAGAAATGGAAGCCCGATTTACAGGCTGTTTGGACCCATTTAGAATTGGAACCCTCTTCATGTATTTGTGTAGTAAATCTGGCCCATTTTTAAGAATAAAAGAACTCCAGTCAGAAAGGCACGTGGCTGGATTATGCAGGTGGGCAGACGAGAGGATCTCCACTCCGCTCATATCCTCCACCCAAATCATCCACAAAATCCCAATGTGAGCCAATAAATTCTTACAAAATTGCCACGTCTCGCCTGCCATATATCCATATAAAATCCATCAGATCAGATTATGAAAATCAGAACCCAATCATCTCTCTCCCTTTCCTCATTCACCATGTCAACAGCAGCAGCTGCAACAGCAGTCCGTTCTTCTTTTTGTATTTCTTCCCAGACACAATCTTCATCTTCAAATTCCCAACAGCTTAACATTCACTTGGCAACAAAACCCAAAAGTCTTCTTCAAAATCACCCTCTCTACTCACCAACTCATGCAAATCTCTCCTTCCAAATCAAAGAAAAAATCATATGCCTTGAAATCATGGGTGTAGACTCTGGCAAAGCTCTTTCCCTTAACCCTTCTCTCCACACTGCTTCCATTCACTCCATTCATTCCATAATCGACTTCCTCCAATCCAAAGGCATCCGACAGAAAGACTTGCCTAGAATCTTTGGTATGTGCCCAACTGTGCTTACTTCTGACGTCAAAACGGACTTAGACCCAGTTTTTAATTTCCTCTCACATGATTTAAGAGTCCCGGCACACAACTTCAGGAAGGTTATCAACAAATGCCCAAGATTGCTAGCTTCCAGTGCCAGAGACCAGCTCAAACCAGCTTTGTTTTATCTTCAAAGACTCGGGTTCAAGGATATAGACGCTTTGGCTTATCGAGAACCAGTTTTGTTAGTTTCCAGTGTTGAAAACACCTTGATTCCTAAGCTTAAGTATCTAGAGAGCATTGGGTTCTCAAAAGATGAAGCTGCGGTTGTGGTTTTGAGGTGTCCTGCCTTGTTTACTTTCAGTGTTGAGAATAACTTCAAGCCTAAATTTGAGTACTTTGTCGAGGAGATGCAAGGAAACTTGGAGGAGCTGAAGGAATTTCCTCAGTATTTTGCTTTCAGCTTGGAAAAGAGGATCAAGCCTAGGCATATGGAAGCCGTGCAAAATGGGTTGAAATTGTCATTGCCAACCATGCTCCGAAGTACTGATGAAGAATTCAGTGAGTTGATTAAGAGAAGTAGTGGATGATATTGATGACTCTCATCTGTGGCTGGGTATGTTGCCATGCAAAGCATCACTAGCTTTAGACACCACTGGTTCTCTTAGGGAACTTTTTTCTCTGAAAAGTTAAATATATTTCTATGCTGTAAAGTATTTGATCAAGTAAAAAGCAGTTTGGATTATCTTGTTGAAAGAAATTTGTAATTTAGAGAGCTATTTGGGTTCTTGAATTGTTCCACACTGTCATTGCAGTTTCTGTCATAATAGACACGGAAAATTTGAGATGTGTTCTATTAAGATTGACAAGCTTGAAAATAAAAATTTTCTGTATCTGAATTCATGCTTAGATAAAATTATGACAGTTGATTGTTATCAAATTAATTGATTAATTAAATCCTTGAACAGATTTATTTGTCTCTCTTAAAATTTAATAAACACTCAAAAGATGGATATTGAATGATGATCAATTTTGAAAAGATGGAAGAAAATTTAAAATTAAAGAAATAAGTAATTTTCAATATATTTAAAATTTTGTGTTAAATATTTTAGATTTTACATTATTAATTTAATATTTCTGTGTGAAGATCTTAAAATGTAATGCATTAATTATAATATTACATTGATATAATATCGAAATTCATTTATTTTGGCGGGCAAAAAACTTCTGGCATGTTTGAGTTCAACGATCAACTCCTATAAAATAAACAAAATTAGATTACCATTCACCTTCTCCCTCTCTGTGTTTATAGTTTTGATATTATTTCCCTGTACATGAACTCTGTTTTACTTGAGAATTCTATTCTCCCGGGGAAATTCTGGGATTGCATGAATTTCCAAAAGCAGCTTGTCTTGCGACATGGCCATCAACCCACATTCAGAGACTCCAATGACAAGGTAGTAATGACTTCATTTTTAAGCTTATTACCGACAAGAGAGTTTTGCAGCTTCTTCTTTCATAAAGTGGACAAAAAAATGACTTGGAAAACTTTGCCGACGAGAATGGATTTATCCATCAAACCTTTAATAGCATGTGTGATCATGGGAAACTACTAAATTAAGTTATTATTTAGTTTTTCTATTTCATTGTTCATTACTTATCTTGTCATATTACATTGGAGGTTTGGGAAGTTACACATGGCCTCTTTAAAACTCGCCGTGTGTTTTGGTGTATAAGAAACCGATGACAGAGTTTTGAAAAATGATTTTGCAGGGAGGTTCTACTGAACTCCTCGTGTCATTTTTAGTTTTTGAACTCAAATTTTGAATTTGGGGAGTACTCTCAGGTTTACTTGTTTATGAAGGAGGTAAAAATTTTTCATTTTCTGATGCTAAAGTATTTGTGCCAATTGGTAGACTAATTTTACTTGAACAACTTCAGTCTGATAATTAAATGGTTTACATTTGATGATTCGAAGATGAATAGAAGTTGCCTAAGTGACATATGTTCCTGCATGCTTTTTCTTATGGAGAAAGATGATTGTGTCTCCCTGTTTATCCTGTCTTTCATTATCAATTCCATTGAGTTAGGAGGACATTATTTTTCTGGAGCAGTATGATCCATTTTCGCTCGTTGCTGATGAATTATCACTTGTTACTAAGAGGCTCCGGTCAATGGTGGTTGCTCAGGTATCTAATTGTTCCTTGTTTCTCTTGTTTCTTGAGTTTGAAAAAGCATTCAATACGTAGATAGTAGATACTGTGTTCATTTTTGAAAGACCTAACAAACTATATCATCTGATCGGAGTTGAACTGATGTCTGTTCCAGATCCCTATGTTTGCATCAGCTGCTGGCTACTTCTTTAAATTGGGCAAGGAAGGAAAGGGTTTTTGTCCCACGGTAAACTATTATGCTAATTATATTCTAATATTCGATGTTTGTATCATTTTGTGGTTGTCATTTGCCATCTCTCATGGATTGAGAAAATTTTAATCTGAGGCTGCAAGTTCAACTTTTGTTTCTGTGGTTTTTGAGGAAAAAAAAAAATTTGCAAGCTTGTTATGCCATGCTACTTCAATCAGTCACAAATTCTTTGTTCTTAAACAATATTTCATGGTTATGAACTAGATTTGAGGTATTGCTCCATTCCAAGATAAGGCTCAAGGAAAATAGTTTTCTTCGTCCTATCTTTTTCTTAACTATAAGAGGTTACTAACTTTTCTCTTACAATTGATCATTTCTCAGATATGAATAATGAGCGTATTCTAATTTTCAGGTTTTATTGTTGATGCCAACAGCTTTGCATGTTTGTAAACCTGATTCAAAGCCAGATGGGATAGTAGAAACTTTGTTGCCTGATCTCCATAGGAGACAACAGCATGTAGCTGAGATTGCAGAGATGATCAATGTCAGTTCCTTCTGACTTTCACTTTCTTCAATCAAATGCTGTTATACATTATACACTAAAGTGTAGTCTTGCTTTGATGTCAATAAACTTCTTCATTGTAGCGTATGAACTAATTCAGTCATCTCCTTGTCTGAAGCCTTGTACATAATAAAGTCTTGTATGATGCTGACACAAGTAGCATTGCTTCACTAAGTTCTGTAATCAGCAGCAAAGTGGCTGAATGGTTTTCCCTCTTCTTTAAGTTTTGCTAATTATATTACTTAGTCTAATAGATTTATTGGTCTTTGTTGGATTTTGTCACTTTCTCATTAATTAATATTGGGATAATAGTTTCTGCTGTACTTTCCAAGACACTTTAGTATACTTGGTATCTTGTTATTTGATTGTTGCAGCAAAAGCTAGATTTTCATAGTAGCTAAGGCAAGAATCAAACTTTCTATACTTGCATCAGTTGTATGATTTAATTTTGAGAAGGGCAGATCCACTATATAAAGTTTCTTACCTAGCTAATGTAAAGACCAATGGTGGTTTCTTCCTTTCAGTTCAGATGGTTAAGCAAGTTGTTTTAATGATTCTTAGAAAATTGATTGGAAGCATGTTTGACCTAGATATGGAAATCATCTATAAATCTTTGTGATACATCCAAGTAAAAAACAATATATATATATATATATATATTGAAATCTAGAGGATACGATATCATGATTGGATGACAAGTCTGTAAAGAACTGAATACAGAAAGCCAAAGAAATAAAATAGGTAAAGCACTGATTTGCAAAAAAAGAAATAAACATAACAATTTATTCATTTAACCTTCCAATCAAATGAAATTGTGTATATATGCATATCTCTCTCCATATATTTACAGTATATTTTATAGAAATTATACTTACCAATCTACCATGACTCTTACCTGAGTTTCAAATCAGTTTTCTTTGTCTGTTTAGTACTTTTGCTTTTGGGTTCATTCCTTGAGCCTTGTCACTTGGTTGAAAGTAAAGGAGATAGCAGAGAGAGTGGTTCACTTTTCTCTGTGGCTCCCTTCTTTATCTTGGCTGTGTTATATGATAGCTTGAGCAAGTCAAATCCTGAATAAATTTCTCTTTTTGCGGACAAAAGAAAATGAAAGCAACAGAAGACTAAAATGGTTGTCCTGGCAGTTGCTTCTGGTAGTTGACAGTGGAAAATTATAACCAAAAAACTATAATCCTCAACATATGATAGATAGTAAACATTCTAACATGAATCTCCATGTTCCCTGGATTAAATTCTCTTCCACTGACATTATTTTTAGGCGATTAACTACACCAAAATTGCTGCAATTGTCAAATTTCTTTCTGAAAGCTACATGGTGTATCCAGTATACTACAAAGAGGGAAGTTTTTATTTTTATATTAGCGAACTTCTTTCCTCTTAATCACAGCATAACATTATTGGCATGCAGTGATTTCTTGAGGTCCTTAAACTGCAACATTGGAAACAGTCTACCATGCCAGAAAAGTTTGTTTTCTCAAACTTTTCCCGGGATTGGCATATCAATTCATATATGACATTCTTGCTTTCACTGCTGCCACATCGGCTTTCCCTGGAAAGTGCTCTTCAACTGATAAACAGCATGTAATTCATCCATCAATAACGTGATATCTCCTATTGAGATTAGATTGTAGTTGTCTTTGAATTGTCTGCAACAGTATATGGATTAAGTGTATTCACTGATTGCAGGTCATTTTTGGATAAGCATTTTATTCTAAACCATTATAATTTTGTCTTCGCTAATTACTATCATATTTGGTTTTTTTTCTCCCAGGGATTGGCACATATGGAAGATGCAGGTTCTTGAATACCTTGGAAAGAGCAATGGGGTACGAAGAACAAGAGAGTTAACCGTGAAGGACGCCATCTTTGAGGCCGCGGCCATTGATTCTCTTCCTGAAACTAGTGATGTGAATGTCAGAAAGTCAAGGCAATCACTAATACATCCCACCGTATCATTACATATCTATTTCGGATTATTATTTTACTAATACAAATATAAAATAATTATATTATATTAATATAATTAATATAATAAAATTATAAAATTAACAATACAATAATAAATAAAAAATTAAATTTAAATAATAGATAATTAATAATTTTAATTATTTTTCATCAACCGTGATACAACTAAAAAATAAATAATAATTAACGAATATCGTCTTAATAAAATTACAAATAAATAAAATTATATATAACAAATACAAATACATCTCTACAGTAGAGTTTAACATAAAAGTGAATCCACCAATGGATAAATTTGTAACTTCAATCACTGTAAATCTTGTTGTATTGTTCATGACATGAATCTTGATGTTATGATTATATGATGGTAAATACTTTGTGAGCAATCATCTTCTAGGTTCCAAAAGAGAAAATGGTGACCTACAAATAGTTAAAATTTAATAATTTTTAGATAATAATTTATTTTAATAAAATTTAGTTAATTTTATAAATATTTATTTTTAAAAATATTATTAATTTTTGGTTGAAAATTATTAATTTTATAAATCAGTCAAAAATTAATTAGTGAACAAAAGCATGTGACGTGAGGGTTGAAAATTAATATATGGCTCTGCTTCGCCGTCGTTTGCAGTTATGGTGTAAATGGCTTTGCCTTCTTAAATAAATAAGCACTTAGAAGCCAAAACCCAAGTCGGTTCCTGTACCCGTTCTGTATGTTGTTGTTGACCGCTCGCACCCAACGTCAGATTGTCTCTCAAGTCTTGTTCTCCTTTCTCTGTGAAATCCAATCCTTCTTTCTCTTTATAAGGATGTTATTTTCTCGTGGAATTTCTTCGATTTCTAGAATCCCGAGAAAGGGCTTGATTGGGTTCCGTTGGGTTGTTTCTAACCGACCCGACATCCTTCTCTCCAGTACTTTGGACGACTCTGCTCAAAAGGTAATTATGCATGTGTCCAAACCAATGAAGAACTGCGATTTAGAATTTGTTTTTTTTTTTTTCTTTTTTCTTAACTTTGAAATGTTAGCTTAGTAAAGTTTGGAGCTTTGGATTGTCAATTGGGCATGTTGTTGGTGATGGTTGTCTGTTTTGAGCAATGGGTATAGTGGGTATGATCCAAATGTTGCGGGCTATTGAAAAAAAATATGTTTGATGGGTGGGAAACATGGATTTTTGTGTACTTCTAGCACCTAAGTTTTGCTGTAATACGGGCATGGATTGATGCTACAGTTGAATTTGAAATCTGAGTCTAGGCCTTTGTAGCTAATGAAGAGATGTTATTTGAGTTGAAGCATTTTGATGTGAATTGGGAATTAGTTTAGTAGCAAAGGATTTATCATGCAGAAGCTTACATTGAAATTTAAGGACCTTTCTAGTGTTATAATTGATTTTATTAACTGGAATAGCTCTGGAGACTTATAGATTTAGATAGGAAGCAACGCGAAAAAGAAAAAAAGGAGATTACTTAATGTTCGGTTTGATAACCTGCTACTAATTCTTCTTCTGCTTCTGGTAAATCAAAAGGTAATCTCTCGCATACTGCTAGGCAAGAAATTAGAAAAACCATAAACCCTACATAGTATTGTCTTCTGGACTAGCTTATGAGGTCTTCTATGTGCTCTTTTGATGAAGATGCTGGTTCGGTCAGGGAGATTGCAAGATGCAAACAACACTACTGACAACTACTTATTAGTACTTTTTACGATAATTTGACAATTTTGAAATTTGTACTCTCTTAAGGTAGGTAAAACTTCTCTAAGAAGTACTCTTTCTCTATTGCTTTTTAATGGTTTCTGGATTTAAGAATTATGAGATTCTTGTCTATGTGCACATATGTTATTGCAGTTGGTTGGGTGAAGGATGCAGTGGGCACTTTATTGGCCCTAGTTCTGTTAGGGGAGAGATTGTACATTTAGAAAATAGGAGAAAATGGCTGTTGGAGCAGTATTTAGTTTTTTGGGGTGCTCGGATGGCATCGAATTATATTTCCATGGGTAAGCCAAAGTGACTGATATTATACTTGAGATTGAAGAGGAAAGGCAGTAAAACTCTGAAATCTTGTGGTCCTTCTGACAGTGAAAATGGAATGCATATTGTAGTTATTTAATTATACATACCAATTAAATTTGGAGAAATTTTTATGTTGTTTTGTTGTGGATAGGTGATAACATGTTTAAAATTTAACATTTGCTTTTATGAGATAAATATAGACATCTTAAATTAATATAATCTGTGTGCGCGCACTTCCGTGAAGACATGGTGGTGATTTTTAGGTTGATCCTCAACATTTTAATTGTTATTGTTTCTGTTGATTAATAGGTTTTGGGTTGCAGAGAAACTTATTCATGGAGTTTGTCTGACTTCCATGGAATTAAACATCAGATTCATCACCAGAGCAGCTCCCTAATTGAGGTTAGGTGTAGTCTTTTTTCAATGTCTTGCCTCAATGTTTCTGCGTTACTCTTTTTCTGTCATTTTATGGATATTATTTTAGAGACTAACACATTAGATGTTGATTTAAAGGAGGAACTTGATCCATTTTCACTTGTTGCTGATGAACTATCGTTAGTTGCTAACAGGTTGCGCTCCATGGTAGTTGCTGAGGTATGTAACTGTTGTTTTTCTTTCTTTTGATTGAGTAGTGATATGTATGCCACTGCAGGATAGCAGATGTGATGTTTCTTTTATGTTAGTGGTCAAAATTTGATATTGTGTGATTGAAGTGAGATTTACATATCATCCAGGTGCCTAAGCTTGCCTCAGCAGCCGAGTATTTCTTCAAAATGGGGGTGGAAGGAAAGAGATTCCGTCCTACGGTAATATCATTAATGCTTATGGGCTGATTTTTGAGAATATATTCTTTTCTCAGTTTTATTTAGTAGACATTTTATTAATTCTATTGGTCACAACAGTTTTTATAACAGACAGTTACATGCAGGTTTTACTGCTGATGGCATCAGCTTTGAATATGCGAGTACCTGAACCTCTTTCCGATGGAGTAGCAGATGTTTTCACAGCTGAACTACGTACAAGACAGCAATGTATAGCTGAGATTACAGAGATGATCCATGTATGTTTCTTAGAATTTTGTATTTCTTTTATCAAATGCTTTTGTTTTCTATAAACACTCAGTTAAAGTATTGCTTCCACTTCAACAAACTTCTTTGTATCCCAATCTTAGAATAATGTAATAATTTCCTTTTCGTAGGTAGCAAGTCTTCTTCACGATGATGTATTGGATGATGCAAATACCAGGCGTGGTATTGGTTCATTGAATTTTGTAATGGGCAACAAGGTGCTTATATTTTGATGTTCTTTTTGAAGTTAATGTGATGTAGATTATCATTATTATTTATGAAAAACTCCATTCGGTAGTTGGTGAGTATTTTGATGTTATGGTTTTATTAGATTTATAGTCTAGTCCATTAATGGCTCTTCTTTTAATATTTTGGAAGAGACAAAGACTTGGGATTGTTGTCAGCCAAGCTTCTCACTTTAAGCTTTTGCCTGTTCATTTTCTATGCAGTTAGCTGTATTAGCGGGAGATTTTCTGCTTTCTCGTGCTTGTGTTGCCCTTGCTTCTTTAAAAAACACAGAGGTATCCATTTGTTTGTTTTTATTTTACTTTGTTGCTGTTGTATTTGTAAACATGTGATTTTTAGTTTGGCAGTAATAGCTGTTATCACAGAGGCAAGCATTTAGCTCCGTAATAGTTTACAGACTTCTTATAGAAACAAGGATCTAATCCCAAGTCTTAGTTTGAAAACTGGTGTTTCGGAACAGTCTGTAATGGATGGAAGCTTACAGCCTGAAATTGTTCCACTAGTTCCTTTGCAGCTTTAGCATGCTGTAGTTGACTAGATATTTCACAATGCCTAAGGGATAGTAATTTGACAAGTTCTGTCAAATGCGCTATGTGCAAGATAGAAATGAACTTACAGGTACGCACTATGTGCAAGATAGAAATGAACTTATTGGTACAAGCCACATCAACTCCAAGTTGGAACTTTCTGCGAGCATCTAGATACTTTCAATAATTTTCCTTTGGCAGTGTTGGTTTTATGTGGTATTTTGATTAGTTTTTGGAATCCACATCCATTATATGTCCTATTTATTGTTGCACTATCCTGTATATTTGTAGGTTGTGTCATTACTGGCAACTGTTGTAGAGCATCTTGTTACTGGTGAAACCATGCAAATGACTACTACATCAGAGCAACGCTGCAGGTATATTGCACTCCCATTTTACTACATTTGGATACTCGTCTTGGACTTTGATCTTTATCAAGGGAGTTTCCACTACTGGACCACCTTTTTTCCAATTGCCTGTTGTGACCAACCTCATTCTCCTGTACTGGACCATCTTTTTTCCAATTGCCTGTTGTGGCCAACCTCATTCTCTCTCTCTCTCTCTCTCTCTCTCTCTCTCTCTCTCTAGTTGTGAAGATGTAAAAATGCCACCATGTATGGAACCAGATATAATCGTAATTCTCAAAAGCATGATCTAATATGAAAGTTCCTGTTGTTTACTACAAAATATGTTTTATCTGATCTGGTTTTAATATAATCTAATGTCATAATAAAATGTCTGATCGTGGTGAACCCGCTGACCGACAAGTAACACATGATTTTGACTGTTTAATGCATCATTGTCTATTCCATACAGTTCTTTATCTGTCAAGCCTTTCTCTTTTATGGCCTCAAACCTCCCAACAATCTGGTGTTATAATTCAAGCTTGGCTTTCTTTTAATTATTATTGTCTTTGAGACCCACAAAACTAATTTTCTCATGCGTTGAGGCTCTCTTTCTGCATCCCTTTGTCTCTGGGCCCTAGTGCCAATTATTATCATTAGACTTCTTGTCCAAAAAATCTGTTTAACATATATTTTATTCTCTCTGTCTTGTCATTCATGCAACTACCCCATCCATTGATTGATCATGTGAGTAGGCATCCAGTCAGCACATAGCGAACAAAAAGATAAAACTGTTCATCCTGGATTTGGATATGACCCCTTTGCTTAGTTATCAATATGTACATCTTAGCAATTACAAGGTGAAGATCCTTTCTAGAGTAAAATGTGTGATCAGAATATATATGCACCTCCAAAATTCTTTTATACTTTAAGCAGTTATATACCTGGGGAAAAAAGTGTCATTCTAAATAATGTTTTGGATGTATCATTATTCTCATCTATTGATGTGCACTTCCAAAATCATTTTTTCTTTAGTTAACCATTTGGAAAACTGTTTTTCACAAATGCAGCATGGATTATTATATGCAAAAAACATACTACAAGACTGCATCATTGATATCAAACAGCTGCAAGGCCATTGCCCTTCTTGCTGGACAAACCACCGAAGTTGCAATGTTGGCTTTTGATTTTGGCAAAAATCTGGTTTGTAGATTTCTTGAAGCTTTTTGAGCTACTAGTTATCTGATTATGGCAAAAAAAAAAAGAATTATTCTTCTGCTCAAGTTATTCTAGATAATGTTTAAGTTCAGTAATGCCTTATATTCCCATTTCTTTGTTGGCACTACGTGGTGAATCAAATGTGCTGGATGCTACATGAGTTACTCACTTGTTCTAAAATTACTAGATACCTGTATTGGCACAATTTCTTGTAAGCTGTGGATGGGGCTAAAAGTGCAAAGTAATACTATGTCATCTTAGAAAATACAAAATTAGGGCAGCATGCTATGGTACATTTTCTCACTTTCGATTTCAAGCTCCTCTCATTCTAAATTTTTTCTTCTTTCCAGGGACTGGCGTTTCAGTTAATAGATGATGTTCTCGATTTCACAGGCACATCAACTTCCCTTGGAAAGGGTTCTTTATCTGACATACGGCATGTAATTCATCTATCCTAACTATTTACTTTGCTGTTTGGAGATGCTCTAGGTTTCTAGGCTTGAATTTTGTTTCTGGAAGCCGCGGCAAGCATCTTCGTGAAATACATTTGTTTATATTCCTAAAATAATGTGTGAAGCAGGCATTTTTTATTAGGAATTGTACTTTTAATTTCTATTTGTTGACAATCATCCTTCTATTTGAGCATAATAATGACTTGTACTTCTAAGTTTGTCGTAACCATATTGACAAATAGGCTCTAACAATTAACTTGTCAGAATCGGATATCCCTTCAATTATATACTCATGGATTGGCACGTAAAGGTGGATGTGTTTGTTTTTTCTCATAACCTATAAGTTTTCAGCTGCTATGTTGACCTGTGATGTTTCAGCATTTTTTTTGGATTAATTTTCTTGATCTCCAATGTGTTCTTTTGTTATGTGGTGTAGGGAATCGTAACAGCGCCAATACTGTTTGCAATGGAAGAGTTCCCTCTGTTGCGTACAGTTGTTGATGAGGGTTTTGACAATCCCTCAAATGTCAACATTGTAAGTCAATGCTATCTACTACTAACATTATTCATTTGTAATGCAATTATTCTTACACCAAGGCTACAGTAGAGATCTTCCGAATATTATAGGTTTTCTTTATCTTCTGAGGGTATCTTCTGTTAGGTGGCATTATTTCTGTGCATGGTTTCATGAACAATCTAAGCACTTGTATTTTATTCTGGTATTATATGCTAAGGTGACAACTCCTGCAGCAAACATAAAAGGATTTTATTCTGGATTTGAAGTCTAACTTCAATTTGGAATTATTATGTTGATTTGAAAGCTCTTTGTTCTTAATATATTAGTCAATTTAAGTAGTCAACTATTAATGATGATTATGCACAGTGTTGGAAATTTGGTGTCTTATATTAATAAGGCCAGATACGTGAGATGTGTCCTTTTGTCACCTGAGGGGTGTCAACCTGGGAGCTTGTCTGCATTTTGACTAAGCTGTAATGCGGTCATGGATTCTAGTTGAGCTCTCCATTTTGTTTCCTTCTTTCTGCTAGTTTTTCTGCTGTCAGAATTAGTTTCTTATTTGTACAAATTTCTTGTTTGATTCGCATTTTTCCATTCTCTGGTTTAATGAAACTCCCCTGAAATTGTTACTCTTGCTTCTAATTGTATCATCTTGTATTTTTGAATTTTGCATAATTTTTCGTAGAACTCAGTCTCATCACTTATTGAGTTACTAATTTAGCTCTTCAGTCATTTTATTCATCAGCCATAAAATGTGGTTCATGCGAGTGGCACTGTGATGAAATGTTTTATTTTATTTTATTTTATGTATAAGCACCTTTGTCACTGTCAAATTTTTCGTAGTTGATCTACGTATGAACACGCAGGCCCTCGAGTACCTTGGGAAGAGTCGAGGAATACAAAGGACTAGAGAGCTAGCACAGAAGCATGCTAACCTTGCTGCAGCAGCACTTGACTGTCTGCCAGAAAGTGACGATGAGGACGTGAGAAAGTCAAGGCGTGCACTATTAGATCTCACTCAAAGGGTCATCACAAGAAATAAATAGCAGCAAGACTAGTCACTTTAAGGTGAGGGAAAATAACCCCACTTAGTTTTTCTCTGATTTCTATTTCTTTAGATCCAAAATTTTTTTTATTTTACCACCATTGTTTCAAGGACCCATATCTTGTAAATCATCCATTTGGGAGTAAGGACAACAACACAGCAATAATGTAACATTTATTGTTCTACTTAAGACGTAGTTCGAGATGCAAAGGAGAAACAAGTTTTCCTCTTTCAAACAGCATCAAATGGGGACAATTCCTCGTGAAGTTATATTGAAAAGACAACATTTACAAACTCTGCTGGGAGTCCGTTCATGGCTCCTTGTTTGTGATTATCATATGCAATATTTTCAATCTGTCATTCAGTTAACAAAGAAGAAATCTTGTTACTAAATTATTTATTTAGCTCTGTGAATTGGACAATTACAGTATGATCAAACTAACACATTGAAAAAAATGAAAAACTTTGACATGAATCGTATTGCATTATGTACATGAAATGAATTTGACAATTACACGGTGGGAGCAAACAATAGTCTTCATGAATCAGCGGTCAGTTTCCATTTGTTGCTCTGTCAATGGCAGCCACTTCCAAACACTAATCGTTCCACTTCTGTCTCCGAGAAAGAAGATGCCACAAGGACCCATTTGAATTGTTTCAACTTCTTTTCTGGAGAACATTCTTGCTCTCTCTTTGAACGACGGCAACTCGTACACCCTAATTCCGGAGTCTTTACATGACGCCAACAACATGGGTTTTGCCTCTGCATCAACCATTCCGGAGAGTGACAAGACACCGTACTGCTCCTCGTGTGTGTATATGACCTCAAAGTTTCCATCTTGTTTTGCAAACCAAATTTTGATGGTCTTGTCCAGAGAACAAGAGAATAAGCACCCGTCCCAAAACAGCATTGACTTAACAGCATTGCTATGCCCAGTTAATGTTTGAACACACTGTAAATTCTCAAGATCCCAAACCCTAATTGTACCACATGCAGAACTTGAAAACAGCTTCTTCTGCTGCGCTCCAATGGCTAGAGACAGAACAGAACTGGTGTGAGCTTTTATTGAAGCTACCAGTTTAAAGGGATCAGCTTCAAAGCTTCCTTTCCACACTGAAATCACACCATCTTCTGAGCCGGCTAAAAGAAGACCATTACAATTACAAATCGCCATGGAATTAACCTGCCCAATTGGTCCGTCGAGAACGAAAGTATCGTAATCACCGGTAGCCGCATTAATTCTCAAGGCCTTAACGGCGTTGGGCAAACCCAGAAAAACCCAGGAACCTTCACTGATCAAACAACCAATCTCCGCCCCATTGTTGACGATCTTCACACACTCACCGGATTCACAATCCCAAACCCTAACCGTACCGTCTTTCGCCCCCGAATACAGTTTATTCGACCCGGAAGGAAGCCCGATACCGGCCACACTCTTCTTATGACCATTCAACCTAGTCAACATGGAGAAACTCTTCTTGTTGCCGTTATCACCATAGTGAACCCAGGAATGCAAAAATCGACATTTGTCGCCGTAAATGCAGGAATCCGAAATCCAGTTTTCACAAACCCTAATTAGAGAATGGGTTTTCTTTGGGTCGTTGAAATCTCGGATCGGAGTTGCTGTTGTAGTAGGGTGGTTCATCTTCATCGCCGGCGACTCGACATGCAGAAAACGACATGGGTCTCTATTGCACCTGCCTTTCGCCCAGAACGCACAGATGGAGTTCTTTTTTGGCGTCCGATTGTAGAACTGAACGGCGGCCATATTTGTATTTATCAGAAACGAATCGATAACTCAAATTTTGATGCAAAAATCTTGTATAAGAGAAGTAAAGACCTCTACTCTCCCTTACACACACATATATATATAGAGAGAGAGAGAGAGAGAGAGAGAGAGAGAGATTGTATCCCTGTAATACGAGGAAATGAAATTGTTTCCCTCTGATACAAGGAAACGCTCGCGCTCCCTCCCCCGCCCTCAACGGTTATATTTGTTATTTAAAATTTAAATTTTGGTTATTAACCAAACAGTTACATAGTTTTTTAAAAAAAATTGTATTTTTTGAATTTATATTAAAAATTAATATTTAATATTTAATATATAAAATCGAAAAAAATTAGATACTATTTGCATAAAAATAGTTCACCAAATATAAATTTTTAATATTTTTTAAAAATAAAAATTAAATTTAAAAAACAGTTAAAAATAAGTATGTATTTATTTTAATTTTTAAGCAATTTATGCCCTAATAAAAAATAATTTAGTAAATTAAAAGCACAAATTCATAAAGAACTCCTTTTTCCTTTAATTATTAAAAAATAAAAGCTAAAATATTTAATATTTATATAACCTTACGTCAATTATACAAGATTTTTTTATCTAAAATTTAAATATGTTCGACATTTAATATATTTAAATATGTAAATTTAATGATTTCAAATGTTATTCTTTATTTATCATGTCTGCATATAAATCTCTAAAAACTATTATTTTTACATATAATATCTTTATAAATAATCAGATAAATTAAACATATTAAAAAATCTTCTTCTAAAATTTACTAATTAAGTAATCATAATATTATTAATACAAAATTTTATAAAAAAATTTATTCAATTTTATAAATTGTTGTGATATTATTATATTATTATACTATATTTGTATGGTTCATATCCTTTTACTTTTGTGAAAATACAGAAAATGTAATAATAATTTAATATAATTGTTGATACGAAATTTTTAGTCATTAGA
The DNA here is from genome assembly GCA_032401905.1 of Swietenia macrophylla. Taxonomy (NCBI): domain Eukaryota; kingdom Viridiplantae; phylum Streptophyta; class Magnoliopsida; order Sapindales; family Meliaceae; genus Swietenia; species Swietenia macrophylla. The sequence goes on from CP135573.1 coordinate 3,590,103, forward strand.
TGTTAATAAACAATTTCTCTTTTCTCGTATTTTTAAATTCGTAGTTTTTTATAAGTAGAAGAAAATTATAACAGATGAAAATTCCCTCATACTTATGTTAGAAAGGTAGTTTTTCAATATTTGGAAGAACCACAAAATTGTACAATAATATTTAAGAAAAAATTAGAAAGAAAATTGAGATAGAGATATTGTAAATAATTATCATTTATTTACATGTATAATATATAACTATTTTCACAAATAGTATTTTATCTGATTATGATTAGCAAAACTACTATTAACTCTGATATTTTAATTACAGTATTTTTCATTTCTCTCCTTATTTTTATTTTATTAATGATAAATAATTTTACACATTTTTTTTATAATTCTAATGAACAAATCAAATTTATAGTGGCAGTGAATAGAGTGAGGTGGCTGATTCTGATTCGATGGAAGGTGATGGTTTGTGGGTTGTAGTGCAGAGGATATATACTGATACAAGATTTTATTTATTATTACAACAACATAGCTCAGGCAGAACCCAAACCAAACACAGAGGAGGAAGAAGAGAGATTGACGATTACCATTTGCTGTCTCTCTTCATTGGATTTCTTAATACTAGCACCCTTTTTTCCTTCTGTGCATACATTTACCATTATTAAGCTTCCATTGTCAGTGATTAGTGTTTCCTTTCCCTAGAAAGGAACTTTTCTGGGAAAATTATGAACCAGACTCAAGTTTTTTCTTCTCCAAATTTAGCATGTTCAATTTCTTCTTCCTCAAGTGGAATTCCCAGAAAATCTTAATTTAGAATGTGATTGTTGGGTTTTTTATTAGATTTTTCTGTTTTGACATGATTGAAGAAACTCAGAATATTTTTGTTTTTTGAGTTCAGGTATTGCGGCAAATGTTAAGCTACTACTGAAGCTAATCCAGGATCATAATGGTGCAAGCACAAAAGACCATGATGACCGAAAACTGCAGAGGGTAGCCGGAATGATGACAATTCTAAATGGTGTTAAAACCAGGATACAGAAATCTGAGTCTCTTGGCCGGAGTTCAAATGCCAAGCTTAGACGATGCAACACAGATCTTAGGCCTAATCGTGCTCCGAGGGGGGACAAAAAGATTAGTGAACCGATAACAGACAAGAAAGAGAAGTTGAGAAGAGAGCTCAGTGCAAGTTTGGCTGCAAGAAAGTATGGAAATTATGTGATCAAGCCTGGGAAAGGAGAAGGCAATTATTGCCTAGGAGCTGGCAAGAAAGGTTCATGAATTGAATGGAATGGAGGAACTTAACAATGACCTTAACGCTCAAAATGAGACATTGTTGGCTAAACTACAAGTTTGTGCAGCTGAGCATAAAGAGAATAAGACCAGTGTTAGTGACCTACAGGGGATTAATGCTGCCCTACAAGTGCGGAACAGAGTGCTTTCAGAGCAATTGTTGAAGTTTCTTGACAGATATCGATCATTGAAGAGGAAGTATAAAGATGCTAAAGAAAAAAGCACAGCAATCCATGTAACAATGCATGAAATGGGGAAGGAAGTAGCAGCCGGGCTTGAACAAATACATGGATTCAGGCAACGAATGGCAACAAACAAGAAACAACAGGAGGATATTGAAGAGGAGATTTCAGCATTAGAGCATATGTTTGATTGCTTTGATACAATCAGTAAGCATAAGAAAAAGAAAAGTGATTGTGCTAAGCCAAAAGCACCAATCTATGTCAACAAGCACTCTGTCCTTGCATGAGGTGAAAGGGTTCTGACTGGAAACCAGAGATGACAGAATGGATTTTTGTTTCCTTTTTCAGTTTTTGGGTGATGAGACAACAAAAATATTATGTATGAGTGAATTATTTATAAGAGGGAAGCAGTTATAATCTGTCAAATGTAGAAGTGATTAGTGAGATTGCACAGTGTATGAGCAACTACAATTCTCTAGCTCAATTTCCTAGGTGAAAGAGTTCAGGGCTATTAATGGAAGCAAGACCTTGTATATTTACTGCATAACTTTACATCATTTTAGATAATCAACTTAAATTTGTATGCAAATATGTTCATACAATCTCTAAAGCATAAACAAACTCAATCCTGCTGACCTAATCATGCATGTACAAAACTAGCAAGTCTTTTTACATGTATGTTATATAATCATTTGACATAACTTTGCAATTTGCAGGCTGCAATAGAGTTTAAAACCCAGGAATTACTTACTGCTTTGGCTCCAGTGGAACTCGCCAAAACCTCTGCTTAAGACTGCCTGCTGTTCAGGATCATATCCTTCTTGCTGGGATCACATTTATCGGGCAGCTCAAGGCTGTAAATTATAAATGTTGAAGATGCAGATAAACCAGACAACAGGGCTCCCTGATCTCTTGAAATGGGTTTCCCATGCAGAATAGTTCCTCCAGCAGCAGGTATAAGGTCTTGTAGATATCCTTTGTAGGAAGATAAAAATCCTCCCATGAGGTAGAATTGCAAGCCATCAAAAAGCATTGGCTCCAGCATGCAAGAAAAGCTGTCAATAAGGAATACCATTTCACATGCATAGACATTACCAATTAGGCAGGCACGTACAATTTGGGATCATAAGAAGACAAACAACACACTCAGTTTTAGATATTATAAATTTTAAATTTGCAATAGTTCCTACATAAACAAACATGTTCTATATTTTACCTTTGTAATCCAGAATGAAAGTCAGAACATTTACAGGAAATTTTAGATATGGCTAAAATTGGTAGTAAAGTTAGAGATTTCTTATAAATGAATGGCAAAGCATCTTGCAGAGTGTCAAGAGAATAGTAACGAACAAACTAACCTTGTTTAGAACCCTCCATCTTCCTATTCGTGGGCCACACATCATTCCATGTACATCAATAGTAATTTCATATTGCTCCTCATCAACAGGTTTCATGGCTTTCATGAAGGACTTAACCCCTGTAAACAGACACAAATAGACAAGTTGACTAAGAATAAAATCTATACACTTTAATACACAAATAATAGGTACTGCATATGAATATGCAAATCCATGTCTCTTTCTGTGTATTTAGGGAACATACACTTTGTACTCTGAAAAAAAAATCTTAAAATACTAAAGTTCAAGCAAATAAATTCACTGAGTAAAGGGTGACACTAACAGTCAATATTCAGTATCCATTTCCCCTCCAAGATACCCATCAAATACTTCAGGGTCCATCTGCATGCTCCATTTTCATCTGTTGATGCAATGACATTGGTGACACTTGAATCCCACTTTTTCACACTGTCACTTTGAATAATCTCTCAAATTCAGAAACAATTTCCCGCAATCCAAGTGATCAAGAAATTATTACAAAATGTTTTACTAATCCTACCAACAAGATACTACATCTAGATATAATACCTTTTCTCCAACTCTAAGAGCAGAGCAACAGAGACCAACTTATTTTGTGGTGAATGCCAGGAATATCTTGTTCTGATGTCATTTTTCATAGTCACTTGATTCAGTTGACTCTGCAATTTTCTGAAACATAGAAAAAAAATACAAACATTTGAGATTTTTGTGCTGGAGAAAAGCTTTGATGTCTTGTCATGATGAATACCAGGACAAATTTGATGAAAGAGTGAGCATACGTTTTTGAAATGCATTTCTTTCTGCTTTCTTGAGATCCTGGATTGTCATTGGGCAGCTTAGAAGCAGCATGAAGAGGACATAACATGACAAAGTTATCCTGCCAAGAGATATTTGAAATGGAAAGATGAAATAATGAACATGTCAGAAATGAATATTTCTTGTTGAGTGTAGGATCATTTTTTGTTTATCATGCTTACAGTATCCCATTGACATTGTGGGATCAACTTTGCACAAGGAAAATGAAAACTCTTGCAACAACTCTTCTCATAACACCCAAGCACTGCACCTTTGTATCCACAGCAGCAACATTTAATTCTCCGACTTCTAGCTAGTTCAGCTTCAAGATTAATTGCAGTATCATCCTCAAAATAAACATTAGGGGCCCTGTACATAATTTTGCAAACGGCAGAAGGTTAATACCAGAAACTGATAGTAGTTTTTAAATGATTTGATCCTGTAAGATTAGTCAACATCATAACTTCCTTGAAAATCACCTTCTTTGTAGGTCCATAAATTATATTATAGCATTGTTATCGTGGTCAAAGCATTTAAAATTACTAATTAGAAAATGCATACTTCAATTAAGCATTGAGCAGCAATCCACATTCAGACTGTCTCAGTTGTTTAGTGTTTACTAATAAATTGTCCAGAGATTATGCAGATCACTACATGCAGGTTTTGGCTAATTCTTCAAAAGGCAATCGTGACAATTTAGAAGCAATCATTTTGCTCTTTGAACAACTCATTTACCATTCAGCGCAGTTCCTGTGTGAGTTTATGATCTTGGATCCACCGTTGTGATATACAGAAACTGGCCTGCCATTACAGTAGTGGACCATCTCTCCTGAAGCCTGGAAATAGCCAGATGATTAAGTTTTATTGGCAAATGCAAGCACATGTTAGATTGTCATTTACAAGGAGTAAGTAATACCTCTGAGTCTTCTGAAGAACGACAGAAAGAACATTCGATTTTGTGAGCAAGGGCCTCACATTTTTGCAAAGCCACTCTCTGTGTCCCAAGAAGCTTTTCTCCTGATAAATCATCTAGAACTTTGATATCAGCACTGCCTTGAACCTCTTCAAGGGATTTAGATTTACTAAGGGATTTAATTTTATTTGCAGTGTTGTCGTAACCCTCTTGAACTTGATTGTCTTCAACCAACCCATCTTTCAACATGCCATTGGAAGAAACTTTTGTTCTTTGGTTATATCTTGATCCAACATCGCATTTCAAATTCAAAGCAGATTTTATTTTTCTAGTACTTTTGGTTGTTTTTTTCATGAGAACAAAGGTTCTCTTATCAGCAGCCATAATCATAGACATCAATGGTGATTGAGGGATTGTATCTTCATCTGTTTGCTTTCGAACCATAGAGATCTTTCCAAGCATGTTGATTGAAGTAGGATCCACCTTTCGTCTCTTCGACCTTGTGTAGAAATTTTCCTCACATTGGCTATTGATCTTCTGACAAATTTTTCCAGTTGTCTTCAAATGAATGTCTTCATAAATGCCTTGCTTCTTGCCCAATGAAATAGGCAAAAAAGAGACTTTATTTTTCCCACCGGGATCTAGAATCTCAGTTCTGTCAGATACAGCAAGAGCATTTTCAGGTCTTGGCTCGGTTGAGCGGGTACCCCTTTTAGCATTCTTACTCCGGTTCCTATATTTATCCATAATTAAGGAATTACCATTACTGCCATTTATTTGCTTTTCTGCAAAATTTCCAGAGTCTTCCTTTGAAGTTGCACAAGTTCCATAACCTAGTTTTTTCTCTCTCTTTACACATTCCTTTGTTGTCATATCCTTACCCTTCCTGCCTCGCTTGTTTGGTTTACCATTCGCAATCTGACTATTAGGATTTATGTTGCTTGGAGACAAACTACAGTGTCCCTCATCCACATTTCCATTTCCCTGTTCAATGCTTGCAACAGTAGCATTGTCATTACATAGATCTAAATTTGATTTTTCACCCTGTGAAGCTGCAGCTACATCAGCGTCTGCCTCCTGCATTGGTAAGATTATTTTAGTAAGAGAAAAAGGAAAATAAAGCAAAATTAAGAAGTATTAGAAATATGATTTAGGGCGAAAGTGGGGCCAAATTTGCTTTTCAATTTTTGGGAATCGTACCACGAATGTTTTCCCATTTCGCGGGGAAAAACGGACTTTAACGGATGAGAGAACGTGATCTTGCCACGTCATATGAAGACAGAAAATAGTACGATGAGATCATCCGTGTGCAACAAAAGCTTGGGTTCCCCCTTCATGCGTGTCACAATTTTTTTTTATTTTTCTAATTTGCAATAAAAAAAATCTGTAATTTAAAATTGTTATATTAAAATCTTTTAATTATAAAATTACAAGTTACAAACTTTATATTTTAAATCACACATAAATATAAATACATCGTATAACACACGTAACATATTTTTATAACACTACGAAAATAAATCATAGAATATAAAATAGTATTACATCGTAGAATAATTTGTATAATTTTACCTATTAAATTAAGTTATTATTAATAAAATTTGTTAAAATATATCTCTTCTATCTTACACTCTTTAACGTAACGATAAAATATTAAAATTCAAAACATATTTTATAAGACATAAAACACTTAATACTAAAAATTAAAACGAGAACGTAAAATTTAAAATAATTAACATAAAAAAATTTTGAATATATTTTACATTTAATATATCTTAGTCAAATCTATAATCAATACCACAACATATAACTATCAAATTAGCGTATAATAGTTTATCCTCTTTTCTTAATTAAGCACTTTTGTAAGCAATTATCACCTTCGAATTCATTTATTTTATCAAATATAAAGTTAATAATTTATCTTACTGAATGCCAAATGAAGAAGGACAAGGGCTATTTTCAACCAACATAAGGTCCAATAATACGAAAAGAATCAAATAAGAAAGATTGTGCACAAGATGGAGAAGACAGAGATGGCAAGAATGTCATCAACACCATGTTGATTAGTTTGCCATACGTAATGACTTGATGCTTTTTGTTCTACAAACAAAATCTATCAATCTATTGCTACAGGAAAGAAACAATGCAGAAAGTTGCGTAAGACATCATGGTTTGGCATTTAAACCAACATGCAAAAGATAAGAGCAAGAAGAAGGCAAGCTTTACATCACAAATTCAAAGCTTCAACCATTCCATCTCTTCTATTAAAAACAATCAATACCAAAGATTCCACGGTTTACCAATAATCTCTACAGGAACAATGACCATCTTTAAAATGGTGAAACCGACTACGGTCCCTAACAATAATCTCTCTATCATAAACTTTTGATACGAGTTTGATTGCTAAATGACAATCTGCACATACTCTCAAATTCTTAACCACCCTAATTGGGGTCGCCGGTGCTGTATTAACAAGCATGAAAGCAATTGCAATTTTTTCACTATGGTAAGACAAAGCATTCTCCTTTTCTTCCTCTTCTATGTCCACAAACACATTTTCCGTACGAGGTACATACCCTTCCAGCTTCAACTTCTTTGTGATCTCCGCTAGCATTGCATATATTTCCTCACTCTGGGGATGAGATTTATCACCCATGAAAAATTCAAAGACTTGATTTCCCAATTCAACAAGGCTACGCCCCGGAGTCTTCTTCACCTTTTCCCTAATCATTGTCCTCCTCACCTCTTGCACTTCTAGCCAACGTTGTTCATATGCATACAGGTTTGAGAGAAGCACAAAATCCCCGCAATGTTTAGGCTCTAATTGCAAGAGTTTGGCTCTCGCAATTTCTGCTATAGCCAAATGGCCATGTATTGTACATGCTCCTAATAAGGTCCTCCAAATAACAGCATTGGGCGGCATTGGCATGTTTTGAATAAATCCATATGCTTCTTTCACTAAGCCTGCCCTACCCAACAAATCAACCATGCAACCATAATGTTCTATTTTGGGCATAATGCCGTACTCATCTTTCATCCTTTCAAAATAACTGAACCCCTCATCAACCATTCCGCAATGACTACAAGCATACAAGACACCGACAAAAGTGACCTCACCAGGCACATATCCCTCCCCCTCCATCTTCTTGAAAAGTTCAAGTGCTTCCTCACCAAACCCGTTAACGGCTAACCCCACAACCAAAGTACTCCAAGAAATTGCATTTCTCTCCCTCATCTTGTGAAACACTTTTTGTGCGTCTATAATGGTACCACACTTAGAATAAAAGTCTAAAAGGGCATTATTAACATTTACATTCTCACTCAAGCCAACCTTCCACGTATAGACATGAGCCCTTCTCCCCAGTGCCAGAGCACCAAGCTCAGCACATGAAGAAAACAGACCAACCATTGTGTATCCATCTGGCTCAACACCCTCCAAACCCATTTTCCTGAAAAGGGTCAAAGCATCATTGGGTCTTCCATTTGAAGCAAATCCGTTAATCACGGAATTCCAAGCCACAAGATCTCTTTCAGACATTAGATCAAACATTTTATGCGCTTCTTCAACGTACCCAAAAGCAGCATACATGTGAACCAAACTGTTTTGAACGAACACCAATGGCTCAAACCCATTTCTTATAACAATGGAATGTATCTGCACTCCTAATCTAACATCCGCCAACTTAGCTACCGCTTTTAGAAGAAAAGGGTACGTATGCGTGTCTGGTTTAACGCACGAAACATGCATTTCATTGTACAACTCAAATGCTGGCCTTGGGTTTCCACTCTCAGCATAACCTCTAATCATAGTATTCCAGGCAAAAATATTTGGGTCCCGAATGCGTGAAAATATGTTACGGGCATAAGACATTGGAGCCGAAAGAGATACAAGGGTGTAGATAAGATGTTTGCCCAAGTCTGGATTGGCGAGCGGGACACCATGCCGGATAGAAAAGGCATGGACTTGCTTCAATTTGAGCTTGGAAGACACAGAGAACTCCAAGAGTGTGATGCATTTCTTGACGACGTAAGCTAATGGATTCGCAGAGGGAGTTGAAGTGGCATGCTTTGAGCTCGTGAGTTCATCTTTGCTCCGCAAAGGACATCGTCTTTGCATTCTTATTGATTTTCCGATTCCTAAATCACTCCTTTCTTATACCTTTCACTGCATTCTTGTAATTGATTTACTTTTAAATAAACATAAGAAATTCATCTAAAGTATTTATAGTCTAACAAATTTTCTTTTTGGTAAACGACAATCAGTGGGTGCGACGGTCATTTTACCTTACCCAAAGCATCGTCAACTAAAAGTGATCGTGTAATTTATTCCGATAAATGTCCAAGCAGCCATGTTAAGGAGTTTAAAACGGAAACTTCAATTACTCTAATGGCAGTAAGCAACACTTTATTGGCAAAGATCGTTGGGAGAAAGAAAAGGGCTATAAGTACAAGAAGAACTAGCTCGTTCGTTTTATGAGAGAGAAGAAAGAAAAGATCAATCAAAAATTTCCCACTGGGCAGTGGATGGAGGAGGAGGATCAAAAGTCTCCCACTTGGTTGTGACGATCACTGGCTTTACATTTGCATTTGTAATCTTCATTATGTCCAGAGTTTCAACACACTTCTGCACCCTCTTGCCCTGCAAATTCAACCATTCAAATCTAATTCACACAAAATATTTAGCAAGAGATACAACCTAAACTAGTGCTGCATACCTGCAAATTTTTCTGGGCAGAAGCATTTCCTTCTGCAGAAATAGTATCCAGCTTGATTGCTTGTCTCATGAGCATCTCAATCAATGTTGTGATTTGAACTTCTGGTACCTTAACTCCATTTGAGATAGACTTTTCAATGGCTGAAACCTACTCAAAGATAGACAACCGTAGAAAGCAGATAAGTGAACATAAAAGTTGAAAACACAAATTTTGCGCGCTAAATTGCTAACATCGGCTGGAAAAACAATTATTAAAAAGTTTCATAAAATAATTTTATTATATTAATATAAATAATATAATAAAATTATTTAATTAATAAAAAATATTTATTATTAATAAATAAAAAATAAATTTTATAAATTTTTTATTATATTAATTAAAAATAAAATTTATTTTTTATTTATTATTTATTATTAATAATTTTTTAATTAATTAAATAATTTTACCGCAATATTTAACTAACTTAGTGCTAAAACCTTTTTTTTAACTATACGGATCCTGACAAGCAGTGGAGTGAACCCATTTTGGCCCACGTGAAACAAACTGGACGGTCCAGATTCTACCCCCAATGATGATGTACAAACTATCTGTACGTTGATGACTTGATGTAACGCCCATATCATAGCCAGCTGTTTGATCATGACAGTAAAAAACTGTCACCCACTTTTGACTATATCGTGGCTCTCCCTAGTCCCAATCCTACGGCTGATGTTGGTCCTAATAAATTGCCTTTTTTGTTTTCAGAATTAGCTTTTCGAATTCAAAATAGCCGAACAATTAAGGAATAATTAATAAAAAATGGCATGAGGTACCTGATCTGCCAGCTTATCAATCTCCATGGACACGTTCGAGATGGCGCGATGGGCGCTTTGGATCTTGGCATTCCGACGCATCTCAATGAATCTCCTCTCGATGCTTGCTGGATCCTCGATTAGTATGACTTTTGATCGCTCTTTGACTCCGCACATGTCTAAATACTCCCCGTTTTCTCGCTCTTTCCCTCGGAAAATCAGTCTTTGGTCACCTGCCTGTACCCCCGTCTCTCCCGTTAAAAGCTTCTTAAGCTCCCCTGCCAAGTCAACCAATCACAAAATCACCCGTTTCCTCTCATCACCACCATGAATTAATATTCTATAATCTTACTTTAGTAATGTAATAGTATAAAATTTAGCAGATAAAAATGGAGATTTGCAACGTAAAGTTGTAACTTGTATTGTTATTTTGTTGCCAAGAAAATTAAATGCAGTAAAAAAGGAAAGCAAAAGGACGTGAAGGTATTAATGAAAGGTAAACCTAACGAATATACGTTCCATCTTCTCCACCATAACGTGAACTTTACTACCATCATTACACGTCATTATTGATTTTCCTCCATTTTCTAACCAACCAAACAGAGAACCAAAAAAAAAAGAAAAATTAAGATCCAGCTATCTTACCGAAAGTTGCCTGGGAATTCACAGAGATCTCGTACCGGAGCGCACCAAATGCAATCCTAAGGCCTAAATTCGGAGCCGGAACATCCGTTTTTTCGCTTCTCTTCTGCACTAACATTCCTCCGGGCCTCACTTCGCAGTCAATCTCTTCTTCAATTGACGTAGACGACGACGTCGTCGAGCTCTCGTGCATTTTACCGTATGCATTGGACCTTCGCTTGATCATATTTCTTCGCGTACAATTTTCAAAAAAAAAAAACAACTTCACACCTTCCCGGGAAAAACACGGTTCGAATATTTTTCTCGCGAAAGTGAGGGAAAATATCTCAAGGCATGAATATGGACTTGATAATATTTTTTAGTTGCCGACACATACAGAGCGGAGCATGTGTTGTGGGGTTTTATACGGTTTGTTGGGGGGTTTTGCTTGAAAGACATGAGAAAAATGACAGGAACTCGTTAAGCCAATGGGAGTGGTGCCACGTGTTACGACTTGTCAGATTGTTTGTAGTGACAGCTAAGCACTGGGGTTGCCGACAGCTTAAGTAAGGAAGCATCCAAGAAGAGAAGTCTACTTTATGGGTTGTGTTACATCGGGACACGTGGACATTACCTATTGGTTCGTCGCTTGTGGGACATACAAACTTGGTATTTTATTTTGTTAACTCGGTTTGTGATTGGTTTTCAGAATTTCGTTGCGATCCCCACCGTAACCATAAGGTGTCAATATATTATAATTAATTTAACTATTTTAAAAATTAAATTAATTACTCATTTTTATTAGATCTTGCCTTATATATATATATATATATTTCTTTTAATAGGAGAAATGGCAGGAGGGAATTACCCGTCCAGAAAGTTAAATAGGCCCCACAGATAAAGAGGTTGGTGATCGGGCGCCATCGGATGCAGATCCAAGGGTTGATGAAAGCTTAAGATCTGTTAACTGTTGCTTAGAATGGTAATGATGTTAGGAAAGGATAATTAAGTGTTAACAACTCGTTAGTTAATGATCAAAATCTATTGTTGGTTTATCCCTTGCCGTAAACGGATGGTTGACTTAGACAGCGCAGGCGTCGGGTCAAATGTTAGATTTTGCATAAGAAAACATTGGAATTTGTGATCACAAATTGCTGTTTCTTGATTTGAATCTAAGGAATTGAAGAGGGTCTGCACACGGAATTTCTTATTCCTTTTGCTTAACAATTATTTTTCCAATTTTATGTAAAATTAAAAAAAAAATAGTTTACTAAAAAAATATGTTGATATCTATTTTTCATTCTCCCAAGTGTCATTGTTTTATTCTTTTTTTTTTTTTTTTGGGGCTAAGACAAATATATTGACATGGTGTTTTGAATTGTTTGATCCTCATTGGATCATATGCACATGAAACAGATACATATCAAATATATCAACGGCCCGTAAAAATCTTTCGATACTTAAGTTAATTTGAAGTTTTATTTATATAATCAAAACACCAAGAAATAAATAATAATTTAATAAAATTAATAATAAAAATTATTTCCCAAATTTAAATACCGTGAATGAATAATAATCAAACAAAACTAATAATAATAAAGTGTTTCTTGAGAGCAATTTTGGTATTACTTTGGCAGCATAATAGCAATGTTGAGAGTTCTCTTTTAGGGCAATAGCAATATTTATTCTACTTCTTTTCTTTATTTGAACCATTTATTTATAGTTTTTTTATTTTTTTATTGAAATTATAAAAATTTGAATGCTATTAGAGTTGGTTAATCGAATTATTGTGCTGTATAAGTGTCATGTCAAATAAAAATTAATTCAAATTTGATTTATTTATTAAACGAATAATTCTATACGATTTATTTAAACATAATTAATAAATATATTATAAATAAATTAAAATAATTTATTTAAGTATAATTAATAAATAAATTATAAAAAATTTAAATAAATTATAAATAAATTAAAACAATACTTTTATTCATTTATAATTTTTTTATTCGTTTATTACTCATATTTTAAATGAATAAACGAATTCGATAATTCAAATACAAATATAATAAGATTCTTAAACGAATGACATAAATATAATAGATTTATTATTCGCATTAAATTTTTAAAATATAAATATATTTATTTGTTTTAACTTTGTGTCAAATAATCGTGCCGTGATTTATATTATCATCCATAATTACTATAAACTTAATTCATATAATTTTAGTAAATATATATTTATTAGTAGAAAAGTAAAATTTAACTATTTTAAAACTTTTATTAGATAATATTTTATTTTTGTAATAAGCTTGTACAGATTAAAAGTGTGTAAAAAAATTGTTTTGTTTATATTAGAACTAATCTAGGTAAAAGAAAATATCATATACTTTATGTGTCCAAACTCTCAAATCATTTGATTTATAAGATTTTAATTACAACCCCGAACACATTAAATAGTTAAAATTTTGAGAATAACGTACGAACGAATGTGCAAGTGCTTAGTTCTAACCCCTTTTTTGTGTTATATAGAATCAAACTTTGGCACTTGCTAGTATTAAGTCCTCAAAATAACAAGAAAAAATAAATTATATTTTAAAAATAAAAATGTATAATAAAATATATTTTAAAATTTATTTAATAAAAAAAAAACAAATGTATAATTTGTTAGACATTACATCTTAGATTGCCCACCCCATACATGTCAATACAAGACAATAATAACAAAATTTGGACCAGTCCTCGCACAACCACCTTACATGTTTGAGTGACTGTCGGTGCCCGATGATGATCAGCAAAGAGGATTATCCGTCCCACGCATTTGCGAAGATGCGAAGCTTGTCAAATCCGAGTGGGGACTGTTGTGTTGCCCAATTTAATGCCACGAGAACAAGCTCGTTTTGGCGCCCACAATTGGGCCGTCGGACAACGCAACATTGAAATGGACGGTGGATGGATATGAGGTATTTGCTTGCGATGCTTGATGGTGGTGGAGCAGGGGCAACTCTATAATTCCACGTGGTAAGATGGGCTGGAGCAATTCAATCATGACGTGGGATCACTTCTTAGCTGTCATTAACCGACATCTGTGACTTGTCGTTCGCTTGACATAAGGTCATGAATTGACAAACTCGCCAACTTTCTTCTTTCACTGTTGATGATGAGAGCGTTAATAAGATATTATTATATTAATATTATTAATATAATAAATTAATAAAATAAAAAATATATTTATTAATAATATTTAAAAAATTAAATAAAAAATTATTATTTAATTAATATAATAAAAATTTTATAAAATTTTTTTTATAAAATTGTTATTATATTAATTAAATAATATTATACTAAAATAATAAAATTATTTTATAACACTCCCCTGCTGATGAGGGTGCCCATACGGCTCCACGCGTCAATCTCAAAATGACACGTCATCCGATATGACACATCATGTTTGCCTTCGTCAACTGCAATAGATTTGCCTCGAAGATAATTGCAAGTGACAGAGAAGGCAGAAGTAAAACGCTCGCGTTTCACGCAATTTTACCATTCTTTAATTTCCTTGTCGCGTGCTATGATCAAAAATTCCCTCCCTAATTCTCGTCCGCGATTAAGTTCATCGCAGGTCGATTTCAAAGCGCAATCTCCGCCGTCGGATTTCTGAGGTTGAAGATGGTTAAAATTAGAGATGAAATGTTGAGCTTCAATTTTATTTTAGACGAGTAATTTTGAGCAGGTTTCCGATTTCTTTTTAAAATTCCTTTTTACATGTAATAACATATGAAGATTATCATTGTGCAGCTGTTGGGATGGATCTTGAAGGCAACAAGTCTGGAATGAGTAAGATTTTCTTCTTATATTATTGGCTTGGTTGATAATTTTTGTTCAGTTGTATTGTTGGCGTGTTTGAATTATTTAAATAGTTGAGATGTTATTGTTATGCCTTTGTCAGCACAAACAATTTGTTTTTTGGTAGCTAAATTTTAATTTGGAGAAAAATGCTTTGCCTATTGATTAACTTTTTTTGTTGGATTATTTGGTTTTCAAGTAGCAAGAGTTGATATTTACTATTTGATTTGATGACAATAGTCTGTTAGAACTTCTATATGCTAATGGGCTTTAGTAGATTATTTTTCATGTATTGGAGTTATTTGTGGAGTGTTCTCTGGGTTTCACTGCTTATCGGAACTTCACGCCAGTAAAAGTGTCTCGTGAGGTTTAAACACAGTGATATAGCAATTTGAGCTCTGTAAAAAACCCGTTTGATCATGAGGTGATCACTTGGAAGAGTTTTGAGAAAGGATGTGCTCAAACATTTTTGAATAAGTTAATATGATGAATGACCAAGTTATCACACCCTCAGTATTCTTATGATATGATCCCTACTATTACCGAGTTTCACTTGGTTGTGCTGCTTAATGTTTTTTTTTCCACAAGCAAGTAGTGGGTTTTGTGATACGGGAGTCCGTCTCATTGTTGATTGTTTTTATGGAAAGCATTTTAGGAAGTGATGATAAATTTTTTGCATTTGCATCTACCATCTGATCCATTTTTATGGTTCTTATTTTGCATAATGAAGGGATTAGATAGATTATAATCTCTATCCTTCAATCCTGCTAGCTTTCATTTTTTTCCTTCTTTTTTTTTTTTATTCACTAACACTGGAGCTTCACTATGGAGTGAGCGGCATTGTGAGGTTTAGAGACAGTGATATAGCAATTTGAGCTGCCTCAGATCCTTCTGATTGTGAAATGATAACTTGAAGGAATCCTGATACACTAATAACTCAAACATATTGAAATCTGTGCTTATCATCGAGCACTATGTTGACTCTTGAGTAATTATTTTTGAAGGAGGAAAATGGAGTAGGATAGTTCAACACACATATTCACTTAAATTCCCACTGGAATAACATGTAAGCTGTTAACAATTGGCAACTTTTGAAGTTGGACCAATATAACGGTCCAGGTAATTTAGACCTTATCTGCATGAACCTTCTGTTGTAAGTACGATTCTTTCCATTATGATTGCAATTCTGGTTGTTTCTTGCTATTATCTATATTGATTGAGTTATATTGCTTATCAGCAAAGTGAATTATAGGCAGGCTTTGTTTGTTGACGTCTATTTGTAGTTCCCAATCTGTTGTCATAAAGTTGTTTATTTTTTATTAATATTTGGGAATGACCGAATTTTGGGGCAGTGGTGTGGATTTATGTATTCTGCACTTGTTTTGCGGAGTGAAACCAAAAGTTTGTTTGTGCAGAACTGCAGATTCACATGTAAATGAAGTTTTATATAATATGCTCTACATAGCTTTGGAAATATTTTACTCCTGTGATTTCCACTTTTAGTTTCTTTTCTTTTAAGTTCAGTCTTATCACTTTGTTTGACTGAGGCTCTTTCTTTTATGATTAGGGCATAGGGAACTTGGTAGTGCTGTTGGTCTCATAAATCAGTTTAAGGTTTGGCCTCACCATGATTTTTTTGCAAGAGGACACTTACTTTGTCCTTATCAGAGACTCACTATCTCCGCAATGTGGTGGGAGAAACGGAAATGAGGAGAGGGGAAGGGATGGGATTGGATCAGCTCTTTCAGAATTTCTCCTATTTGAGGCAGAGAGATTTTAGCGTATCTACTTTTGACTTGGATACGCTAAGGGAAGCCTTTCGAATGAGAGATTTAACTCCCATTGATATGCCTTCCGTAATACATTTGCTGCACACATATTTGTCAATTTATTCATTCAATATCGTTCATATTCTTTTTCCCAGATTAAGGTGTAGATCTCATTAGTCCTATGCTCTGTTCTTCTATGGATACATTTTGCCCTATTGTAAATTGAAACTCGGAGCAGTTAACCTACAGATCTTCTGTGAGTTTGTCTCCCTCATATGGTGTTAACAGTGAGAAAAGGGTCTCCTAACAGCCATAAAGTTAAACAGTGAGTCTAAAGATAAGGACAATAAGCAAAGAAAGCATAGAGGCACAGATCATAGCAGGCATAAGCACTGTCACAAGGACAAAAATAACAATGAAAATTAAAACTAGAAGCGAGCATCATGATTCTGGTTCCGAGCTTCGGAAGAAACAGCTGGACAAGGTTCTCCCTCCATTTGAAGCCATTGCATGTTTAATATTTATCTTCTACTCTTCTAGCAAAGTGACTTGCTTTGGGTTCCGACCACCAGTTTTGTTATGCATATCGGATACTGAACTTATCAATGTCCAATTATAGGTATTTGAGCACAAGTTCTCCGGATGAAATTGTTTTGATTGCCTTAATAGTTATATTCATTCTGTATCCATTCAGAAGAGGAGGCATGGTGGGATTTGAGATCTTTCTGATATCTGCAATTATCATGGCCAGGTAACAGAGGTAATGTTGATTCATTTCATGTCTTGTCTGTTTTTTTTCTAGGTGGAGGTTTCTGTTCTGAGCTAAACAATCATTATTTAGGTTGATTACTTTTTCCTGTAATATTTCCTCATCAAAGTTTCAAAAAATTGGGATGATGAAGCTAAGGCTGAAGACACTTACTGTCAATGTTCAAGTCCTCGAGAAATTGTGATGGTAAAGCTTAAAGTTCTGGAAGTTTTCAAGTTTTATGTTGAGGGCTGCAACTTTACTTTTAGTATGGTAGCCAATCCTGTTACATACCTACCTCATGGGAAGTTGGCTTGATAACAATCCTTGATTGAAGAGGAAAGAAAAAAATTTCAGTAGTTGAACTGTTATGTAATATGTATATATTTGCTGATCCATAGTCAAAGTATTCTGACAAATAAGGAATTTTGGTGGTTTGCACTGTACCTTAGAGCCCCAAGAGCCAGTCAGTTAAGTGTAAATATAACATATTTCTGCAGTGTTATAATTTCAGTATCCTCTTCCTTTATCTCTGCCTGCCAGACAAATAGTATGTTATGATTTATACCGCTCGTCTCAACGAGTTACCTTCCTTTCCTTTGCGCGTTTGTTTGAATTAAATATGGTGAAGGAGGGGGCTTAGCACAATGCCAACAATTTAAGAAGTCAGAGAGAAAAGTAAACATAGGTTACTGTAATTGTGTACGAGAGAAATAAGATCCTACTTTTAGGGGACATGAGTCTCTTAATATGATTTTCTTGCCTGTAAACCAAGTTTTTTATTCATTACAAAGAAAAAAAATAAAAACAATAAATTATACTAATATATTAATATTGCTGGCTCATGGATTGATGCATTATATTTTTCATTGTTTAAACTGAATCTCTTTGGATGTTGTTTGAAAACACAGCGGCGCCCGAATGGCCGAATCAAAAAACAAGGGAGTCGGTGGCTTGGGTGCTGCGGCCCCGGGTTGGAGTTGCGACTTCAGGCTGTAGGGACAGATTTAATTTATTGATTAAGTATATAATTAAGCAAATGTTCGAATTAATGCATTGTACATGGTATGGCTGCTAATTTTTCTTGCTCCACCGTCCAAGCGAATATGGATGGATTATCACATGTCGATCCTCAGTCAAGGTGGTGCCAACATCAAATCGTACTACAAGTTCCGGAAACCATGCTTGTTATCCCCGGCTACCAGCTCCTCAAAGGGTTTGGCCATTCTAACATGGCAGCGGAGGAAGTTCCTGAGGTTGGCGACGCCATAGATCTTGAGGAAGAGCCATAGTTTCGAGGCTAGAAATCTTCGGCTTAGAGTTGTCTGCCAGTTTTTGTTGTCAACGACTTGCTTTGAGTCGCTAGCATTGTTTCTCAGATACTCAGGTTTTGTCGACAGGGAACGTATAAGAGCAGTTGGATTCTTCACCCACGGGCAACGACAATCTAAATTGGGGAAGAAGCATTTATGTGCATTGAAACTGAAACAGTCTGCACCTTCAATACGATCGATAAAATGGCGAAATTCCTGGAAAATACATGCACTTCTGGCATAGCCGGCGTCGATGTGAACCCACATGCCGTATCTTTTCACCATGTCGTAGAGCGGCCCTAGTGGATCCACAGTAGTTATGGCAGTTGTCTCGACTGTGGCACAAAGAAATAATGGGATCAGCCCAGCTTCTATATACGAGGAAATTGCTGCCTGCAGCGAGTCTGGAATTAGCGTAAAAGATGATGACTTCATCTTCTTAATAGATCGGTAACTCTTTGGTTGAAATCCAGCAATTTGAGCAACTTTTTGTAGTGCTCTGTGCGTTTGATCAGACCCGTAAACAAGAAGCTAGGGGATATTGTCTTTTCCAATCTCGTTCAGAATTTGATCTCTTGCAGCAGCTAGCTTGCACAAAATAGCAATAAAACTCCGCCGGCATCGCCGGAAAGAAGGAAAGATTTCTGAAGCTTCAACATCTCTCGAAGCCAATCCGTAACTATATTCTCTTTGCTCAGTTGCAGCCAGCGATGACATCCAATTAAATCCCACGGCATTAAAGCCCGTGCTAAGCATATCACTAAGAAGGATAAGGTCCTTCTCTTTTCTTATTATTATTATATAATCCTTGACCTTTAAGAACAATAATAAATATAAAAAAAAATAAAAGATTTAAATTTTATTTTCATTTAATTTTTTTTTAAATTTTTTATAAATAAAAATTAATCAAAAATTAAAAAAAATAAGAGAACTTTTATCCTACCCAAAAAAATCAGTGATAAATAAGTAATTAGAATTTTTCCAACGTGTCATTCCAGGGACAATAAGTTCTGTCACATCCTGGAGGATTGTCTCAATGGTTTCAGGATTATACATGGTGGATTCCGGCAAACGTTGTATGAGATAACCTGGTTCAACTGGGCTTATCCCATATTTCTCAAACAATTTTTGCCATGGGTTATTTCAATTCTTTTGTTAGATTTTTATTAATTTGATAAGAATCTTAAATACGACAATTTTATCGTATCATTATATTAATATATTAGAATTATTCAATTATAAATTTTATCTCTATTAATTAATAACGATAATTAAGATTTTATTTTTTTTATTTATTTTTTTAATTTTTTTCATTCAGACTAGTTACTTTTCGGGTATAATTTTTTTTAACTAACACGTATTACTATTTTCCTTTCATAATTTTTTTCTCTTAAATTATAGTTATTAATTATTATAGATTAAAATTTATAATTGAATGATCCTATCACGTTCACATAATTATGTTAATGTAGTAGGACTATTTTATCTAAAACTTTTTTTAGTTTAATACAAGATTTTGTTTATAATAGTCTCATGTATGTATCGTAATGTTAAAAAAATAATGTATGTGCCTGAAATTGAAACAAGGGCATATGAAATCCTAATGACAAATTTAGATCATTACTCTGTAATAGCTCATATATTCTATGTCTAGATAATGGTGTATTATGCACAACTAGAGTCCCTAATTATAATGCATGTGAAATTATTAACCTACTAACTTGAGTAACAATATTCAAAACTGAAAATTAGATAACCTTAAAACTCATGCATCCTCACTCAACCCTTCAATTTTTATTTTTTAATTTCAACATTTCAAGTTAGTCTTTTAAATTTAGTTCCATTTTAAAGTTGGTCTCATGCTCAATAGTAAAATTGTGTAATAGAGATATCAAATAGCTTGAGTGGTCCGAGCTGCACTTGTGAACAGTAAAAATCTAGCCTGTTGCAAGTTTAGGTTGAGTTTAAAAATAAAAGTTTGTCATGGGTTTGGATTCTGTGACAAATTTACCTGTGAGTTTTTTTTTTTTAAAAATATTTACATATATTTAATTTATTTTTTAAAATTTATATTTCTTGACTCGTGAATTGATTCGGGCATATCACAAGATAATTTATAAAAATTGAGTTAGAATTTTATTAATTTTACACTGGCTTGCCTTAGCTCTCAAGCTCGCATGAACTCTGCCAATCCCATTTGACACCTTCACTTGGTAGGTTAGAATTCGAATTTTAATATGTTCGGAGTTCAGGTTTTGTATTATTCCTCATTTCTTATTTTCTATGCAGTGGATTGAAGAATGAAGATGGGTCCAAGGCAGGCCTAATAAATATGTGTCTTTGATTTCACTAATTTTAAGTTCCCACTTGCTGTAGGTCCATAAAACTTGTAATCTAAACACAAACAACCAAATAGTTATGAATTGTAAAATTGTTAATAAAGATCATATCTCTGCAAATATGTTCTATGCATTAAGTTGTAT
Organism: Swietenia macrophylla; assembly: GCA_032401905.1. Taxonomy (NCBI): domain Eukaryota; kingdom Viridiplantae; phylum Streptophyta; class Magnoliopsida; order Sapindales; family Meliaceae; genus Swietenia; species Swietenia macrophylla. Next base: position 3,610,921 of record CP135573.1, read on the forward strand.
GTGCTGTTATGCAAGATTTGATTGTTCAAACCCTAAATATACGTGGGTTGAAGCTGCCACTTGGTATCAATGGCATAAGAATTTGCTTCTGCAACAAATGGTATGTCTTCTACTTCTCTTTTTGGCTTAGCCCATCTGCCATGAGCATTTCGAACAAGCCCTTTGTTCTCCATTTGATACCAACAATAGGGGATTCTTAATTCATCTACCAACATATCGCATGCCTTGTTCACTAGGGCAACATCTCTGCGAGCATCCGGACGAAAACTTGAATCCGAACTCACATATCCATCCACAAGGTGAAGGTAAGTTTCTTGGCTGTGAAACCCTAACAAGTTAAATCCACGTTTCAAATATGGAGACGAACGAGCATCAAGCTTAAGTTCAGCTCCAACGTGGGTGTAGACCCAGTCTAAGGTGCCTGTAATTTCATCAAATTTCTGCAAACTTTCGTTGAACACTACTCCTGGCATGCGTGGGACTAGGTCTTGCTTGACTACAAGTCTCAACGTTTTTACACCCATTTGTTCAAGCTCGTTCCGGAATGCAATGTTGCCAACTCTTGGTGCACCGAAGGAAATTACGTTGATGGGAAGCCCTGGAATGGTGGCTGCGGCTTCATACGCATTGAGCAGAGCCAATGCGCCGCCCAGGCTGTGGCCGGTGATCGTGAGGCTGAGTTCTTCTCCTCTTTCTCTGCATAATTTCACAAGTTTTATCACTTCTTTCATGACTTGTTCCGAAGCGCTAGACTTGTTATATCTAGTGAATTCATTTTTTGAAGTGTAAATGCTTTGGAATCCGCGTTCAACTTTAGCATCTCCATGTCCGATCGGCTCTAGCTTTCTCTGAAAATCCTCGTACCACTCTGACGGCGCCACCGTTCCCCGCCACGCAACGACAATATCTCTCCGGCCAATCCGACGCGTTTCCTCGTCGTCGCTGATGGCAACAAAACCCATCCAGTTGGAATCTTTGCTCCATGTTTCACCAAAACGCGACCTGTTCAACCACTGCGGCATGTCTATATGCGACATAGCGTAAATGTATTTGCATACCCCGTAGCCATTTTTATCAAGGCCTAGCTTTTCAAATATCTTGCTGCGGTTGAACCTGCAACTCCCGCAATACTCAGAGAAAGGATCGAAATCAAAAGCATCGTACGTTGCTTGCGCAAATTCGCCATACTTAACAATCTCTTGCCGGAGCCAAGGGTGAAGTGGGTCCAAAAGATTGTCCCAATCCATACAGCCATGAATTTCGCGCCATTTATCTGATATTACCTCCTTTGGAGACATTGTCGGAGTGGAATATTTCTCATCACCAAAATGATCCCAACTCGAATAATTAATATCTCTTCTCTGAGGGGATTCGATATGGAGGTGAAAGACATTTGAGAGCGATTCGGCTAGTCGAGTGGATCGATTCGATGCCTTGCCGCTCTTCGGACGATCAACAATAATTTCCTCATGGGCACGGATCACGAATTTACGATTGACACCTGCTTTTAAAGTGGCCGGAAGATGGCCGTGGCTCATCGTTGACAGTGCCATGATTGATGGAATTCGAATTGCCAAGCAGATCAAGCAGATTAATGAGCTCGAAATGCTCGGAAATTAATGGTGTTTGGAGATCAAGTATGGGAAAAAGTGAGGGAGAAGGACACACACACACACACACACACATATATACATAGACAGACACGCGATTAAAGTATGTATGACATAAGATGTTACGCGGGGTGTTAGACTCCAAGCGAGGCTTGGAAAATTTAGTATAGAGAATTTTAAGATTGAGCAGTCATATTTGATTAAATTCTAGTGGTTGTACGTACATGTCACCAGGAACCAATATGAAATTGTTGCATGTCCGTGTCTTAGTTCAATGACATTGTTACAAGTTAATGACAAAATTTTCTCCCAATCAATTCTGGCATTAGCACAGTAATATTAGACTTGACACTTCTACGGATAGACGCGTGGACGAAAGTGGAAAAGGAGAAAAAAATACGAGGAGACTGTTGACTTTCAACGCGTATAGCATGTCGCGTGTCACCCTTTCATGTTGTTTTCGTACGAGAGGAAAGACATCGGAGGATTCCGATTTCACACGTGCACTCCCTTTGTCAAGATTATAACATTACTCGGCCAACAGTATAAGATATGTATACACACACTATAAATTCCTGGATCATCCCGTATTAAATTATTGTGCTTACTGATACAGTGTATTATGTCATGTGATACTATATTTATGGTTAACAATTTTTAACACGTTTTATTTAATTGATACAAACTCGATATAAATTTATAAGATCGAATTAACATAAAATAACACGATTGTTAAATAAATAAATACAATATGATACGATAAATAATTGTATTCGATTCAAATTTAAAATTTTTGATATGTGAATTCGTTTATGATATGATTAATTATTCAAGTAATTGTAATGTATTAATTTATTTATAATCTAATAATTTTACTTTATATATTTTTAAACAATTTAATTATATATATCACAATTTAAAATGTATTTAATTATACTTAAAATAAAATTAATTAATATTTGTGCATATAATATAATATGTATTATAGAAATATATTATAATATATATAAAAATATGTTAAATAAATAAACGATTATAACTCATTTAACCATTTATTAATTGTGATAAACTGATATTTTTAATTTTTAATACGATGATTAAACGAGTCAAATTAGGATTAACTTCTATTTAATTAAATATAAATATAACATAATACGAAGATTTAAATTGACACCCTTAACCATGTCCAATTGTGTTATGTCATGTTCATATTGGTTTAACCCAATTATACCTCTATAAATTAAAACTTTGTTGAATTCACAAAATTTATGAATAAAATGACGTTAAATATTTAGTTTTAATTAATAGCGTGTGTTAAAATAGGTGATATAAATAATTTTGTGATAATTTTTAAAATTTAAACAAAGATTAAGATTTTAAATTTAAGATTAATTACGTGCTATTATTTATTTTTTTAGTTTAATATTAAATTTGATTGAGGTAATTTGCTTAGGACCTTAAAACTCGTACACCAGCCCTGAGACCAAGTATTTGATTGGGTAAATTTTGTGCATGAATCCTACTGAATTTGTGAAGAAAGGAAAGGAATAACTTGGGTCTCTACTTTCTTCAATGTTCAAACAATATTCAAGTGAGAAATGGAAACGCAACCCCACAGGCCACCCAAAACACATGGGAAACTAATGGCATGACTGTCGTTTAATGTATTAAACTTCCTGAGACTCTCCTCTCTTCTTCCCCCTCTCTATCCATTCCACGAGATATCTGTTAATTTTCAACGGAACTCTGTGTCAATTTAGTTTTCTGTACTTTGGTTTGTGATTCTACCTCATTTGCTAATACGCAATAAACAAGCTTTCACCACATTGGTGTTTGGACTGTTGCCAAGTTTTTTTTTTTTTTAAATTCTTGTTGCTAATTACTAAAAGAAACAGATTACTGTGATATTCATTTGTAATTATTATTTTGTCTATTAATTAATATAAAATATAGTATTAATTAATGAGTTTGTGAATATATATATATATATATATCGATTATTATTTTATTATTAATTATTAACGTGATAATATATTACTCTTATAAATAAGTATTGTATTGTTTTTTGTTTTAATTAGAATATAATTTTTTATATATTAGTATAATAATATTATTAATTTTTTAAAAAATAATTTTTTTTTTACAAATAACAATGAACCCTAGTTCCAAGCTCCATTAAAAGTGAAGATTTGATATCAAAACCAGAAATCAATTGGCAACCATGTTTAAACACAAACATTCATTAAAAAAAAAAAAAAAAAATTGGGTTTTAAAAGCACAAGCAATGCATGTTGGCAAAACTCAAGCCCAACTCCAAATCATGTTTGTTGCTTTAAGCCCAAATCTTTTAACTGGTCATGTTAATATGTTTGATTTCTCTTGAGCCCCAAATCAATGGTATTTTGTAAGCATTTGCAGACAATTTATGTCCCAGTAGTCGTGAGTTTGATTTCTCTTGTTGAAAAACTATGAAATCCGATGCATGCGGCCCAATAAATACATTGAAGACACCCAAAACATTACCATATATACTACATCAAATTAGCAAATGGTGTAAATCATGTATTGTGCAAAGATTGGTGTTTCTGCTCTGGCGTTTGCTGTAAGAATTTTCTCTGTGATTGTGGGGAATTGAATCAGTATTGTTGTTATTTTTAACAAAATATTACACTTTTAGATTGAAAAATTACAAGCAGGCTTTGTTCTTACAATCAGACATGACAGCAGCCACTCTGCTTGATCAAATCATGGACAAAAATGGCATGCATGTGAGAAGGTACGTGCAACTTGAATTAATAATTAGCAATAAAAGACATTAAAACAAGTAAGAGGATAAGGTCTGTGTTCCTTAAATTGAACAAAGAAAGAGGTATGCAACAGCAGCCATTGGCCTATTCTCCAGCATTCTTTCAACTACATAGAGTAAAATAGTACCTAGGAATAACTACTCCGAATTTCCTTTATTTCTGTCTCTATTGACTTCGAGGTTCTGGAGAGAGTCCAATGTCAACAATTGGACTGTCGCTGTCAGTACAATTTGGATGAGAGAAACTTCTTAGAAATGCTAATGGCTTCCTTCAAAATTTCATAAACCAATGTCTTCAATCTATGTATATACACTCAATCCTTTACGTATACTCGTTAACACAAAAGAATTCCAATTTCTGTCTCAGGTAACAAGGCTTTCAGGTTTTTTGAATCTGGAAATGGTGGTTTCACCAATAAGACAGTTTACAAGAGAGAAAACAAGAAAAACTAGAAGAAGTGTTTGGAAGTTGAAGTTTAAAATCACTTGGAATGCTATCGAGAAAGCGATTTTAGGTACATTCAAACCGCATTCTCTTCATCTAAGCAGTGCATCGAGCATCAAACAACTGTCCAACACCGGCCGTGGTCATCATCAAGAGCTAGCCATTAAACCTAGCCGGCAAGCAAATACGCTGAAAAGGGCTTCTGGTGATCCCAAGAAAACGTTAGCACATCTGCTTCTTGTGCCATTTACAGCTTCTGATTTCATCGACAATGGCAATCAGATGACTCCTACAAAATCCCCCAAGGAAAATATTTCAACGAGATGGAAAGAGCTTCACGGTTTACAAGACTGGGATGGTCTTCTTGATCCACTCCATTCCTGGCTCCAAAGAGAAATAATCAAGTATGGAGAATTGCGTAGAAGCAACTTACGATGCCTTTGACTTCGATCCCTTGTCGGAGTTCTGCGGAAGTAGCAGATATATCCGGCACAAAATTTTCGAAGAATTAAGCCTTGCTCATCATGGTTACTTCTTCCATGTAGAATAGGATTTTTTGAAAGTTTTATTGTTAAAATGCTGTCATAATAAATGGGAGTAGATCCTTTCTGCTTGAAATGAATTTCTTCAAGAATCTTTCGCAACCAAATTGCTTGACAAGCACATGGCGTTGCTGCTGTGAATTCAGCTTCTGTAGTTGATAAAGTCACAATTGATTGCTTCTTTGAAGACCATGAAATTGCTCCCCAGCCCATCATAAAAACATAACCGGACGTGCTCTTCCTATCATCCAAATCTCCGGCATAATCACTATCCGCAAAGTCAAACAAGTCTAACTTTTCACCTTTCTTGTAGAACAGACCATAATTAGCAGTTCCTTGCAAGTAGCGAAAAATTCTTTTTGCAACAAGAAGATCATCTCTCTTGGACATTCCATGTACCTGCTAATAAGACTTACTGCATGCATAATATCAGGCCTTGTGGCCATTAAATACATCAAGCTTCCAACTATTTATTTGTAAAGTGTGCTGTCAAACCTTCTTCCTTCAGGATCTTTAATAAGTTTCAAACCAGCCTCAATTGGTGTGCTAACAGAATTAAATTCTTCATTTAAAATTTGTCTAAAACCTCTTGAGCATACTTCTTTTGTGAAATAAAAATTTCACCAGCAGATTGGACAACTTCAATACCAAAAAAATAAATGCATCTTGCCAAGATCAGTTATATCAAATTCCACCATCATGGACTTTTTAAAACTTTCAAACATGGCACTATCATTTTCAGTATAAATTAAGTCATCCGCATATAAACAGATAATGAGCATTTTACCCCTATCATCAATCTTTGTGAAAATTGTATGCTCATACGGACATTTCTTCAAACCCTCCTTAGAAAAATAAGCATCTATATGACTATACCAAGCTCTTGGAGCCTGTTTTAATCCATACAGTGCCTTATTCAATTTATACACCTTAAGCTCTTCTCCAGTCTCAACATAATCAGGAGGTTGACAATAGATACCTGTTCATCCAAGTCTCCATGTAAGAAGGCCAATTTTACGTCTAGTTTAAAAATAGGCCATGAGTTTTAAGCTGCCAAAGCAATCACCAATCTGACTGTATCAAGTCGTGCAGTTGGGGCAAAAACTTCTCTGTATTCCGCACTGAACTCTTGCTTATAGCCTTTAGCTACTAAGCCTGCCTTATACTTATCGACTTTGCCGTTCTCATTCAATTTTGTCTTGTATATCCATTTGACATCAATTGTCTTCTGCCCTTTTGGAATCTCGGTCAACTCCCAAGTATTGTTTCTTTCCTTTGCTGCAATTTCCCAGTCCATTGCCTTCCGCCATTTTGCTTCTTTAACAGCCACTTCAAAAGTGGTAAGATCACAGTCTGAAAACAGAGCAAAATGGTAAGTGGATCCTCAGATTGGTCAATTCTAGTGACCTCATAATCAGTCATCATGCTGGTCTTTTTCTGACACGTTGAGGTCGCTCTTCTTCTTGTGTAGCTGTTGGAATTGGCCGTTGTTCATTCTCTTTAGCTACTGCTTTTCATCTTCATTTTCTCCATCAAAATTAGTCGGAATTTGTTGTCTAACAGATCACTGTTCCACTTGCCAAACTTCTCTTCGTAAAAAATAATATCTCGACGGATAAAGATTTTCTTAGTGTTAGGATTATATAGTTTATAGGCTTTTAATTGATCACTAACACCAAGAAAAATGCATTTTTCTCCTTTATTGTCTAGCTTTTTCTTTTTCTCATCTGCAATATGGGCATATGAAATACACCCAAAAATTCTGAAATGATCTACAGTTGGTCTTCGTTCGCTCCATGCTTCGTTCGGCATCATATTTTAGACAGTAAGTGTGGGACTTCTGTTTAAAATATGAACACTCCAATTGACTATTTCAAGCCAAAAACTTTTAGGAACTTCACTTCTTAACAAAAGGCTTCGCACCATATTCATAATAGTACGATTTTTTCTCTATCAAACTTTGTTTTGTTGAGGTGTTAAAGCTGCCATAAGTTGCCTTTTGATTCCATGAGTCTCACAAAATCTGCAAATGTATTTGAGTTGTATTCTCTACCACGATCAATGCGAAGAATTTTTTATGGGGCTGCTAACTTCTTTCTCAACAAGCACTTCATAACCCATATTTTAAAGGCTGTTAAAGCTTCAGATTTTTCCTATAAAAAATGGAACCCATATTTTCCGACTATAATCATCAATGAAGGTTATTGTGTATCTTTTACCTCCATTGGAAGATGGATTTATTGGCCCACAAATGTCAAAGTGAACCAGCTTCAAAGCCTTCTTCGCTCTCCATGATTTTTCTTGCGGGAATTGATTTCGATGTTGTTTACTGACAACAGAATTTACACAAACTTCAATGGGAGCTGTAATTTGAAGAAGACCTATCACTATATTTTTCCGTTGTAGAATTTTTAATCCACCAAAGTTTAGGTGACCATAGTGAAAATGCCATAGCCATGCTGCATCTTTCAATTTTGCTGAAAAACATGAATGAGTGATGTTCTGAAGATAAAGTGGGAACATACGATTCGTCGTCATGTTAACTTGAGCAATTAAGCCCATCCTTGCATTTTCAACTTTGCATACTCCATTTCGGATAGAAATCTCGTATCCTTTTTCTTGCAGTTGACCCACACTAAGTAAGTTGTTTTTTAAGTCTAGCATATAAAAGACATTAGAAATAGTGTGGATGGTATTTCCTTTTGTTTGAATAGTCACCCTTCCTTTTCCTATGACAGAAACTATGGAATTATCACCAAACTTGACAGAACTGTGGAAAGATTCGTCCAAGTCAGAGAATGCCTTTTTGTCTCCACACGTGTGGTTGTTGCAACCAGTATCTAAATACCGCATGTTTTGTTGAGTTTCTTCCTTCGCATAACACATCAACAAAAGAGACACCTCTTCTTCTCTTTTCTGCAAAGTTAGTTCTTTTACCACTCTGTTTATTCAAATTAGTTCAACATTCTGATTGATAATGACCATAGTGATGACACCTGTAACATTTGAGATTGGACTTGTCTGCTGACTTTGGCCTATAAGTTGTTGAGTGGCTGCCCCCACGTCCTTTTCCTCTTCCTTGAAATTGATTTTCTCGGTGCTGTTGATGTTGGTTTCCACAGTCATTGCTTGCTCTACTTCGACCCTTAACTCTACCTCGTCCTCTATCAGCTTTACTTGGTGTAGAGTGATTTTCTGATGAAGCCTTCAATGCTTGTTCTTCTTTATCTTGCTGATTCATTTTTTGGTTATGAACTAGCAGTGAACCTTGCAGTTCATCAATTGAAAGAAGATCAAGGTCCTTTGATTCTTCAATTGAACTCACCACGTAATTAAATTTTTGTGTCATTGATAGAAGAATATTCTCGATTACCATCACATCCTCCATCTTCTCGCCATGAGCTCTCATTTTGCTGATAATTGCCATTGTCCTTGAGAAAAATTCTGAAACATATTCTCCAGATTTCATCAGGGGCAGTTCAAACTCTGATCGAAGTGCTTGAAGTTGCTGTCTCTTTGTCCTTGTTGATCCTTGGAATTTCTTTTTCATAGAATCCCAAATCTACTTTGAGGTATCCTTGGAAAGAATAGTTTCCAAGATTGAGCGATCAATTGCTTGGAAAAAATAATTCTTCGCCTTAAGATCCTTGAGCCGTTATCTTTCTAGTTCAATTTTTTGCACATCAGTTATTGCCGTGCCAGCTGCTAGTTCAGTAATTCTTTCATAAATGACTTGCTAGTACTCCTTGGATATGAGAAAATTCTCCATAAGCATGCTCCAATGGTCATAATGACCATCAAAGTGAGGAATTACTGCTTGAACAAAAGTCTTGGTTGCCATCGTTTTGCTGCAGTAAAAAAATAAAGGCACTGCTGCACCACTCTTATCTCATGTATCTCTCTTTCTATTCTTTTAATTTACTCTCCTAACCTAGCCCTGATACGATTGTTACACAAATCTCAACAATAAAATGGAGAGAATTAAACTTGGACTTTTATTCAACACAGCATGTACACATCCAAGGATGACGATACGAGATATAACAAGTCAAGTGCTTCGGAGCAAGTCATGGAAGAACTGAGAAGGCTGGTGAAATATTTTCGAGGAAGAGGTTAAGAAGTAAGCTTAACTCTCACTGGCCATAGCCTGGAAGGTGCATTGGCTCTCCTCAATGCATATGAAGCTGCAACTTCGATTCCTGAAGTTTTCATTAGTGTCATTTCTTTCTGAGCGCCAAGGGTTGGCAATTTGGCTTTTTAAGGAGAAGCACAATGAACTGGGAGTCATGACATTACGTGTTGTTACCAAGCAAGATATAGTCCCGAAACTGCCTGGAATTCTTTTCAACAAAATTCTTTGCCAGCTTAACCCGATTACCTAGAGATTGAATTGGGTTTACAGGCCCGTAGGGACACAAATGAAGCTTGACAAGCGAATGTCACCGTATTTGAAAGATGATACTGATTATTCATGGTGTCATAATTTGAAACTTTGTCTTCATCTCGTAGATGGGTTCTTCAGCAAGAAATCGAAGTTTCAATGGAATGCAAGGAGAGATCTTGCTTTAGTGAATAAGAGTAATGATATGCTGATAGAGGAGCTGAGGTTCCCAGAGTTTTGGTATCAACAGCCTCACAAGGGGCTTATATCAAACAAATTTGGAAGATGGGTGAAACCTGGAAGAGAACCTGAAGACATTCCTTCTCCATTTGGCAATGATCTAGTTATTTGCTACTTCAATGAATAGCTAAAATTACAGTCCTCTTTTTGAGTGTAGAGATTCTGAATTATGAACTAGATGTTGCCCTAGGTCTTATTCTAAATGTGATTTGTTGTCTTGAAATGTTTAACCCAAAAACTAATTGCATTTACAAATTTTTTCGTAAACTTTGGTGCCATTAAAAACATTTTATTAAGCAAAGAAAAAGTTACATGTAAAGAAGATATAATGAGCTTTAATCCAAAAAATTGAAACCATTAGCATCCTTATTCCTTGGCGAGTGAAAGACATTATTTCCAACGAAGCAACTTCTCACCAAATGAAAGATAATTAAGTAAAATATCTGTAACATTGTTATTTTTTTTAAAAACATAAATTTAAGAATAAAGATAATAAAAAAATTTCGTTATTATAAATAATTAAGAATGTTAAGAGTAAGTATTCAACTTAAAAAATTAGTACAATTGACGTGAACTTTAACTTAAACTCAATGAATTTCAAATGAAAACAATCATGGGTGTAATACAATATCTATCATTTTTATAATTTTTTGTTTCATTAGTTTTCTATGACGTTGGCATGAGCAACATTTGAACTCAAACCCCTTTGTAAATCACTGTTTAAGAAATTTTTTCTTCAGAAGTTTCTAATCGTTGTTTGGTATGTGATGATTGCCTGCAGAACAAATTCAAAAAATAAATAAATAAATAAATATTACGTTTAAGAATTACAAGCAACTGGGTTTACAGCATCCTTCAACTTTTGACCCATTCAATTAATCATGGAGAATGTTGTCTGGTGAGGAGGTACAAGTTGCAATTAATTAGTATTAAATATTCCAATTAATTTGGTCACCATAACACGTTAAAGAAATGCAAGTCCACATTCTCGAAACTGATCAAACAAGGAGGTCAAACAGCAGCAGCCTTTGGCTTTTATATTTGCCGCCATTATTTCAATTAAATATAAGAGATTTTATCATAAATTTTTATAAAATTCATGATAATTTTATTTTATGATAAATTTTATAAAAAAAAAATACACTTAATTGTACACTACATTGCTTTAACATAAATTAATTGATTAGAAGATAAATATATTCTGATTTATTTATTTTTCATAAGTAATTTTTTAATTTAATTTTTAGATATTGTTAGGTATACTTTTTAAAGCAAATAAACAATACTTTATTTAAAAAAATTTAGTCATACATATACACATATTAATTATCTAATGAATTAATTTATAATTACTTACTATTTCATATAATATTCTTAATCTATATTTTTTTAAAAAAAATATTTTTTAAATATTTAAATGGTGTTAATTAATAGTAATTACTACATTGAAGTGTTTTAATTTCTACATTTAGAGCATTTTTATACTATAATAATTGTATTATAAAATTTTAATAATAATTATTTTTGAATAATAAGATAATATATTAATGATATATTTGTTTTAAATTAATTAAAATTTAATATTATCAAAATTTTAGAATATAAATTAGTATCTTATATAAATATATTAAAAAATAAAAAAATAAATAAGAATGAATAAATTAAAATTTTATTCATAATAAAATAAATAAATTATTGACATATTTATCTTTTAATTGATTAGATTATAATTAAAGTAATGTAAAGAGAGGATAAGTGTGTTTTTTTTTATAAAATTTAATTACCACAAATTTTAAAGGGAGAAAATAAGATTTTATACAATAAATAATTATTTAGTCAAAGTACCTACTCCATTGACCATTGAGATTTTAGGGAGAAATTTTCAAGGTCAAAAATTGGACTGGATCAGAGCAAGTTCTTAGAAATGATAATGGATGCTTGAAATTTTCACAAGGAAGAGCCCCTTCAACCTTATTTATACCACAGGAAGTATTCTCTCCACCCAACAAAAGAATTTTAATTTCTGTTCTGAATTGTAACAAGGCTTTCAGGTTTCTTGAATCTTGTATTTTAAATTCAAGCATGGAGGTGTCGCCAATGGGACATTTTACAAAGGAGAAAAGTACAAGAAAAACTAGAAGAAGGGCATGGAAGTTGAAGTTTAAAATCACTTGGAATGCCATCAAGAAAGCAATTTTTGGCCCATTGAAGCCCCACCATTTTCATCTAAGCTGTGCACCAAGCATTAAACAGCTCTCCAAGACCAGCCGTGTCACTCAAGATCAGATTCGCATTCAGCCTCGGGATCCGCCAGCAAATGCAGGGAAAAATGTTTCTCAGGATCCCACTAAAACGTTAGCGCGTCTGCTTCTTGCGCCATATACAGCTTCTGATTTTATCGACAATGGAAATCATATGACTCCAACCAAATCCCCGAAAGAAAATATATCGACGAGATGGAAAGAGCTTCACGGTTTGCAGGACTGGGATGGTCTTCTTGATCCACTCCATCCCTGGCTTCGAAGAGAAATAATCAAGTATGGAGAATTCGTAGAGGCAACTTACGATGCCTTCGACTTCGATCCTTTATCGGAGTTCTGCGGAAGTAGCAGATATAACCGGCATAAGATTTTCCAAGAACTAGGCCTCGTTGAGCATGGTTACAAAGTCACCAAGTACATTTATGCCATGTCTCATGTTGACGTGCCTAAATGGTTTGAGAGATCGCAGTTGGGATGTACTTGGAGCAAAGATTCCAATTGGATGGGATATGTTGCTGTGAGCAATGACAAAGAATCCCAAAGAATTGGAAGGAGAGACATTGTTGTGGCATGGAGGGGCACGGTGGCGCCAACCGAGTGGTTCACTGACTTGAAGACAAAACTTGAACATTTCGGAGGCAACAATATTAAAGTTCAACATGGGTTCCACAGCATTTACACATCCAAGGACGAGGATACCAGATATAACAAGTCCAGTGCTTCGGAACAAGTCATGGAAGAACTGAAAAGGCTGGTGACATATTTTCGAGGAAGAGGTGAAGAAATGAGCTTAACTCTCACTGGCCATAGCCTGGGTGGTGCATTGGCTCTTCTCAATGCTTATGAAGCAGCAACTTCGATTCCTGGTGTTTTCATTAGTGTCATATCTTTCGGAGCACCGAGGGTTGGCAATTTAGCATTCAAGGAGAAGCTCAATGAATTGGGAGTCAATACACTACGTGTTGTTACCAAGCAAGATATAGTCCCGAAACTGCCTGGAATTCTTTTCAACAAAATTCTTAGCCAGCTTAATCCGATTACCCAGAGATTGAATTGGGTTTACAGGCACGTAGGGACACAACTGAAGCTTGACAAGCGAATTTCACCGTATTTGAAAGATGATACTGATTTTTCAGGATGTCATAATTTGGAAATTTATCTTCATCTCGTAGATGGATTCTTCAGCAAGCAATCGAAGTTTCGATGGAATGCAAGAAGGGATCTCACATTGGTGAATAAGAGTAGTGATATGCTAATAGAGGAGCTGAGAATCCCAGAGTTTTGGTACCAACTGCCACACAAGGGGCTTGTGTTGAACAAGTTTGGAAGATGGGCGAAACCTGGAAGAGAACCTGAAGACATTCCTTCTCCATTTGGCACCGAGGGATCTAGTCATTTGCTATTTACATGAATATTGACATTATCTGAAATTACAGGCTTCTTTTTGGTCGTGTATAGTTTCTAAATTTGAAACCCATTTTGCATTTGATTTCATTCAACATGGATTTGTAATCTGACCTCGTTGAAGATTTGCGCTTGCACCCAAATCAAAAACCAATAGTGCTTATGTCGTAAGGCTTCTAAAAAGTTAGTGTGCATTGACAATTATTCCGAGGATACCTTTCGGCGATATCATAATAACCCCAAGCACGTCTATGAAATTGAAAATAAAACTGGTAAACAACAAAAGTTGTTACATATGTTGGAACTCTCTTAAGAAATGGCTGGGCAGAAATTGTTAAAAATCTGGCGACCGTGCAAACATATAACAGAACAGTGTCTCGGTGTACCAAGTTGGTGTGGGAAATTAAAATTATCGGCCTAATATAGGCACATATAGGGCCTGATTTTTGTATCAATTTTGAAGAGACTCAATTATCGTACAAACAAATGACCTCGTGTCAAGTAACCAGAAACTGAAGTTCTTCATTGCATAACAATCTAAAATTACAGATGCCAAACCATTCAAGCAGGAAACTGCCAACAAAGACCCAGGAACACAAATTATGTTACAGAAAACCCTCTAGCAACGTGATTCCTACACGTATATCAACAAAGAATCTCAGTTTCAAACAGGTTCGGCTTCAATACTGTAAATACCACAAAGATTTAAAGGAGATACACAAATATACAGAATCATACAACTGATCCTGACCGTGAAACTTGTGATAAAGCATCTTCATACTGATCATCATCAAGCTTCTCTGAGCACAAGCTTAAAGGGATGTAAGATCTGAAGATATGCTCCATATTAGGCGTTTCCTTCAATTCACGGCTAGCCACTTCAAGAGCCGTGTGACAGAAAGATTTATAGAATTTCTTGTTACAGACATAGATAAAGAGCAAGGAGAGTATAGGAAGTGGAACTAGGAGTGGAAAGTAAAGGAATTTCTTTGACCCAATGAAACCAACCGTGGTAACCTGATACAGTAGCAGAGCAGCAACAACGCGGACAAAAATGTGAGGCCACATCCTTCCATAGCTCTCATATGATGGAACATAAACTTTGAGTGCCTGTAGTTAAGAACAAAACTCATAAACAAGAAATTATCATGGATAGAAAAACAAATTACACTTCCAGTGTTATTTATATAGGTAAAGCAATTGTGTCGTCAAGAAGTTATACCATTCTTAATTAAAAGCATGGCCCAAAAAAAAAAAAAAAAAGAGTTAGAAACATGCATTTTGCTTTATCTCTTTTCTAATAAAGAAAGTTATCAAGAGAAAAAGAACCCCATGAAACCTGCGTGATGGCGAGGAAAACCTATAGTACCTCATTTTTCTTGTATCAGGGAAAGACAATAAGAATTCAAGTTCATCCCCAGAACAAGTAACAATCATAAGAGCAGGGCAATTACCTGATTCCTGAGGATAAGCCAACCGAGGGCAAAGTACGCAACACCAAATGGGACAATCATAGGGGCTATGACAGAGTAGCAAAGGACAATTGTGACAATAAGCATATCACCAGGAACTCTAGTTCCATAGCCAAGATCTCCAGGAAACCAAGCTTCTTTTCGCTCAGCTTCAGTCTTGCAAAGGTACTTCCTCTTTAGATGATATATGATCAGAGGAACTATTCGAGATAACTCAAGCCCATAGCCAACAAAGAATCTGAGATCCAATTAGATACTTTAATATCAACAGGAAAAAAAAAAAGAAAAGAAAAGAGATGAGAACACAGTTCAAAATTGAAGGACGCAAGGTGAAGAAGAGAAAGTAACAACAAAAAGATTATATAAAGTTTATTCTTACTTCAGAGCCACATATGTAAGGAAGAAAGTTGCATTTCCGGGGAGGCTATTTGCTAGTAAGGTAACAATAGAGTTCGGATCCTTCTCAATAGACTTGAATGTACTGAACAATGTTCCACCCACTGTGACTCCAATAAAAACATTCAATATGGTGAAATAGAAATATTTTCCTGAGGCAGCCCTTACTGCATGGCTCTCTGAAGGAATTCCCTCAACCTTGGATAGGAACAGAAGAAACTTTGGTAACAAAGCCAAAAACACTATGAGTGCAATTTGGGGGAGGTAGGCTTCCAACACTATCTTAACTGCAGCTATATTTATAACTGGCTTTAAAAATGGAAGAATTTTCTTCAGATTATCCAGGGTTGTTAGTGCAGAAATAAACCCAATTGGAATCATGTAAAAGAAAATGGTAAGAGCCACAATGACATAAACCACATACTGCCGTATTATCCTCTCAAAAAACTTCATTTTAAAGTTAGTCCATATTAATTCACGAGACTCAGGTGCATCGTTGACAGTCCATGAGTCAACCATTTGGGCATGAAGACTCTGAGCTGCAGAGGCTGCAGCAACCCTACTGCTGAAGAAGACCAGAGCTGTACCTAGTTGCTTCTCTCTCAGAGTGACTTTTTGTTCTGCTTCCAGTTTTGGGATCAATTCATTGATCTTTTCATTGTAGTATTCTATTGCGTCTACTCTTTTACCAACAAGACCAAGGCAGCCAGTTTTGACGGCTGGCCTTGTACCCTCGGGCTTGCCAGTTTGTTTTGACTCTGCATATACTGCTTCAGCACGTGCAAGCTTCTTTTTGTACCCTTCCAACTCTTCATAAATTTTGTTAACCTATATAAACACAGAATCATATAAAGCACCACCAGAGTAAAACATAACACAGGCCACATGATACAGTGAGACAATCACCTCATCAATTGATCCTTATTTTTTTTATAATTATTTTTCGCAATCAGAATACATGTTCCCCGAAAAATACAAAAATATGAACAGCCTTTATATAACAAACATTTGAATGCAAAATTATCAATTTATAACCTGGAGACTAATAAACAGTTAGAAAGAGGTTGAAATCAAAATATCACTAGAAAAAGATATGAAAGAATTAGAAAGCAAAAGAATATAACAAAAATGTATTTCTTAAACAAGAAAAATAATGTGCCAATCAAAAGAGTAAGGGGTCGAAGAATGACAAGAAGCAACCAATTACTACATACCTCTTTGTTGTCTGTGACCACCATCGATCTATAAAATGTATCGGGATAGATAGACTTAAAGTAAGAATCAACCTGTTCCTTTCTGGATTGACCTTTAGGAAGAGCAGGCAAATCCCTTACTAGAACAGCAAATTGCTGTGGTCTCACTTCAGGGGACATTAGGGCCTCAGCTCTCAGCTCAGAAACATGTTTGTACGCTTTCCACAACAGGTAATAGGCAACGAAAGAAACCCAATAGGTAGCTATCAGGAACGCCCACAACCTTGGACTCTTCTCCTGCACAAAAGAGACAAGCTAATCAATAAAGTTGCGCTTGGAAGATTCCATTTTAATTTGGAATGCAAATATTCTTATTGGTCTAAAATGACCATAGCTACTTTGTGATGAGCTCCAATAAATCATGACAGAGTAACAAGAGATGAAAGCCAATTCATTCAAAGTCCAAGGCAGGTTGTGTTGTATCGCGTACTTTGACATTTCCCATGGATAACTTGTCAAGATCACTGAAAGTCCCTTTGCTTGTGGAATTTGTGGCTGATGACTTTATGCTATCATCAGTTGCAGCAACTGGCAGAAGAAGTGGTAGCAGAACAATGCCAGATAAAACCAGTATTCCCAACACTGACACATCAATTAGGAAAATTAAAATGCTGAACATTGGAACGTATATCTTTACAATAACTCAATATATCTAGGCCGAGCAGTGCAATAATAAAAATTATGATACAAAAATCTTGAACTACTACAAAAAGCTTGCCCAAAAGCAAAGAATTATAATACATTAATCAAATGCCGATTAACTCCAACAAAAAATTGGAACAACAATTGGAGATTTCCTTGTGGAACTAGTGATAATTCATCATCAACAAGAGATCACTCAATTTTCATTCAACCTAGACATCAACAAATGTGTTCTGTTACAATGTTTTATGTCAGAGGGCAACATTCACCAGAATATATTTTGTAACGGAAGTAAAACCAACCTACACCTCAAAACATCCAAAAATGCATAGATTTCTCACTTGAATTGCTAGGCAGAATAGCAGTAGAAGAAATTCTTGAAAAGAAATGCATTTCCTCATAAAAATCTTCTAAGGCTGCTACGTCACAGAATATGAATAACGGTTTCTGTAACCAACCAGTTGCACAAATCATTCACATATTCGTAAACGATAAAAGGTACTAAACAGATTACGACGCTTGCGCAAGAAAAAAAAAATTACCTACTTTCCACAATTAAAATAAATAAATAAAGAAAGAGAAATTTTGGAGAATCAATATGAAATTCATCGAAAGTGAAACATTAATTAATTATACTTCCGAAACAAGTACAAACTAAGAAAAAAAAAAACAAGAATCACAAACTCAAAGTTACTCCAAATAAATCGAAGCAACAAACAGAAACTCTCAAATAAATTCCTCAAAAGAAGCAAGAACCAGAATCCACTTAAACAAAACTAAAAACACAGATAAAGACAGAAATGAAAGAAGGAGAGAACAAAAGAGACAAACCAGTGCTCATAAAAACGAAGTAGACAGCAGTATCCAACCCAGACATGTTAATGACTTCCTGCTCTGTAGA
Source organism: Swietenia macrophylla (assembly GCA_032401905.1). Taxonomy (NCBI): domain Eukaryota; kingdom Viridiplantae; phylum Streptophyta; class Magnoliopsida; order Sapindales; family Meliaceae; genus Swietenia; species Swietenia macrophylla. Next base: position 3,629,274 of record CP135573.1, read on the forward strand.
AGACATAACCTCCCAGATCCACGCAGTGGGGTTCCGGGTCCTGGACCCGCCTTCCCATGGATCCATACCTTTCAAGATCCTGTTCGGATAATACACCACACTGTTCCCCGGTTTCCGTGACAACCACGTGAAAAGTAGCATCAAAATCACAAATATCAAACAGGAAGTCCCCAAGGACGTCAAGAACGAATCGAAATCCATCTGGGTATGCTTGTTTATCTGTAGCAAATGATAAAGCTTCTGTCTTTAGAGATTGTTATGTAGAAATAGGCGGATCAGGAAGCATAGCCGTTAAAGGGTCAATGGAGGAGGAGATAAATGCAACCGTTGAGATTCTCGAAAGAGGAAAAGACTATAGAGGAACAAGGTTAGTTGGTGGTTGCTATGAATGTTAAAAAGGCAAGGCCGACGTGATTGCTTTAGCATTTGGATTCGAAGGAAAGAAAATATCTGAGGATGATTAGCTGTTTGTGGGGGTTGAATTCCTCATTTTTATATATTTAATTATTATAATTTTTTTGTTGGTTTTGATTTCGGTTGTCCACCTCTTTTCAGTATCATTCTTTTAATGCAGACAGAGAGTGGGAGCGGATTTGAAGGGAGAGGTAATGCAGACAGACCAAGCGGGAGGAGAGAAGCAAGGTGGTGGCGTTTTAAAGATACTGAAGATGTAATTACCATATTGCCCTTGTCGACGTTTCGGTGCCACGACTTGATTTGACAATTTAACCAAGTTTCTTTTTCTTATTGCCAACACTGCCCCATACATTTGTCTCGCTTTCTCCCCTTTTAAAAACGGTTTTATATATATATATATATAAAGAGAGAGAGAGAGAGAGTCAATTGTAAAAGATCATAGATGTTAGGATACAATTGTTGATTTTCATTTTTTTTTTGGGTTAAATTTTCTAAATCTGGCATTTTTTAAAATTAAATTTTATTTAAAATATAAAACGTAATTTAAAAAATATAAACTATTACTTAAAAACTCGACCACAGAAAAATGATTAATATTAATGAACTAATAATAAATTTGTATTAAATATTTAATTCATAAAAATATAAAATATTAAAATTTAATTTTAAAAAATAATTTAGTAAGTAAGAATATTTGCATTATAACAAGCAACATTGTTATAAGATATTATTGATTAATCTATAATTTTAACTTCATTCACACGACAGCACGTAATAATGTAACATATACAATTATATTTTATGGAGTATATTATATTTTTTAATATATTTATATTTAATTAATAATATGAATTTATATTTTAATACAAAATTATTAGATAGATCTAATGAAGTACGGTAGACAACTTATTCGACATAAGACAATAATATTTATCGTGCTTATTCATTATATCGCATGCAATATAATCATATAATATGATGAATTGGGTTATTCTTGCCTTCATGCCTAAGCAAAAATGACATGCAAATTATAGTATATATATTACTCCAAGTGTGCCTCCACCTTTATATAAATAAATATTATAAATTTTTTAGAAAAATTATTAATCTTAATATTTAATTGTAAATATGCTAAAAATTAAAGATTTACGTGTTAATTATTTTTTAAAATATTATAATACCAAGTAAATCCGTAGGGGTTAATTTTGTAAATTAAGATACAAATAAGGGTATCTTAGCCACTAAAAATAGCATGTGATCGTCGAAAGGCCACGTCATTCTTTTTATTTTTGCATCCAGTTCTTGGCCCCCACAGCAATCAAAACAGTCTACAGTTCCACAAAACGACGGACACGTCAATTCTCTTACAATTTTTGCCGCTCAGAACGGTGTCGTGTCAGTCCATCTTTAAAAGAGAGTACACAACGGATAAGACTGTCGACAGTCCTGGGTGTACGTAACTCAGTTTCACATGACAGACGAAGGCAAGCAGTTAAAGTACGCCACGTGGCGTAAACGGATTATGTTTTGTCTGTACGAGAGGAAACGTGGCGCGATCAAGCTGGTGCCGACAAACGGGAGGAACGCGTCATGCCCGCGCAGATCGCAACGGATGGGTCCCGGTAACTGCTGTGGGGCGCGTAGATTTGTCCGCAACCAGTCACTTAATCTTTCCGTTTATGTTATCCACGGAGTCATGAAAAGCACTGGTCAGGGCGTGCCACGTGGTGGGGTTAAGAATGGTAGTTGATGAAAGAGATAGCTCTGCAGTTTTGGGACCTCTTCAGTTTTGGTAGGACCCCGTTGGTGGGGTCCACAAAAGTTGGTTTTTGAGTTAGTAATGGTCGACATATCAAAATTGTGTGTGTGTACGTGCCCGTTGTTTGTATTCTATAATGCAATAAGTAAATTGACATTTATCTACTATTTAATTAAATTTTATAATTTTAAAAATTATTTATTATGCATTTTAATTATAATATTATGTCATTCAATATGCACATTTTGATATTGAGGAAAAAAATTAAAATATATAAGAACTATTATAGATTATTATCATTATTATATCCCATGTATATATATTCATTTAATATATAAATTATGTGATATTTTGATTAATCATAAATTTTTTTTTAAAAAAAAAAAAGAAATACAAACAACATTATTATTTAATGACACAGCATAGATTTGTCTTATTTATTACTATTAGTAATTTGAAAATATGTGCATGTATAATAAATTTTTATTAAACCATATTATAAACAAAATAATAATAATAATAATAATTATTATTATTATTTTATTAGATATATTTATTTTTTTAAAAGAAAAAAGAAAGAAAGATGTAGGTTACAAGCATATTGTAGTTGGTAGCCTTATCAATGGAACCTAACTTTTGGTAATGGCGTAAGAGAGGACATGTTCTAGCTTACTAGTCAAACCAAATTAAAGCCAAGTCACATTGTGATTTCCAATCTATACCAAAGGCAGGCAATAGCTTGCAACTTTACTTCTTTCTTTCTTTCCTTCTTTCTTTTTTTTGAAAAAAAAAATGCCAGCAAATATATGCTTCGGAACCTGCATAACAAATATTAACAGCTAAGTGATATGTAAGTTAGAGAAAGAGTAAAAGAAACAGCTTAAAAGTTGTCGATTTTATATAAACAGAGGGAGAGAAAGGGGTATAGATGAGAGAAATTTCTTGAATTGATGTAAGTTATTAGTAACTTCACCAACCTCACTTGATATTTCAAGGGTCGATATCACATACAACAACATTATCATACTACTACAATTTGCACTCTGTTCTACTCGTGCCCAAAATGTGAGGATCTAACTATCTGCTGCAACGAATACAATGAATGAGCAATCAGTATCCTCCTAAAACACAGGCTGAAACTCAACGCAGCTATCTCTGAAGCCCCAATTCGTGGATGAAAATTGGATACAAGGTTCAAGTCAGAAGGGGCATTGGGAAGAAGAGTGATGGATGCGAGCAATAAGAGCTGCTCATCATCTGAAGTTACAGCAATGAGCTCGGCCTCTTGACAATTTGTCCCAAAGGCAGATCATCTGCCTCGGGGATTGGTAATGTGCAGTGTAATAACCTTCCATGCATCCGTATTGACAAAACTTCCAGCTATGAGAGTACTGAACAGCCTTGGAACTGTTAAATTGTTCAACCCACATTCCCATACTCACATCCTCCATCTTGAAGAGCTGCAACCAAATACAAACTAGTATATTTCAGTTGACGATTGAAGAAACACAAAAAAGGAGAGCATCATCCAAATGCAAGAAAATAGGTATAATAATTGGTGTCACTGACCCTTAGGCTCTGATTTCCATGTTGAGAGACAATGAATTTTGCAATATCACTGGAAATTACATATCCAGGCCCATTCGCATATGGAGGGTATACTTCTTGTGGCCACTCCTGCAACATTAGACAACAATCTTTAGGATATTGGAAATTATAACACGCATAATCTTAAATGGGATATCCCTTTTGAGTTCTACACAATCAACAAAAATGCAATCTAAACCCAAACAGTAACCAAAATAGTAACCATCTAGATCCAAAACCTAGAAAGCATCATACTGTATCACCTGCGGAAGTGAATATGATTGACATTAGTGGCTCTAAAGGGGGAAGAAAAAAAGGATCCAGTGGGAACATAAAAACTTGGATATGTTAGCTCTTGTCAGCTTTTGCATATGCTTCAGAGCTTAGATCTAATTCCATTTCATGAATATTTAGCAAATACTATTTAAAAGTACAACCTAGAATGTTTCTAGTCAGATGGAGAAGCAGATGAAAGGGTAATTGGGTTTTGAAAGCATAGGCTTGTAACTGAAAGCTCTAGCTGACCTTACATGGAAACTGATTTAAAGTACAGCTAGATATCCATAGTGATTAACCAAATGGTCAGGCCTGTGGTTTGCTCCCTCAAGGTCAAGGGTTTGATCCCCATCATGTCTACCTACCTACACAATCAACGACCATAGTTTCATGTTTCCCAAAGATTGGACTGTTTGGTGGGGGGCCCAAATTCGATAAAGTTTTGAGTGCATAAGCTTGTATGTTGAAAACCACTGCTAGCAGATCATAACACAGCTGCCTGTGAATATATAGGATGAGACAACTTCTGTTGCTTTGCAAAATTGAGACAAACTTCTGATTTCATATATACAACTTGATGCTTATTTCATACATATTTTCTGACACAATTATGCTGATCATCCACACTCATAGAGGACAGCAACATCATTAAATTGAGCAATTTCATCATGGATGATAACTGGTAAAGTCAAATTCACATAAAATCATACAAAAATTGCATACCTCGTAAGTGACAGCCCATTTTCCAGTTCTCAGAGGTCGATGTAAGAGGTTGAGATTGCCCATGTAAAGGGACCTCTTTGGAAATATGCCCTCTATTTCTTTCAAGACAGTGTCCACCCTGATAAATGTGTCGTCATCACATTTCATGATGTAAGCAGCTGTCACATTCTGAATCTGCACGAAGGAATTTGATTGTTTAATAACTACAGATCAAACTCAGCTAAGTGCAGAAAATAAAAAACCAGAAAACAAGGGCATTAATGGAAATACCAAACAATAAAACCTACAAAATTTTCTTTTTTTTTAAAAAAAAGGATTCCGATATGCAGATTGACAATTTGACTTACCCCAAACTCACAAATGGCGATGGTTTTAAGAACTACAAGCTCGTAGCGGTCCATAAAAGGCAATATGACAAGGTCACCAAAGTAGTCAGCTTCCTTCTTCAGCACAGCATTCACCTCCTTGCTTGGATTCTATAAGGTGATTTCACAAATGAGTAGGAAAAGTAAAAAGAATGCAAATATAATAAGAATCAGATAGTCATTGGATAGTGTCCAAAAGGAAATTCTGCAAAGGAAGCAACAAACAATCACTGTTGCTTAAGAATGTCAGTAAGTTAAAACTCAAAATTCACTCAAGTTCTTGATAAACATAGAAAAAAAGATCATACCAGTGCAACAAAGAAACGCACAACAACATTTGAAGACTTAATTTCCGAAGATTGCATCCAAGTTTTCCTAATTGCCATGCGCTCTGCAAAGTGATTAGTAGCAGAAAGAACTCCAATAAAAAGATGCATAGGACGATTAGGTAAAGGATCGGCTTTCCACTTTGGTGACATTTCCAATACTCTTTGAAGGGAGAAACTTGGATGAGAAGCTGGAAGATTGGTAGCATAAACTGAGTGGACATCCAAATCTCCTTTGACTGCTAGACCTGTTGCATCCTCAAGTGTAAATCCCTGAAGGCAGAGTGAAAAGAAATCAGAAAGGCTATGTCTTGGCTCAATGCAACAAAAAGGAAACAAGGAAAAGAAATAATTCGTTATTATAAAAATAAAGTGAAAATTGAGAGATCGTGTCAATTGAACACACATAGACCATTGTGATAAAATGGCCATTAAGCGGACTCACAAAATCTATACATTTTGAGGAGTTGAGAAGACCCAAGGAAATCCAGAGGGTTGTAACAGAAACTCAGCCATGATGATTGATAGGATAACTAAAACATCCAAAAAGCAAATATTTTCTCATAACTAAAAAGATTTTCCAAAAAGATCAAAGACAGGGAACCTGTTATAGACAGTGAAAGCCCCAAAAAAATGTGAATACTTTGAAAAATACTGTTTTCCCATTATGGAGAACCAATAAGCAGTGCAACAGCAGAAATGCAATTGAGCAGCATTTCCCCATGTGATTAAGACCCATAGACAGAACTGTTTAATGGTTAACATCCCTTTCTCATCATCATGAACATACCGTCCGATAAGGGAATGAAGTCACATGCCGACCCCCAACATTAATATGATATCCTTCAACACCAGCTCGCAGGGTCAGGATAAACAATCGACCCTCTGCAAAAGGAAATGGCCAAGTAACTTCTGGTTTCTGTGCACGCCCAATGAATCTTTTGAACCAAGAGGCTGTTCTGGAGTCTTTTGAATCTACAACATCATTCCGCATCCACTTTTCACATCTTACATTCCCATCAACTGCCAAATAGATCCATTAAAAATCAATTAAACCTCAATCGGTATATGTCAGAGCTCAAAGGCAAAAAAAGAAAAGAAAAGAAAAGAAACAAGTTAAACTACATCAGAGATAGCTGCTTCAGTGTCTAAGGAGAATACATCAATCACATTCCACAATAATGAAACACACACAGCATGTTCAGCAAGAATCAACTTGTGTTAGAATTAAGCCAAATATGAAAGAATAAATGTGAGCAACCCCTCATTTCAATCGTGCCTATACACGACATACTTCAAAACATGCACACATCACCTCATTCTCCATTTATACTATATGGAAAATATTATTCATATCTGTCAGCTCCAAACAAGATAGAAAAAGAAATAAGTAAGAGGTAACCCTTCAATTGATATCGAAAAAGTAAATAATAATATTTGGGATAGATTCATAGTTCAAGAAATAAATTCTCATTTCGTAAACTATGTTCTTAAGCAGTTGGATAGCATTTAAGAACTTTTGACGTACATCCAGGCCAAATTTGAATGAAAGTTAACTTAAACCTGATATTCAACCATAGTGTTAGTTATTAGTTACTACATTTTAAGAGAACATGCACATTTTTCTTTTCTTTTTCATTTTTTTAATTTTAATTCAGCCATTTGATAATAGGAAATCTTATGCCTCCTTTTGGCCATGAGAAATCCATTGAAAAGATTCTTCTATCTTTTCCTTTCTAGCATATAATAAACTTACATTCATGTTTAGACAAAGAACAACTAAACACAATTAGTTTCATTGCAAATTGTAGTCTAAATTACAATTTTTAGTTTTCCTTGTTACCCTTTTCTGGCTGCCAAAGTGAAAATATATTCTCCCAAAGCTATAACGATGTGTTAGAGTTGGTGAAACTTGCAAAAGAAGCTAAGGAGAATTACATTAGCACCAAGGTTGAACCTTTGAACATGATAAATATTACCAAGCATGTCATCATCTTTCTTAGATGATAAGCCATCACATCTCTGACTCGTCCCCCATTGCATTCTATAGCATGTGTTGTGCTCAATGACAGGCTGACGACTCCAATCTCCTTTCAGTCGAGGATTCAAATGTAGAATCTTTGGAGGATCCTCTCCATCCACAGACTTCAATCCTTGCAATTCAACCGTAAACTGGGATACCATGACCAAACCATCACCATTCCTCCTCCTCACAAGCTGGGGCAGAGACTCCTGATGTGCATAATGAGGTGTTCCCACCACCGTAATAGAAGATCCAGCAGCAAGCCCGCAAGGAAGAAACATTAATCTATCCCCACTCGCTAACTCTTCTCCACTCATGGATACCCAAGAAGGGCAAGATTCAGGCTTCCCCTCATATACATCACTCCGTACAGACTCCTTTGCATCAAACTTATCCACTTCCTCCCATGCCTTCAACCCTAATGTCCATGCCTCATCTGCCATTCTTTCGAGCACTGACAACTCACTAGTCCTATTTCTTTGCCTCATAATTTCACCCGTTATTCGACCAAACCGAAACTGAAGCGGCTTTATGAGTCCATTTTTTCCATTCTTCGAAAGTACCTGCCTAGGCATCAATGGCGCCCCTAGGTTTTCATTATCTTCTAGCTTCCGGTGAAAAGTATCCTTATAAACAGAACTAAAGAGTGGTTTACTCAGATCTGAATCTCCATTGTCCCCTGCCATTTTCTCATCCAATCCAATATAATTATCATCACCACTTAACATTGCCACAATCTCTAAAAAATGTGGGAACTTAACTGCTATGAAAACCAAGTATAGTATGCCTATGGCCAACAACAAATGCGATAATTTAAACCTCCTAGCGCCAATACCAGACTCACTTTTGATTCTCTTCATCTTGTAAAACGAACAAGAGAAGAACCCAAAAAACTTCACAACTTAAATTCTCCTAAACACATTTCTCCAATCAATCAAAAGAATACAAAGAAGCAAAACCTAATGATTCCAACACTTCAAAGTAAACCCAATTGCAATGTATCAATACAGATCAATAACCGCTGATAAAATGAGTTCAGCACTTAGAATCCGAACATATAGAAGAGAGCTCAAACCTCGGAAAAAAGTAAGAAATCGAGTTCAGCGATCAACCGATATCACGACATACTGCGTAAGAAAAACCATCAAAATCCTCAACCCAAAACCCTAAATTCGTCACCATTTCGCAAGCATTCTTCAGACACTTGATCTTCCAATCAAACGAACCCCAATGCTTGTTTGCAAACGACGAACTCGTGAATCTGCTCAGAGAAACTAACACAAACCCTAGCAATTGAAGCAGACGGAAGAGTTAATTCTTGAATGTGGTTGGTATTTGTAAAGAAGGGAGATTGAGTAAAGGAGTCACCCGCATCGCCAAGGGTGGTTCCTACTTATTAATATTATTTTTAATATAACTAAATATTTTTTAAAAATAATTTAATATAAATATAATTTTTAAAATATAAAAAATTATTAAATTATAAATAAATTAATTTTATATATTTATTTAAATAATTAATTAAAATATAATTATTAATTCTATTAATTTATCTTAATAAATTTTATATTATATTACTATAAATTAATTAATTATATCAAAAATTATGGCTCCTTGTAATATTCGCAATTTCGTACGTGTTATGTGAGCTAACTATGAATGTGAAAGGGGGGCAGCCGAGAATATAACGAAAAATTTAGGGGTTAAAATGTAAATTAGATAAAATATATGGAGATGTTCTGAAATTCATTAATCTTACAAGTAAAACGATTGGCTGCTCTGTTTTTTAAATTAACTGTTGATTATTTTTTATTTTTATTTAGACATTTAGGGGACACGTCATCATCTCGCTTACCAAAAAAACATGGAAAAATTAGTACAATTAAATTTGTTTAAAACATAAATTAATTCATAATAAAAACAAAATTATTTTTCCAACGCAGTGTCATTTGTAACTTGCAGTGCAAATTACTCAACCAATAAGGTTAATTTATTATCAATTTCGATTAGACTAACAAAAGGGGATTGGCTAGATTATAACGAACAAGGCCCGTAAGCGGTTCATAAATATTATCGTATTAATTTCTTAATAATAATATTTCATGTTATAAATATTATTTTCTTAATAATAAAACGCTGCGTTTGATACCATCCTATCCATTTTTATAATTCTCTCTGCTTTCTACTTCCCAAAGTTCCCCCACGATTCGAAAGCTAAAACCCTCAAGCTCAAAATCTCCATAGCTAAACCCTGAGATTCCAAGACTGTTGCAAAGAGGTTCAAGAGCAAAAGAATTCCTCGGCTTCTCCTCGTTCATTAATCTCTATCCATCGTAAAACGGTGCGTTTTTTTTCTCTCTCTCCAGCTTCACTTCCTCTGATTTGTTTCACGGTATAAGTTCCTGTCCGGATAAGATTTTCTATACCAGGTTTCTTTTGGGGTGGGGGGTTTTGCTACAATTTAAAGAGTCTATGTATAATTTTGGACACAATTTTACAGAATAAAAGCACAAAACAACTGTTTATTATGTTTATTTTTTAACTTTTGTCATTGAAGTTTCGTAATTGGTTTCTGGGATTTGTTTGTACTTATTGGTTGTTTGGTTTCAACTTTGTTTTCTTTTACAGTTTTTGGAAACTTTACATGCCATATACGGACTTAAGTAAAAATGGTGTCGCTATCAGCTACGTGGATAGATCAAGGTCTGTTTTTGTTGACAATTTATTGTAATTACTTTGAAGATTGGTTTATTTAGATGCCATTATAATTTGTTACTTCCAAATTAGTGTTTCAAGATTGAATGAGGAATGAGAAATTCTATTTGCGGATGATTCTGCATTTTTATTTTTATTTTTTCATGGGCTATGACAGGTAGAGGATTGAGAGGTGTAGTTTATTCAAATGGCATTGTTGCCAGAAAGCCAAACTTCAATCGTTTTCAGGTTTTATTTTTTCAGTTTTCTCTATTGTTTACGGGTACTAATTTTTCAGTAGTGTGTTTATTTTATTTCTTCTTTGATGGTCTCCCCAAAGACTATGGGGTGGATATTTTATTTTTCATTTTGATATTTTAGTAGTTACTTTGCCTGGGTGGTGATAGTCTTAAGATGGGAGAGTACATGAGATAGCATGATATTTTGTTGTAGCTATTTCTTATTGTCTAATACTTATAGTAATTATTTTCCTTGGATCGCGACAGTCTTAAGATGGGAGTTAAATATGGGAGCTGTTGTGTGAGTTACTTTACTTTTGTGGCTTGCCGAGTCTAATTACTTTCTTTTCATGTAAAATGATTCCTCTTATACCTAAATATCATCAATGCCTTCTGGTTTAATTGTGTACGTTCGCTGGCAAAACGTAGAAGAGGAAAGCAAATTATAATCCTGAATCATATTCAAACTAATAAAGACTTATAAAAAAAAAAAGACCTTCCTCACACTTACTCTCCCCACCAAAAATGGGGAATTTTAAAAAAAAATCAATACATTTGGGCATAGTACACCAATCAATCTAGGTTAGTTGAGGTGTGCAAACCATTTTCTGAATTCCAAAGCAACAATAAATGCACAATACAGGTTTACATATCCTTGGTTTGTTTGGAGACAAATAGACATTTAATTAGTTTAACATTAGTATATTTTATTCTATTTGGTATGTTGTTCTTGTGACATGTAAAATTTTCTGTAAACTATCCAGACATCATTTGTAGGTTCATTTCCAGCTGGAATATTGCAAATTAGAGTTGGTTTGAACCTGAGGAGGCCTTCCGTACTTCCTCATATAAAGTGTGAAAAAAATGATGAATCATCCGAATATGTCTCCATTGAACGTCCTCCTTACTATAGTTATATGGACTCAACATCCGGGCAGCTTGAACCAGCCTCTGGCGCTCGTGCAAGTATTCCAGGAGAGGAGTACTGGCCAGAAGGCACTGCCAGTCGAGTAAGGGCTGCAAGGGCTCCTGAGCCGACTGGTGAGTCAACAGGATCTCCATCTTATGGAAAACGTCCTGGGAGTAGGAGGAAGAAGCATAAAACATCTGTTGCTGCTGCTGAATCTTCTGAAGTGATCATGGAATCAAGTGTTTCTGTGGCACCTGAAATTTCTGAGGACACAACAGAAGATTCTAAAGATTCCTCATCTGAGTATGTTGTTTATCAGTCAGAACCCGTGGAAGAAGAAGAAACTGGATTTGCACTAGACAAGAAACTTGGACGCCCTCATCCATTCATTGATCCTAAAGTCAAGAAGCCAATAGAAGAACCACTAACTAGTGAAGAATTATGGTGGAACTGGAGAAAGGCAGACAAGGAACAATGGTCCAGATGGCAAAGAAGGAGGCCTGATGTTGAAACGGTTAGTGGAAGTAATAAATAAATAATTGGTAATAAAAGGATGGACATCTTTGATTGCTATATTGTGTAATGCACTTCCACACAGTTCAGCTCTTGCTCAAAAGACAATAATTTTATTTCTTCTAGCTTGACTCTGAACTTAACTATCTTTTGGTTTTGTAGGTTTTTCTCAAAGCAATGGCAGAGACTGGGCAAGTAAAGCTTTATGGTGAACATCCAACGTTAACTGAAACTTCTCTTTACAGAGCCAGACGGCATCTTTTCAAGGAAGAAAGGTTTCATACATACATACACTGGCTCTCAATTCCATGGTTTATTAGTTATTTTAACATACCTTCTATTTCTTGATTCCTCTTTCCAATTGCACGCAAGTAATGAACCCGATTATTGAAATTGTTCAGGATGCCCTTTTTTAGCTTCTAGTTAGTTTCTAGAATCTATTTCTTAAATCAAGATCCCTCTTACTAACTTCTAGTTTCGTTCATGCAACGGATTCTAGCCAATTGAAAGTTTCGAAGGATGAACTGGATCGTACCACGTAATCTTTTAAAAGGTGTTATGAGTGAGTTATTTCAGCTCCACGCCTTTTTGACTTTGAATCAAAATTAACTCAAGTATAGTTCTTGCTAGCGATGGCAAGATTCTCATTCAATTATGTTGGGTGGGAATAGTTCGAAGTTTCCTTTTTCTTTTTTCTTATTCAGATAAACTGTTCATAAGGAGGAAAGTTCAAAAAGATTCTGCTTATTAGGTAGTGCTAGATAATTGAATAGGGAAGTGCCTTTAAATAGTTGTGTGATTTTTAAAGACCTAGCCACCAGCAAGTCATGCAAATCTTGTAGGTCACAATGCAAAACTAGTTAATCAGATTTTATATATTGTTTTCAATCATCCTCACTCTTATTTCTTATGTTTCTTTAAAGTACTTCACAGTCAGATCGGTTGACTTGAAAAACTTGTTGTGGCATTTCTGTAAGTGAAATTAAATATGAATATTTTGTTCATTTTGGTAGACTTAAAGGTGAACAAGAAAGGCTGGAAAGAATAGGACCAATTGCATACTACTCTGAATGGGTAAAAGCGTGGAAGAGGGACACCTCACGTGAAGCTATTCAGAAACATTATGAAGAGACTGGTGAAGATGAAAATATGCAGCTAATTGAAATGTTTTCACATCAAACAGATCGAGAATATCGCATAATGATGGGGACTGATGTTCGCATTAAAAGGGATCCTTTAGCAATGCGAATGCGGGAAGATCAAATAAAACAAAGTATCTATTCCATGGCTAACTTCTGCATATGCCCATGTCTTTGTTTGTTATCATTTTAATTCATCACCTCAATCTTTCTCTTTGACAACATGAGTTCAATATTTTGCAACTATCATACGGTATTAGTCAGTTAAGTGGTGTTTGCTTATTTGACATAAATATATTTTGTAAAAAAGAAAAAGATTTACTTACCCCATCCACCTCTGCATGTCAAAATTTCATAATGCATCTTCTCAGCATTGGCTGTGTAGTTTAGCCTGTTTAGGGCATGATTGATAGGCTTCTCATTTTCTTTCATCAAAAGCATGTTTGCAGAACAGTTTTCTGTGTTTTCTGGATGGTAATGCTTTTGAATCACTATTAGAATTAGGTTTTCTTGTACCTTGTTGATGAAAATTAAGATTCTTTTCAACATAAAAAATCACGCGAAAAACATAATTTTGAGTTTGATCATCCCAAAAAGTTTCAGAAATTGCCAGAAAGCAACATTTACCTGTTCTTAAAAAGTAGGGTTGATGATCAATAAATGTGTGGAGAGTTGTTTTTGGAAACAGTTAACCAAACAAGTGTCCAAGTCAAGAAAACAGAACTGTTTTGAGATCAGAAAACTTTTTAGATACAGGAAACCAAACATAGCGGTAGCCTTGTTTTCTTTTTCCCCTATTTTGTAATATGATAATAAATTTATATAATAACATCTGTTAATCCATATTATATAGTCACTTCATCAACCATTCAAAATGGTCTTGATTAGATTTTAGTTGTAAAGGGTATATATGATAATTTTCATTCGTTTGTTGTATCTCCCAGACTTGTAATATTCTGATGGTTGATAAAGTTGTTGGCCTTTGCAGTATGGGGCGGAGATCCAGTTTACCCAACTGTTAACTATATTCAAGATCCAGATGAAGTGATTGACTACAGGGGTCCAGATTTCCATGAACCAACTCCCAACATGCTAGCTTATTTGAAGGAGGTAATGTTCTATGCATTTTTTTTTCTTTTTGTTTTGCTCATTTTAATAAGTTCATGCTAATCTAATTATGAAGCAAAATTTTGGGTCTCTAAATGGAAGACAAGTAATTGCAAGTGCAATAACTGAGTGTTTATTAAAGCTTTGGGCTTTTGTAGCTGTCTTCTCTTTGATTTCCTCAAGTAAAAAGAAAATCAAATAGGACTTGGCTCAGCAATTGCTATGAGAAAAGAAAGCATAAGTGCTGTGGTGTATTTTTGACTTTTCAGCGACCAACCTCTCATGTGGTGTTTCTACTTGCTTAATTGTTTTCCATGTTTTTGTATCCCTTTTAACTCATTTGGCTTGTTAACTTTTGAAGTACTGCATTAACTAGCTGAAGCATTTTGAGTGTTTGCAATGGAAACTATGACTACTGTCTTATATTTCCGGTGCTGACCTTTGCTTGCTTTGATCAGCATGGAAAAGTCATATCAAGAGAGGAGCTTGAAAAAATTCTAGCAAAGGAGAAGACTGAAGAACTTGAGGTAAAGTGTAAACATCACTGGTAAATTATGTGTTTCACAGAATTTCTTGTGGTTTATCTCTCATGTTTACCCATACATTTTTGTTATGATTCAAGAGATCCTTTCTTCATTTCTCCGTGTTCGTTTTGTTCTAAATTGAGCACTGCACGAATTCTATGTTTTACTCCATATTATTTCCTACACCAATGTGCTTAATGATATAATACTATTTACATGAGAATAGTGTCACCTAAAGTACAAGTAGAGTGCAAGAAAGCTACTCTCAGATGCTTTGGGTTGCTTTTATAAAACATTTCACAATAACATGCCCTTCTGGGAAGATCATTCCTGAGATGGGCTTCTCAAAAAACATAGCGTAGCCCTAATTACACACTTCACATCCTCCATCCCCTTTCTCGCGGTTGGTATTGACAATATTCTCAGGCATGGACCATGGTCTTCATCTTATTTCTTACTTAAATAAGAGAACTTTGTTTGGAAATCACTACAGAGGTTGGAGAAATTCTAACTGTAAGAAAGAGAGAATGCGTGATACTCTGTATCCACTTGTTATCTTAATTCAAATTTGTAAAAAAATGACCAATATACTAAAGTTTTAGACTTCGGTGTGGTGGAAGAGAGATTAAAGTCAACATTCACTTGCAATATGGAAAACAAGTCAAAATTTTTATTTTCAGATTTGTTGCAACCTCGTACAACTTTTGTTAAAAGAAAATCCCTGTGAACAACATAAATAGAATAGGGTGGAGTGAATTGTGTTCAGAGTTAGTATGCAGAAAACACTGCAATCATTTGTTTGGCACTTATATGAATGATGTGTTGGTTTTTGACACTTTGAACTGTCAAAAGTTTCGTTACTAGAGTGACTATGCTTAACCAAATTCTTTAACAAACATCAATTCTCACTAGAAGGAAACAGAACTAACTATTGCTTCCTTTTTTTTTTATGTTTCCCTATTAATTAGATGACAGACATGGATGATGCTATGGCACATGCTGTTGACATTGGTGAAAAGGATGTGAGTATCATTGCTTGATCTTATTTATCTGCATGTCCTGTTGGTTGTTTTATAAGTAATTGCATTTAACTCTTATTTGCAATAGGAGGAAGGAGAAGATAGTGATGCCGATGCCAATGCCGATTCTGATGATGAAGAGGAGAAAATTACACGGAATTGGAGCGTCCTTAAAAGTACTCCTCAGCTTCGAAAGTCAAAGGTGATTCAAATTTCTTCATCTTACTCATTTGTAGCATATTAAATCATTTTTTGTTGAATGATGAATCAATTTCATGAATAACCCATATGAATGAGAAGGGTTAAAAGTAGCGAGGGCGCAAAAGCTAAAAAAAGACTATAATGGGTGAATGAAATCCACTATACTTCCTTACTAAACTAGAATGGATGATTGATAGCCGCTACACTTCTTTACTTATTAGTGCAAGGAATAACGCTACCTTGATAATATTTGCATGGTTGCGGTTACTTAATTTATTCCAACCTTACTTCAACAATATTGAATACTCGTGCTTCAGAACTCGGGAAAAAAAAAAATCTTTCTCTGCTTCATTAGCATCTCATAGTTGAAACCACTCGTCATTTCATCTACTTATCAAACCTATACGCGTAACATGTTCATCCCCGCTCTTTAAATCTTCAGGCTAAGCCGAAAAAGGATGATGTAATGTCTCTACAAGAGGCTGTAGACGATTCCAAAAACTTGACCGATTTTCTGCTGGATTTCGAAGAAGAAGAGTGATGCTTGCTTAAAATAGTAAGTTTCTTTTATTAAGAAAGAAAATTGTTCAGGTCAATGGTGAGGTTCCCTGTATGTTCGATGATTCATGAATGCGGGCAAGCTGAGCTCTTAAAGCTAGATGATGCTATGTCAATTATTTTCAAAGGCTATTGTGATAAAGCAAAAGTTGATCCCAAAAATTTTTTAAAAAAAATTAGGAGCAGAGGAGATATTGCTTTTAAAAGTAGTTTATAAAATAATTTATTGAAATATTTAATTTGATTTTTGCAACTTCTATAGTAATTTCATTAGTTTAACAAAAAGATAATCATATTATATTTTTCTTTTGCTCCTAATTTATTGATAACAATTCTATTGTATCATTTTACTATCTTTTTACTAATTTTTTTAATTAATACGTAAATGAAGCATCAAAGTTTACACCAAGTAAATTAATTTGCTTTGGTATGATTCTTTTATAGATTTTTAAATAAATGATATTTTGTCTCTTGTAAAATTAATTGCAAAAAATATATGCTGACAATTTAAGCATATGCTTAGCAGTAATGTATTATCGTAATATTTTAATGTTAAAATTTATTGACTGCAGATATTTTACTATTAAAATTTATATTTTGTAATCTTAAAATAATTTAGAGTACAGATTATTTTTTCTTTCAATTTTGTTTTCAAGAAATAGAAAATATAAATAGTAGAAAGGTAATAGAAAGAAAAGAAAATTTTCAATTATGTTTCAATAATTTTAGTTATAATTAAAGTTAGAATACAACAATAATTTTAAAGTCTATTTAAAATTAATAACTGCTACTGAGACTGTCTTAAAATATATAGAATTATTAATTTAATTTAAAACTTTAAACTTAAAAATAAGAGTTCAACAATAATTTTATTGACATAAAATAAATATAATTCGATGAATTATGATACTAATAAGTCGAAACATAATTTGAAACTAAATATTCTATCAATAAATATTTGGGTATTATTTTAATTTAATTAATTTGTGTTTATAAATTCAATTTTTGTGACAAAATCAGATCTCAAAATTCATACATTATCAAAACCCTAATAAAATTAAGAAGGTGATCCAAAAATTAAAAGGAGATATTAAAGCCCATAAATGCAATTTCAATTTTGCTTTCTGAATTGTTTAACTTGTGATAACACGTACAGGAAAAAAAATATATTGTATCTGTAAATCGGAAGCCCGTCCCATTATTTTATATTAATTGTGTTTTCTTTTTTTTTTTTTTAAAGTTCACAAGCTTAATTATTGTGCCATATTATTTCAAATTATTTTTTATATGTATAACAGTAATATGACTAATATCTATCGATCTTTATGGACAAGGAGCGGTAGGGTACAGGTCGAAGCCAAGTATGACGCCGCATGCAATCTGAATTTGTTCCGAGATAGAGAATACAACTGCGTTAGCTTCGGTCACAGGATAACTACGCGGACGGGGGCTCGGTTTTGGAGTGGGTCTGTCGGTAGGGCTCCTTTTCGGAGGCATTTTGCTGGCAGGGCTCGGAATGGGGCTCCTAATCGGAGGCGTTTTGCTGGCAGGGCTCGGACTGGGGCTAGATGTCGGAGTGATTGTAGGGATTGGGCTCGAACTAGAACTTGGTGTCGGAGCAACGCTAGGATTGGGATTGCTGGTTGGGCTTGGTGTTAGAATAGGGCTTGGACTAGGGCTCGGTGTTGGAGTAGGGCTGGGACTAAGGTTGCTTGTAGGGCTTGGTGTCGGCATAACGCTCGGACTGGGGTTCGATGTTCGAGGGCTTGGTATCGGAGTAGGGCTAGAACTGGGGTTATTAGTAGGGCTTAGATTGGGGCTTCGTGTTGGGGTAAAGATCGGACTGGGGCTTGGTGTAGGAGCAGGGCTAGGAGTAGAGTTGCTGGTAGGGCTTGGACTAGGGCTCGGTGTCGTTGAATTGGGGCTTGGTGTTGGAGTAGAGTTGGGACTAAAGTTGCTTGTAGGGCTTGGTGTCGGTATAGCGCTCGGACTGGGGCTCGATGTTCGAGGGCTTGGTATCGGAGTAGGGCTAGAACTGGGGTTATTAGTAGGGCTTAGATTGGGGCTTAGTGTTGGTGTAAAGATCGGACTGGGGCTTGGCGTCGGAGTAGGGCTAGGAATAGAGTTGTTGGTAGGGCTTGGACTAGGGCCCAGTTTTGGAGAAGGGCTAGGACTAGGACTGCCGGGAGGGCTTGGAGTAGGGTTGGGTATCGGAGGTGGGTTTGTGCCGGGAGGGCTTGGATTTGGGACGATGCCCGCAACGCTTAAGTGAGCACACTGACATGTTATTGTGGGTGTAAGGATCAACATAGCTAGTTGGGCTACTTTAAGGTCAAGGCAACATCCTGGAGGCACGGAGCCATTCACTCGTCCGGCGCTGAGGACAGCAGCACAAGCATTGATATTTGCCGGCACAAATCTGCATGAGGCTGGATCAGGAATTGGTCTTGTTGTTGTTGCGCAGCTGGCTTTGGTGACTAAACTTAACAAAAACACAAGCAACAACGCTATGTTGAAACAGCTTGTCATATTTGGTTTCTCACTCAAATGAAATATTGATTTGCTAGTTGCATGCACGGATGAGTCTGACTGTAGTGGCCGTATATACAGAGAATAGATTGCATTATATTGAGGGGACAAAATTGAGTAGGCAATATTATTATTATTATTATTATTTAATTAATTTACTTTTGTGTAACGCATTGATCTATTGTTTTTAGTGTTATTTTAATTAAATTTCTTGTTTCCTTTTGGAAATGTTGGTTCCTTCTTTCTTTCTTTCTTTCTTTTTTTTTTTTCAATTAAAACATTTTCAAATACGTACCAAAATAAATAAAAAAAAAACAAAACAACTTGCTTGTTACACGGGACATCCCATTTATAACCATTATATTTTATCAATTATTTTTTTATTTACAATATTTTTACTCATTAAAGACCATTAGAAAGTGAAAGAAGTGTAATAATAAGTTAGGCAAAATTTTATAATTTAAATGTTTGATGCAATAATATTTTTCCTATTTTTATTGTATTATTCTTTTGACTTTTTATATATGTATGTGCGTGCATGCATGCATACATATATAACATAAAATAGAAGATAAAAATTTGATTTTAACAAATGTAAATATATTCTTAGTAATTTATTTATTTATTTTGGGGGCTACCACTTAATAATGTTAAGGAAACTAATAATTTTTTCAAATACAAATAGTAGAAAGGTAATAGAAAGAAAAGAAAAATTTTAGTTATGTTTCAATAGTTTTTTTTTTTTGCTAATTAAAGTTAGAATACAACAATAATTTTAAGGTCTATTTAAAACTAATGACTACTACTGAGATTGTCCTAAAATATATAGAATTATTATTTTAATTTAAAAGTTTAAACTTAAAAATAAGAGTCCAATAATAATTTTATTAATATAAACTAAGTATAACCCGATGGATCATGATACTATGAAGTAGGAATATAATTTGAAACTAAAAATTCTATCAATAAATATTCGGGTATTATTTTAATTTAATTAATTTGTGTTTATAAATTGTGTTTTCTTAATTATTTTTTTTTTTTAAAGTTCACAGGCTTAATTATTGTGTCATATTATTTCAAATTGTTTTTTTATATCTAACAGTAACATGACTCATATCTATCGATCTTTATGGACAAGGAGCGGTAGGATACAGGTCAAAACCAAGTTTGACGCCGCATGCAATCTGAATTTGTTCCGAGACAGAGAGAACAACTGCATTAGCTTCGATCGCAAGGCAACTACACGGACTGGGGCGCGGTTTTGGAGTGGGTTTGCCGGTAGGGCTTGGACTGGGGCTCCTTTTCGGATGCATTTTGCTGGCAGGGCTCGGACTGGGGCTTCGTCTCGGAGTGATTGTAGGGGTGGGACTCGAACTAGAACTTGGTGTCGGAGCAACGGTAGGATTGGGACTGCTGGTTGGGCTCGGTGTTAGAATAGAGCTTGGACTGGGGCTCGGTGTCGTTGAATTGGGGCTTGGTTTTGGAGAAGGGCTGGGACTAAACTTGCTTGCAGGGCTTGGTGTCGGTATAACGCTCGGACTGGGGCTCGATGTTCGAGGGCTTGGTATTGGAGTTGGGCTAGAACTGGGGTTATTAGAAGGGCTCAGATTGGGGCTTAGTGTTGGGGTAAAGATCGGACTGGGGCTTGGTGTCGGAGCAGGGCTAGGAATATACTTGCTCGAAGGGCTTGGACTAGGGCCCGGTTTTGGAGAAGGGCTTGGACTAGGACTGCCGGGAGGGCTTGGATTGGGGATGATGCCCGCAATGCTTAAGTGAGCACACTGACATATCAGCGTGGGTTTAATGATCAACTTAAGCAGTTGGGCTACTTTAAGGGAAAAGCAACATCCTAGAGGCACGGAGCCATTCACTCGTCCGGCGATGAGGACATCAGCACAAGCTTTGATATTTGCCGGCACAAATCTGCACGAGGCTGGATCAGCAATTGGTCTTGTTGTTGCACAGCTGGTTTTGGTGACTAAACTGACCAAAAACACAAGCAACAACGCTTTGTTGAAACAGCTTCTCATATTTGGATTCTGACCCAAATGAAATATTGATTCGCTTGTTGCATGCATGGATGAGTCTAACTGTAGTTGCTTTATATACGCAGAATAGATTGCATTACATTGAGGGGACAAAATTGAATAGACAATATTATTATTATTATTATTATTAATTGATTAATTAATTAATTTATTTTGTGTAACACATTGATATATTGTTTTTAGTGTTCTTGTCACACGTGACATCCCATTTATAACACAAGATACATACAGGAACATTGCTTATTAATTTATGAGTTCAGACACACACATTATGCTATTTGTTAATTTATATCGTTATATACACACACACACACACACACACACCATATAATCATGTTAAATATAACAAATATGTTGTTACATATTAAAATTTCAACTTTTATTACCACATTCTAAAAATTAAAAAAATTTATTTTTGCAATTATGTTGTGAATATTATCGCGTCAATTAAGTGTGATAACAAAGACTTAGCATCAAAATAAACATAAATTATATTTTTATTTACAATATTTTTACTCGTTAAAAACCATTTGTAAGTGAAAGTAGTGTACCAATAAGTTAATTTAAATGTTTGATGCAATAATATTTTTCCTATTTTATTATATTATTATTTTGACTTTTTATATATGTGCATGCATGCATGCATGCATACATATAAAACATAAAATAGAAGGTAAATATTTGATTTTGACAAATGTAAATATATTTTTAGTTATTTATTTATTTATTTATTTATTTGCGCTACCACTTAATAATGTTAGGGAAACTAATGATTTTCTCAAATATGCTTGATGATTTTCTAAAATTTCAAAATACATTTTCTTGCCTTTTATTGGCAATATACCTAATTTTTTCCTAAAATTTTAGGATTTATTAGCATTTAAATCAAATATTGTGTGATGAAAAACACAATTGAAAAAAAAAACAAATATATTTTCATTCTATTGTTCAAATTTTAATATGTCATTATTTATACTAAAATGAAGTCTCAAAATTAAATTAGATCATGGTTTTGGATATACATGTTTTTATAATTAAAAAATTGGTTAATTATAACAAATTTCAATGAATTTGATTTTGATTCTTGTCATATTTATTTACAACAATTTATAAATTATTTTGTATATAATTTATAAATTGCTATATATAGATATATACACACATACACATATGTATACATATGAAAATAATGTTGAATATAATAAAAAAATATTATCTTTATAAATTATTTTATAAGTTATTATCAAAATTGGATTGGTTATAAAATAATCAATCACAAAAGTTTTATAATATTTATAATCTAAAATTACAAAATAAGTAGCTTTTAATCTTTCAACTGTAATCCTAATTAGGGCTTAAGAATATTTTTAACAACATTGTGCTTCAATTTTTAATTTTGAAAGCACAACAAATTAAGTATTTTATAAATAACTTTTTTTTTACTTGATAGTGCATATTTTAGCACTATTTATCAAGTATATTTATATTTGACAGCTAGTGATTTTATTCAAGAACAATGTATTTATAATTTTGACAACACTAAAAATTTTTACATTGAAAGTGATGGTATTTGCTCATTTACTTAGCTCTCTTAGGTTAATTAAATTCTTTTTTATATATTGAGTTAACCCAAGTGTTAGACATTATTTTATTAATTCTACAAAAAAATTATTAATATTAAAATATCATTTTTTAATTAATGTAGTAAGGCTTAATTGACAAATAATTTTAGTATTTATACAAATTAGTGTTGCACCTACTATTAGAGATGATAAAATTTAACACGAATGCAAAATTCATATTAAAAAAATTATCTTGTTAAAGGTGGATTATAATGCAATTAAAAAATTCTTTTTTATGTGAAATTATATATCAATTAGAGATATTAACATAATTATAGTATTTATTAGAATTTAAACTTATTTTTATGATATTAGACTAAATATTTTTTAAATAAATTTATAATTAGTTTTGCACCTGCTATTAGGGATCACAAAATTTACGATGAATGCAAAGTTTTCGTTAAAAATTATTCTATTAGAGGTGGGATTATGTAAAACGGCTATGGTATGGTTACTGTACCATACATCAATCAATACGAAACTTGTAATTGCAATGCAAAATTTAAAATATTTTATAAAAAATTTAAAATAAATAAAATAAATAACAAATAGTATTTAAAATATAAAAAAAAAAACTTGAAACATGTAAATATAAAATTTAAAACATATAATGAATAGTATTTGTAACACAAATAAAAAATTTCTAACGAAAACATAAAACTTGAAAATACTGCTGTAATGGTACAGTTGTTGTACTGTAGTCAATCTCAAAATTATGATGCAATTAAGACCTTTTTTTTTGCTATTTTTGGTGAAATTATAAATCAATTAGAGGCATTAACATAATTCCAGTACTGGTAGCAATTAAACCTATTTTTTTTAGATTAAACTAAAAAAAATTTGAAATAAATTTATAATTTTTGTTGTACCTACTACTAGGATTGACAAAATTTATTATGAATACGGAGTTTATATGTAAGAATTGTTCCGTTAAAGGTGGGATTATGATGCAATTAACCCATCCTTTTGCTATTTTTAGTGAAATTATATTTCAACTGGAGCTATTAACAAATCAATTGTTAAGCTTCAATGAACTAAAAAATTATAAAGTACTTTATTTATTTGTAGCAAATAATTTTCTAGTGAGAATAAATACAAAACTAAAGAATAACTAAATATATGGATTAATTTGTTAAAATTATTGAAGTATACTATTATTTATAGTTTCATTAAAAACTAGGGACCTAATTATTATTATTATCATTTTCCCATTTCTTACCATTTTTAACCACTTATTTCAAAACTTTAAAATCAAATTAAAAGTTTGAATATCATTTTTGAATTACAAATTCAATCTTTTTGAACAACAAGCCCATTTAAAGAAACATCTAAACGTTTGGGCCGACTCAAGCCCAATAGCAATTCCATTTTTCTTCATGGGCTCTATAAAGAATGGGCCTCACTAAATATTTAATTTACATGTTAAATTAAATTTTAATAAAAATTAGCGTGTATAAAAATATCAATCAATTTTATAGGTTAAATAATGCATGTATTAGTTGACTTAAGTTTTTAAAAATAAATTTGGGTGAGAATTTTATTTATTTTTATTTAAAAAATAAATAGACATAAATTGCATTTGATTTCAAATTAGGTGTATAGTAATTACATGGTAAATTAAGTGAGAACAGGGAAAAAGATATAATCAATCTAAGAGTGTTTGATGCCATGAAAGGTGGTAAGAAAAAGAAGTCCATTAAGAATCCCTTGCAATCATAAACAGTAATTATGATAGCTTAAACCGCATTAATCTTTTGATTGAGATTTTATCTTATGTAAGCAGATTTCCCTTTTTTTTTGGATTAACAGCTTTTCATTTTAGAATTAGTGGATTTATGGAGATTTAAAATAAGATTAATAATAATATTAAATATATTTTATCGTTCAAATTAAGGCGACAAAATTATATTATATATTATATATTTATATAAAATATAAAATATGTGATAATAATATAATATTTTTACGTGAATTTTTATATGTATATATATATATATATTATTAAATAAATATAATAAAATAAATATTACATAAAATAATAATAGCAATAATAATATAATATGCATGGAAAGAAAAGGAACCCTAAGTTGGTGCAGTCCCCTCCATCCATCTTCCTTAATTTATTCCTCCATGGCCTACACTATCTATCTGCTTCTCTGCAAGATCTTAAAAGTGCTTTTTTATTATTATTTTATTTATCTTCTCCAAACCCTCTCTAGCTCCAGTTGCACCCTATTATATTTTATGTATAATCTTTAAAATATTACATAAAAAAAAGTTAGTAGCTAGTAGTCATTCAATAAGGTGAAAATAAATTAGTAAATTAATTATTAGGGTTAATTTATTAATTTGAGACATATTTTTTACACTTGATTTGATGGGTTCAATTTAAAAATGTGGACCCTTCTCATAATGCATTGATTCTTACTTGGACTTCAATTATTCTAATGGATTATGATTGGAATCTCTTGTAAATATATTTCATCCATACAACCCATTAAGTTATAGAAATATACATAGATTGTCAAAAAGAAACAAAGTTTGGACAAGCACCAAAGTTTTGACCATTTGTACAAGTAAATCACTTTGTTTTTTGTGAAACAAAGGTGTAATATTGTCGGTTTAAAAGTTATTTTATTTTATATTCAAGCATAAGATAAGAGAACCCACGTTAAGAGGAGAAAAAACTGTCTTATTTTATAAAAATATTTTAAAAAAGTTTTAATTTATACTTATTATTATGCATACGTATCAATAAAAAAAACACGCGTTGAAAATAAAATATTAAAATAAGTATCATATCATATTAAATTTAATAAATATTTCTCGTATTTTGAATCATATTTTATTTATAATAGTATTGTTATAGATATAAATTCTTATACAAATTTATTGATACATATTTTATATGACAATTATTACATACCTTATAATTAAAATTTTTTATAATTTTATCGCGGGAGTTTATAAGTAAAAATTTATATTTTTAATAATATTTTAATTTTAGATAGGGCTTAATTAGAGATATGCCTTAATAAAACGATTGAAAAGAAGGATGAAACAATGAGATTTTAGTGAATCTAAGTTTGAATATCTGCACAAAAATACAAAGACATGACATACAAATTTTGCACTATTAAGCAATAGTGGATTCCCCCTATAATCCAATTAGTTCAAGATTTTGAGCCAATCATCTTGAAGCACGCACAGGTGTGGGGTTGGAGGGGAGTGAGAAAGAGTTTGACTTGAACATTAAAAAAAAAAAAGGACAATTAACAATTCTCTTGGCGTAAAGATTTGACTTGGAAACAAAAATAGGCAAATGGGTTACGAGAGACAGCAAATAAATATTATCCCCCAAACTTTTTTGATTATCTTAGCAAAGAGGATTTGATTTTGATTATTTAGAAATGATTAGAGAAAGAGAGAATATGGTGGGCAGCAAACAGCACAGTTAACACCAAAATTTGCTAGACTATCACTCAATAAACATATAGATAGCTTGTGGTTTTGTAGGAGACTTTGATAAAACTTTGTCACCCAAAACATGATCAAGAAAAAATCTAACAAATGCTGGCTTGCTTTCTTGCTTTGCCTGCCTCCCCCTCAAAATCTAAAAGCACAAAAGGCAATGAGAAAAGCAAAGACACAAAACACATGGTGGTCAAGTCAAAACCCACATATGTTTGTGTCTCTTAGCATTTTTAATACCATTTCTCATATGGGTTTAATGTAACAAGATCATTAATAATGTCCAAAACCCTTTTATTAATCATCATTAGTGATACTCACAAGCTTTCTTTTTCATAAATTCTTCTTGTTCTCGTTGAACACTAAACATGATTATAAACTAAACAACATATGGGCTCCACTTTCTTACTGAAGTATTATTATTATTATTATTATTATTGCAATTGCCTCTTCATAAATGTCATGATCTTCGTCTTAACTTGTCTGTATTATACCAATTATAATAATAACAATAATAATATGCAAATCTTAGTTACACATATATAATGTAGTAAGTTCAAGTGTGGCTTTCAATGATTAAACTAAGATTTAATTTAACTAGTGATGCACCCCATATTTCGTTTAACTACTAGCGTATGTTATTATAAGAGACGCACAAATTGAGTGTTTAATGTGCATGCATGACTATTAGAACATTTAAAAAAAATCATGTAATATCATAAGGCAAAAAAAAATTTAAATTTTAGAGAGTTTCAAGCGAATTCTTAAAGTATAATTTTTATTGAATCTAATGTTGAGTTAAAAAATAATTAACAAAATACAATTAATTAATCTTAAACTTAAACTTTAATTTTGGATCAAATTTTGATAACTTTATTCGATCATTTGTGTCAACTGTCTTAAAGCCACGACTGTCACAAGGTATAAATGTATATTAATATATCTTTGAGAACATTAAAATTTATAAATGAAAAAGATTTTGAGGAAATAAAAACTAAAAGAAAAAAACTTTGCTAGAGGGGCAACTGATTAGGTTTGTAATGTTTGGTACAAATCATTAAGACTAATTAAGAGAATAGCAATGGTAAACAAATGGGTTTGGTATGCACCAAACATCCCAAAGAGATGGAAATGTTTTATGGTTTTGTTTGTCTTCCCGTTATTGAGGAAAGGTGTCTTCCCTAATGAGGAAATCATAGGTTATATGCACATGTAAAAGTTTATCATAGTAATAAAAAGCAAACCCATGTATAATGCATAAATGTTATTGTAAAATACAATTCAATTGCATACTTTATTTGCCTAAAAACAAGACACAACCCTTCCTTTGATTGAAATGCATAAGTTAGTTCCGAAGTATTACTAAATTACATGAAGAAAATAAAAAGAAAATAAATTTTTTAATACAAAAATAATATATGGGGTCAATGTAAATTGACTTAAAATGAAAGTAAAAATTAAAAATAAAAATATAAAATAATACTCATTATTTTTAAAATTATGTATATAATTATTAAATAAAAAGAGATAAATCAACCAACCTAAACAATATTGAAAAGTAGGGGAATTAATATTGTGAATCAACCCACTAATATTGTGAATTAAATAATTAAATTCATTTATTAAAAAAAAAGTAGGGGAGAGATGTTATATGGGGAAAAGTGCGGGGGGTAAAAAGGGAAGAAAATAAAAGAAGGGAAAGGTGGGACTCGGGGAAAATTTTACGTGGGTCCCACAAATCTAAGTGCTGAGCTGTTGCTTTTTTGACATCTCTTTGCTTTTCCCCACTTTCCCTCCTCCTCTCATCGCTGCTAGCTGTTTCCTTCACGATTCATTTCATTAATTATTTACCTTCCATTGTTCCCACTTTGCCCTCCATGTTCGTAGAATTTACAACAATGCCATGGTCGGTGCTAATTCATGAGTGTGACCTAAATATCTTGGGCCGACTTCTTTGAAAACACTTTTTATTTACGTGGAAATTAAAATTAAAATTAAAATTAAAATCTCTAGTGCTTGCCTACTAATACCAACATGACCCCCATAACATATAATGTAACAACACTTGTCACCTTTTAATTTGCAAACATTGTATTAAATTTTGTAAATATTAAATGGTATTATTACAATAAAAATAAGCAAGAAAATTTGCCAATCAAAGAAAGGGGTGGAACCCATTGTTTGATCCCTTCAATCCCAATCAAAGAGGCCTTAAATTATTTGGAAAACAATTGAGCTCAAGGGACCCTTTTTGATTCCATATCCGTAATTAACAGTGTTATTGAAAGAAATTTATCCTAAAGAACATAGTATAATTAAATTTTGATGTAACCTTCATAACCCCCCATTTTTCGAATGCGTGGCAATGCAATTTTTTGGCTCAATTCATTGTATGTCACTTAAGTAGTTATCCCTATGTGACTTGTTTTAATACAAGAGAATAAATCTAACAAAAATACGATTATTTTATAATTAAATGATTAATTTAATTTGCGTGTGTAAAAATTAATATATTATATTAAAAAGGGGTTAATTAAGAGACAAAAAATTATGATTAGGAAAATAATTAGGGTTTGATTGAAGGGATGGAATGTTTATCCTCTTTTAACTTTTGGTTATAGCCTCCTCCTTCTTGTTCTTCTTCTGTCCTGCCCCCAAAATTGAATCCAATGAAAATGAAATTGAGTGACTTAGTCAATAGAAGTTGCCAGAATGGGCCAATGGAATTATTTTTTTGCATGCCTCTTTTAATCTAAGACAGTAAATTATGTGCCCTTTTAAAGCCTAGTATCCACTAGTCTTAAAGGCAAGAATAATATCACACTTGCTATAAGATTATATACCTATACCTATACCTATGCTATGTCTTAGGGACACGCCTAGACCAATATACCATATATTATTTTACTCTTATATAATTAAAATACCATAATATATAATTATCACATTAAAAATATTAAATAAATACATAAATATTGTATATTTTTATTAATTTTTTTATAAAAATTTAATTTTACGATTGAAATTTTATTTGATCACGCGGTATATTAAATTTGACGAGCACATAAATTAATTAAGACCATCAAAATAGAGATTTAATTTTTTTATATTAATTAAAATTTTTTAATATATATATGCACAGGTGCACGTGGGTAATGATCCATAAATTTTAATTTAATTGAGTCTCCTCCCCAAGAAAGGAGTGGCTTGGGTTATTACAATATAAATAAATAATTTTAATTTAATTTCATGTCCCTTTCTCATATATAATTATTTGCATAATTATTCTAATCATCTTATTACCTAATAATGAATGAATGAAACCGGAAAGTACAAGAACCAAACTGTAAGAACTTTTTTAGGTACATGTTTCTCTCAGACAGATACATAGTACTAGTAATAAAGTAGAGGTCATGTCCTAACTAGACTATCCAAACATCATAAATCAACATTGTTATGATTATTACTACATGTACAGTACACTATATAATTGTATCCAACCCTATGCCTTTTATATATCCATTTTTTTATTTTAAATTTATTTTTTAAAAAATAAATAATATATCATAATTTAATTTAATTAACAAAAATATTATTCACTTTAAAAGTTTAGGACAGTATAACAAATTTGGTCTTAACTTATCGTAATTTTATTTTTAAAATTTAAAATTTTCCGTACTTATCAAGAAAAAGAGGCACTCAACTATATATAATCTATACTCACTTTCAAACTATGCGTAATTTTATAGTATAATTTTTGATATCTTTGGATATGTACTGATGTTGAACAAGAGAGAGGAAGGTTAGCAGTTTAACCAAAGGAGGTATGAAATGAAAATGATACAATGTGATGTTCAATTTGATTTTCAGTTGAAAAAGATGAAGAGGATTGAAAAGGCATCTCTTATCCTCCTCCTCCTGTCGAGATTGCAGGTTGCAGACTGGAGCTAGCTAGCTCACATGTGAATAACAGTGATAATAATTGAACAGATTTCAGACAGCACAAACTGAAAACGTACCTATATACATTTTTGTTTATTTTTTTTTAATTTCATTTGTCATTAGCATTAATGGTGAATATATGCATGTTCTTGGATTTCAATGGGGGCCGGTATAACTTTGTTTCTACATGGGTAATTTATTATGATGAATTGACTCCATGCTTTGTCTTTGTTGTATTACATTACATTATTTGCTGCTGCTGCTGCTGCATGGAATCGTTGTTAATTTTTGATAAAATTTATGTTTGTACAACATAAATGGTCTTAAGTACTCGTCGTGTCAACAGTGAGAAACAACGTGGATTGAAAATTGACCGCAAGTATTCGATGCCTATGGAAATTCTAACTCAACTATAGGAACTTGCTTGCACGCTACAGTGGTGGTTCTGTCCACACGCCATATGCATAATTGATCGAGACCCTTAAAATTCGTGCATCATTATTAATTTTTTTGGTAAATTCGATTGAAGCCATATTTCAAGTTTTATCTGAAATTTCCAAAAATACTGAAAAATTTAGGATCGTCTTCACATTGAGATATTATAATTTAGATAGGGTGTTATCATTTTTAATCTAATTTAAATGTAATTTCTATTATCAAATTGTATTATTATGATTCTAGTTTTAAGCCATCTAATCTGAAATAGGAGTGATAATTTTTGATACGATATATTAATTTAATAAAAATATATTATAAAATTTATAAATTTAGATTAATATAAAATGATACGATTATTAAATAGTTGATATGACTTAACACGGTTAATAATTGAGTTACGTTCGAATTTATAATTATCAACACATAAATTATTTATGATACCAGTAATTATTCAAATAATTATGTTGTAAAAACTCTTTTATAATTTAATAAATTTATTTTTTTATTTTTTAAAAAAGTATATTTATATTTGTTTATTTTTAAAAAAATTCTCATAAATATTATAAATATATAATAAAATATAAATAAAAATATTAAATAAATAATACAATTGAAATTTGTTTAATAATTTAATAATTATAATAAATTAAAATTTTTTATTTTAAATATAAATATTAAATTAAATTTAATTTAATTTAATATAATATAGTACGATATAATAACACAAATTATCATTCTTAAATTTAATTGACAGAAAAAATAAATAAATAATTTAAGTTACAAAAGATTGAAGATACCAAATCAATCATGTATCAAACGAGCACGGAGACATACAAAAGGATTGAAGACAGTGATATTTTATCCACTTATTCACTATCAACTTCTTCACTTATTTACATTTCTGCCACTACAACACTGTCTGCTGCTATTTCCAGTAGTTCCCGATTGGTAGTAGACGACCGGGTGGGTATTTAATTGCGTGTAACGTCACCCCACCGTGCGTTCCTGACAGCGACCAATCTAAAAGCTGTACATGGCTTCACGTCAAGTCTCATCAGTAGGTCCCACTTGCTTTTCATTAACCAATGGTCAGGATTCGTCCCTTGGTTTATTTCTTCATTTATTTATTTTTTAATTTCATCATCGTACGTGAGCCGGGCGTCTGTCCGTAGGATCACAGGATTTGACAATCACGTCATGTTTCAAAAAGCTAACCCTGAATACGCATTTAAAAATTATGACAGAATTGGGACCCTACGCTCAGAAAATCTGAATCATGAATCATCAACGTGGCACGTGCGACTCACTCACACGTTTATGATTTCCACAATATATTATATTTTTTGCTCTAATTTTTTATTTTTTATTTTTCTTTTAAATGGTCAATAATTATAAAGCGAAGTGCCAAACCACTCCAAAATTAGAGATATTAGCAAACTAGCCCCTTTATTTTGACAAAGTTAAAAAAAAAAAAACTAAATACTTTTATAAAAACAAGAATTATAAAATAATTTTAAATTATTAATTAATTAATTAATTAATTAATTAATCGTGTTATGTCATTTATTTAATAATTATATTATTTTATATCAATATAAAATTTATAAAATTTATATCACATTCGCGCTGAAATAAAAATAATTAAAATAAGAA
Organism: Swietenia macrophylla; assembly: GCA_032401905.1. NCBI lineage: Eukaryota > Viridiplantae > Streptophyta > Magnoliopsida > Sapindales > Meliaceae > Swietenia > Swietenia macrophylla. Next base: position 3,661,357 of record CP135573.1, read on the forward strand.
CTAATTTATTAAAATTATCAAATATATTTTCATTTATTGTTTTATCAAAAACTCAAGGATATATGTGTTATCATCCTTCTAAAATTTTGATGCCAAATTTGAAGTTTAATTTTCTTTATTATTTAAAAAAAATCACGAATTAAATTATATAATATCAATTTGTAAATTCAATTTTTTTATTCTTGTATATTTATTATTGAATTAAAATTCAATCCAGATAAAAGTTTGAATAAGGTGAGTGTCCAATCCAACATTAATTGTAATTAAGTGGTAATTATGGGGTCAATTTAGTAATAAATTAATTGGTAATGAATGTTTGATGTAATAAAACATAGTATTAATCATGAGCAATGATTATTTAAAAATAAACTAAATAAATAATTCCTTCCGCATTTAATTGCCCAGAAATATTTATTCCAATCCACACACACACGCAAAAAAATCTTATAAAATATAAAATAATAATATTTATATTTTAATTAATATAATGAATAATGGATCTGTATATTAAAATATTATTTAAATATATATTAATAATAAAATAATAAAATTAACAATAACAAATAAAAAAAATACTTTTGTATATTAAAATTTGTAAGTAGGATATCATATCAATTAACCCTATTTGTATTGCATATTTAGCATATTTTATCAAAATTAATGAAAATTTGATCAATCAATCTTACACCAAATTCCTAAATTGAGTTGAATTTTAGCATGTAATTATGTAAAATTAAAAATTTTATAAATTTATTAAACCAAATAAAATTCTATTATAGGTTATTATGTATTTCAAATCAATGAACACCACTATTAAAATAAAATAATATGATATAAAATAAAAATAAATAAGAAAATAATGGTTATAGGTCCCATATACAAGGATTTTTAATATTCTTGGAATTAGAAATTGTTGGACCCTTTGATCTTGGTTGAGTCTCGTAGGGCATCCCCATTCATTAGATTGGGACATATTTTAGGGTGGACCTAACATCTAAGGACTCTTATCAACTTTCATTTATTAAAAAGAATCTCATTCATTCACCCATCTTAGCCTTAATAATCCCCTATCATATTCTCCTCCCCTAACAAAATTTATTTATTTATTTTCAATTCATTAAAGTCAATGAACAATAAAAGAAGAAGTGCCTAATTTGGGTAATTTTTTTTCCTCCCATTGTTGCAATGTAAACCTCCTAGTCCATGCTTCATTGTAACACTTTCTTTGTGAATTATTGACCCACCCATTTATTCCCTTTCTTTCTCCTTGATTTTGATTTCAACTCACACCACTCCTCTTTGTTCCTTCACATTTTCTACATATATCTTTATGTGTAATTTATTATACCCCTTCTCACTTTAAAAATTAAATAAGCACCCTCTTAGGGGTACTTGCTTAAATTCTTCTAAATTAAGATTTATCGCCAAAAATTAATTTATAATATTCACATTTTTTTTGTTCATTTATCTATTAGAGCATACATTACTCAAATTATTCATAAACGTCTGACAATTAATTTGTGAATAATATTAGTGTTAAAAAAAATATCCCTTTGTTATTCATAAGATTCTTCTATTACTTTTTAAAATTATTGAATTACCGGCACATTTTTATATCCTTTTGTTATTAAAAAAATTATGAAAATAACAATTTTATAAAGAATCACTATCTTTATCCCCCATTTTAATTATATGACATGAGTCATATCTACTTTATGTTTTAAATTATATAATTCCATGAATTTAAAGACATTTGAAGTTTATAGTACAAGGAGATAAAGTGGGTAGAAATAAATAAAATGTATGATCTTCTAAAATACATGCATGGAACTTCTTTGGAGGAATTGCAGATGGTGGCCCATCCCAAGTTGCAGCCACCATGGTTATCACCATACTCGTTTCACAATGCTAGCCGATCATTTCATGCATGTTAATATATATATATATATATATATTTATAATTTTATTTATGAAAAATAGAATAGAGAAATTAATCTCAATAATGGTATCAAAGTGAATTCATTTACACTTGAGGGTATTTTAGATTATCTCCCTGTTCTCTAAAATAGGCACCAAAACCAAAAGTCACAACCAAAGCAGAAAAATTGCAAGAACCTCTCTTTCTCTCTCTATATCAGATAAAAATCTGACACTTTCTCTCTCTTTCTTTTTCTTTTTTTTTTTCTAGCGGCATAAAAATGACAGCAAAAATTAATGGCAGTTGTTTGTTGATTGATAGGAGCTGAGAGAGAAGAGAGAGAGAGAGGGAGCGAGGGGGGAGGTAAAGCAGTAGCTAGGAGAAGTCCTAATAGTACTAGTAGCAGACTTAGCTTCGCCACCACCACTATTTTCATTACTGAGACAAAGAAAACCAAATAATTATTTGTATATGTTCTTTGCAAAAATCTATATATACCCGTCTTTGACATGGTTTTAGGTAACTGTTGTACCTGTTGCACACGTAGCTTTTCACTTTTCTTGCAACTTGATTCTTAGTACATGCATTAGTTTTCAGTTTGCTTCAGTTTTAAAGATCTGGGTCTGTCCAAATTCTTATTTTGAAACAAAAGTTAGTGCTTTTATTTTAGCGGAGATCTGTATTTTTGGTTTGCGCGTTTGGAGTTGGAATGTGGGCGTTAAGTTCTTGAAATTTGTGGCACAAGGATATTGGTTCGAAGTGCAAAATTTGTTTTTGGGTTGTGAGTGGGGAAGATAATAGGGGAGCATATGAGGCTGAAATCGATTGTGTTTTGTAGCAAAACCGGTTTCGGTTAATGAGATAATTGTAAACTATGTTTTCTAAGCTTTCAACGATATTTCATGTTCTTCTTTGATGGGTAAATGCTGTAAGTTTTCAATTTGGTGAAAATATTCAATCTGTACTGCCTATTGAATGGGAAGAGGAAAGTGAAGGTATGGTTGTATTCTGTAGAGAGCAGAAAGTGATACAGTGCCTTGCGTGTGTTTTCGGGAGGATATTGGCACATACTCAGCGTACTTAAAGATTATATATAAATAGATTTTTGGATCTTTAAGCTGTGAGTTTCAAGTTTGATTTGAAGTTTGTTGAATCTCGTAGAGAAAATGAGGCTTTCTTCAGCTGGTTTTAGTCCTCAAACCCAAGAAGGTATGCTTGTTATTTCTTGTAGGTCTTGAATCTCGCTCTTTTTTCCCTTCTCTGTGTCCTGTTGTTATTATTTTTTCTCTTCGGGTTTAGATTTTGTTCATGGGGCAGCTCTTGTGTGATTGCAGGAAAGTGATAAGAAACTTAAAATCTTCGGAACCCAGTTTATTTTTCCTTTTAGCTGGGTTTAACTCTTGATCTTTATATTTACAAAATTTCGTTCTCGTTTTCCTTTGCCCCACTTTCTCCGTGAGCAAACATCCATTTTGCTACACCTTGCCGATTTTATCTTTCTCCTGTTGCCGGAGCCTAACAAGCGTTCTTTAAGAAATTTCATATTACCACTTATCCCAGAAAAGCCCCAGCGATGGTGATTTCTCTTTTTCATGTTAAGGACTATACTCTTCGATTTTGTGGAAACTGTTATCTGAAATTGAATCTTTGGAAACTTTCGTATATTTCTTCATAAATTTTACAAGGGTTTTAAATAAAATTTACAGGGGAGAAGAGGGTTCTGAACTCTGAACTTTGGCATGCCTGTGCTGGCCCTCTGGTTTCCCTTCCTGCTGTTGGAAGTCGTGTTGTTTATTTTCCGCAAGGCCACAGTGAGCAGGTTGGTATTTTGATCTGTGCGATGCATATAATATTTACATCAACTTGTTTTTGCTGAATGAAAAATGAATCACTGAATTCTCTACTCTTATTCTGAGAAACATGAAGTTGCTTTGTAATTTAAACCTTGAAATGATTAATGTTTATGCTTTAGGCCATATGTTCTAATTAAGCTGTGTCATCATCACGGTGGTACTGAGCCAATTCAGCTTCTGGTCTTATATCTTCTCCCTAATGCTATTTTTATTACATTTTTTTTTCTTGTCTATGTAATTTGATATTGGTTATTGTATTTTGATCTATTATCATGAATGTTGTCCTCGTACTTGTTTATAGCTTAGAATTGTTGCACGTAGACTTTTTAATTTGAACATGTTAGTCTGGAGTTATTTATTTTCTCAGATCCTCTTTTATGACTTTGATGATCAACAGAAATCGGATATGGTATTCTGTGACCAGCTTTGCTTATTTTCAGTTGTATCTCTGTTCTAATCTTTGTAGGTTGCTGCATCAACCAGCAAGGAAGTTGATGCCCATATCCCTAATTACCCAAGTTTACCTCCACAGCTTATCTGTCAGCTGCACAATGTGACCATGCATGTAAGTGTGTTTCATCTCTCTTAGTAATTGATTTTAGACATTTTTGTAGTGTAGTTTGGTCACTAAAAGCTCTAAATGTTGTCTACTTCAGGCAGATTTAGAGACAGATGAAGTATATGCACAGATGACCTTGCAGCCACTGAGTCCGGTATGCTGCTGCTTTGCCTGGGTTGTCCTTTGTTTGGTCCCTCTCTCTTTTTTTTTTATTTTGTGGTTTGACTCTTTCACGCATTGAAATTAACCTTGTTGTGCAGCAAGAGCAAAAGGAGGCATACCTCCCAACAGAGTTGGGCACCCCCAGCAAACAGCCAACAAATTATTTTTGCAAAACGTTGACAGCCAGTGACACAAGTACTCATGGAGGGTTCTCTGTTCCTCGCAGGGCAGCTGAAAAAGTGTTTCCTCCATTGGTTAGTTTTCTTCATGCTTGTCAATATTACCATCCATATTTTAAGTTCTCTAAGGTTTAAGAATGTGTGTATCATTTTAAAATAAAAATTATTTTGCAGGATTTCTCCCAACAGCCTCCGGCTCAAGAGCTGATTGCGAGGGATCTGCATGACAATGAATGGAAATTTAGACATATATTTCGAGGTAATTTTTAAGAACATTATTTTGAAAGGTTCCTGCAAACGCCCTCTGCTCGTAAAGTTTAACAACTTATAGGTGTTCTTTTTTCTGCTGCTTGTCTTACCCTCTGTCCTGGTCTTAAAATGAGAGAAAGGAAGTTCTCCATCAAATTGAGCAGACAATGGGTGGCCATGAGAAAGTTATGAAATTCCTTTTATTGTCGGTTATTGTTGCTTTGAACTTGCACAGCTTGCTAAACCCTTAGTTCTCTGTATCACCGAAATAAGAAGTCATAACTACTGTTGACTCTCCTTCTCTTTAGCTTTGTGTGGGGTTTGTAGATGATGTTTCATTGATGCATCCAGTTCAAATCTTATTTTCTTTGGTGGTTTGAAGTGAGTGGGCTTCAGTTACATAGTGGTATGCATTTAACGAGTAGCTGATAACTTTGTATCTGTTGCTCGAAATTTGAAACTCGTTTATAAATAGATTGAGTGTTTCTTCATTTCATCTAAAATTGAACTAAGGTAATCCTTTTGTTCTTCCAGTCCATTGAGCAGTTTACCCTTTATTTTATATCCTGTCTTCTATGCATGCTTTATCTTTATCTGACATGTTCTAGTATACTACTGATTGCCATACGTTGGTTTTGAGACTTGGCTGAAGAATATAAAAAAGTAGTAATTAAATTAAATTCTTTCTGCTTTGTACAAATTGGAATTGTATGGCTAATTGTTAATTGTTGTAGGCAATTTATTATTTGTAAAAGAAAGTAGTCTCATATCTGCTAGTGAAAGAAACAGCAACTGTTTCAAGATGATCATAATTTCTCTTAATGCAGGCCAGCCCAAAAGGCACCTCCTTACAACCGGATGGAGTGTGTTTGTGAGCGCTAAGAGACTTGTTGCTGGTGATTCGGTGCTTTTCATCTGGTAGGCAGCTGGCTGATTCTCTGATATTGATCTTGTCTTTTCTTTACCTACTTTTCAACTTGCATTTATTCTTGGAAACACATCAGAGACATGGCAAGATATTCATTTGAACTTCTTAAAATGAAATATGATTTGTGCACATGGTCTCCTACTAATTTTAAATAATAACTCCCTCAATGTACTTGCTAAGAATAACTTCATTTCTTTGCATTTGCTTCTTGAGTTGTGCCAGAATGGAGTGCAGTCACAGCTCATCTTCTAATCTCTATCTTTAGCATATTGGCCTTTTAGAAATAATAGAAAATTACTTACTATATCTCATTAGGTATTTTGTCATGTTCAGACTAAATATGCTTCTTTCATCAGGAATGAGAAGAATCAATTACTCCTTGGTATCCGTCGTGCTAATCGACCACCAACTGTAATGCCTTCATCGGTTCTATCAAGTGACAGCATGCACTTGGGGCTTCTTGCTGCTGCAGCTCATGCAGCTGCAACATATAGCCGTTTTACAATATTTTATAACCCAAGGTTTGACCCTGTTCATGTTAGTAGGGATTTAAAGTTTTTGATCTATTGCATATGTTTAAATGCACACATCTTTCATTCAGGACTAGTCCGTCAGAGTTTGTGATACCTTTGGCTAAGTATGTTAAAGCAGTCTGTCACACTCGTGTTTCGGTTGGCATGCGATTTAGGATGCTGTTTGAAACAGAAGAATCAAGTGTGCGTCGGTACGTTTCGGACCTTTTGGTATTTGAGTCTATAATTGCTGCAATCACTCTTGGGATGTCTTATAAAGTGCTTACTCTGTAATTTAATCGTCCAGCTGATGCTTGTGAATAATCTGCTGGGTTATTTCTCGTCTTATGTTTTACTGGAATTACAGTTGTTTCAATCTTGAAATTTGACAATTTCATTTTAATTTTAATTTTTCTGTTTTTATCCAGCTACATGGGCACAATAACTGGCATAAGTGACTTAGATCCTGTTAAGTGGCTGAATTCACATTGGCGATCAGTCAAGGTTATATTTTTTGATATTTTCGCATTGTTTATTTAATTTTAGACTTTCTCTATGAAATTTCATTTTGCATCATTAGTGTTAAAGTTTCTTTCATATTTATTGCTTCATATCTTTTGTAGATCTCCTGCTATGAATAATGCATATTGTAATGAACTTTGACTCAATGAATTCAGGTTGGCTGGGATGAATCAACTGCAGGGGAGAGGCAGCCACGAGTTTCCCTGTGGGAGATTGAACCATTAACTACATTCCCAATGTATCCATCTCCATTCCCCCTGAGGCTTAAGCGACCATGGCCACCAGGATTGCCAGCTTTCCATGGTATGCTTCTCCACTGCTACCTTCAGACTATATTGCTTGTCTGCTAACTTCTGACATTGCCTACCAATTTCAACTTCTTTCTTTTTATCTCCTAATCTCCCTTCCTGTTTCACACGCACAATAAGGAATAATTTTCTTATCTTTTTGCTCTAAGGTATTAAAGATGATGATCTGGGAATAAATTCTCAACTTATGTGGCTGCGAGGAGATGGAGATCGTGGAATGCAATCTTTGAACTTTCAGGGACTTGGAGTTAATCCATGGATGCAACCAAGGCTGGATGCTTCAATGCTTGGTTTACAAACTGATATGTACCAAGCTATGGCTGCTGCTGCTGCACTTCGGGAGATGAGGACTGTAGATCCTCCAAAACCCAATGCTACATCCCTTCTGCAATTCCAGCAACCCCAAAATCTCCCCAGTAGGAGTTCTACTTTAATGCAGGTCCAGATGTTACAGCAGTCTCATCCTCAGCAAACATATCTTCAAGGTGTTCAAGAAAACCAGCAGCAATCTCAGTCCCAGACTCACCTTCTCCAACCACAGATGCCGCATTCGATCTCTTTCAATAATCAACATCATCAGAAGCAGCCATTGCCACCACAACAGCCGCAACAGGTTGACCATCAGCAGATTCCAAGTTCTGTCTCTACTATGCCACAGTTTGCTTCAGTGTCCCAATCCCAATCACCACCATTGCAAGCTATCTCTTCACTCTGCCAGCAGCAGACTTTCTCCAATTCAAATGGGAACCCTGTGACAAGCCCTATTGTTTCTCCCCTGCACAGTCTCTTGGGTTCATTTACCCAGGATGAATCGGCAAATTTGCTTAACTTGCCTAGAAGCAATCCCTTGATACATTCTCCTACCTGGCCTTCTAAGCGAGCTGCTGTAGAACCTCTTTTTTCTTCTGGAGCTCCTCAATGTGTTCTGCCCCCAGTGGAACAATTGGGGCCACCTCATATAAATCTCTCTCAGAATTCTGTTTCGTTGCCCCCCTTTCCTGGTAGGGAGTGTTCAATAGACCAGGAAGGGAGTGTTGATCCACAGAGCCATCTTTTATTTGGAGTTAACATAGAGCCCTCATCTCTTCTGATGCAGAATGACATGTCAAGCCTTGGGGGTGTTGGGAGCAACAGTGACTCCACAGCTATGCCCTTCGCTTCTAATTATATAAGCACTGCAGGCACCGATTTTACAGTTAATCCAGCAATTACACATTCGAGCTGCATTGATGAATCTGGTTTCCTGCAGTCTCCAGAAAATGTGGGGCAAGTAAACCCACTTAACAGAACCTTTGTTAAGGTGAGTTGCTTTACAACATTATGGTTACAATTTTGGCACTAGGCAGTTAGTATGAAGGGTGCTTCTATTGATCTTGCATATTTTTCACTTCATTTGGACTGTAATTAAGCTAGTTTATCATAATATCTGGTCATTGGCAGCCTCATGCAATTTCTTCTCATTTATCTGAAATTGTTTGTTTCACTGATAGGTTTACAAGTCGGGGTCTTTCGGTAGATCACTGGATATCACCAAATTCAGCAGCTACCGTGAGCTGCGTGGTGAACTAGCTCGCATGTTTGGCCTTGAAGGCCAGTTGGAGGACCCCCTGAGATCAGGCTGGCAGCTTGTATTTGTTGACCAGGAGAATGATGTACTTCTCCTTGGTGATGACCCCTGGCCGTAAGTTCTAGTCGCCGCAGTTTCCATAATGGAATTCTATGGTGTTTCTTTTATTAATTATTTCTTTTAAACACATCTGGATTATGATTTGTAGGAATTTATATGCTCAAATTGTAAGACTCAAGTTATATTTTTGATCATTGGATAATTTAACGTTCTGGCCTCTTAGGTAGAAAACCTTGGGAACAAGGGAATGAAAGAAAAGAACCTTATAAGCATAGTGAAATAAGAAAGTGGAAGCTCATTCATAGTTTGGCCGCACTATTTTTGATAATCATGGGATTCTATGATTTCACATTCTGATTCCTTATTCTTTATTTGGAGTTTCCATCTGTTTATGTCTATTCTGGTTGGCTTCTCATTGATGCATTTCATGTTCTTGTACCAGGGAATTTGTGAACAATGTGTGGTGTATCAAAATACTCTCACCACCAGAAGTGCAGCAAATGGGCAAACGAGGAATAGAACTTCTGAACTCGGTTCCAATTCAGAGGCTTTCCAATGGCAGCTGTGACGAGTATGCAAGTCGACAGGACTCAAGAAATTTGAGCACTGGTATAACTTCCGTGGGGTCACTGGATTACTGAACAATTTAACCAGTTAAGATACCATTCTCTCTTCTGTAATATTAGTGTCTTTCAATCCTGTAGGGGTAGCAAGAGCTACCAAATTCTAGCTTAAAGTTGATATATAAGTCAATTCTGTAATTATAAGATACATATTTTCCCAATTCTGCGTTATCGTATACGCAATTCGATATTTATTAGGACACATATATGTCTGTGATTGTAGCTATTTGCCTTTTATTGCTGTAGTAATCAATTTGTAATGTGCTTCAGATTGCATACTTTTTCTTGTAGTTCAACTTTATTTCTACTGGAGTATGGAAAAGACTTTCAAGGATAGTTAGACAAGTGAAAGAAACATTTCTAAAGATTTAAATGCCACGTGATTTGTCTCTGTAGTAGCATGTGTAAAACAACTCTTTCTTCACTAGTTTTCATGCCAAAATGTTCTACATTTTGTTGTGCCCTTTGTTTTGGCAAATGAACCTAACCCGGATTTGTTTATGATGTATTTATGTATTGTTACACTCAAAAATTTTTTTAGTCATGCAACTTAAAATCACTCTTGGAAGAATTCGAAATAAAATTAAAATTTTAGTGTTTTAAATTTTTTTATTTTAAATTTTTATAAAAGTGATTTTAAGTTGTATAATTGAAAATTTCTTGAATATAACAGTGCATGAATGTACTGTAAATAACCCCACTTCTCTTCTCTCTTTTAAATCACTTTTCAAGCGTCAAGAGCCAAAGCAATGGTGAAAAATTGGTGGGTTTTTTTTGCATTTTTGTGAGATTGAAGAAATAAATTCGTGATTAATTTAGATAGGGAGTGAACGAGGGATAAAATACAATGTGATGATTTTAGAATAATTTTTAATAATTGTGAGATATCCAAATGACAGAAATGACCTTAAAATCATGGGCCACCGTGATGTCGGTAGAAAGACTATGCATGTGAGGCACATTGCAATCTCAGTTGCTCTTTTCTTACCTTTCTTTAGTCACTATCCAAAATCTAATTTTCATACTTCTATTTTTCCTATCCATGTGGATAGACTTTTCCATCAATGCAAAACAAAGGCAAAATTTGAGTTGGGCTTTCTTTTTCTAGTTGTGGGGTTGGGATTTTGTGTATTTTGATGCATGTCTTTGTAGGGTTGTGACCTTTTCTTTTGAGGGATTGGAATTGTGACAATGTAGGGCACTATCAACAATAATAGTCACAGCAATCTCTTTCGAAAGTCCTTTATTTCTTGGTAGGGAAAGTAGGGTTGTCATTTTTCTTAACTTATATTGTATCAAACTTTTTAAATTGGTCCCATTTCTTTCCCTTGCTCAAACCATTACATTGATCAAAAAAGATACCCTTATCACTCACTTCCATTCATTTAACACAAGTAAAATACTTTACCGTCTTTTTTTTTTCCAAATAATTATATATATATACATATTAAAGTTTTCATAAATTGATACGACAAAAAAAAAATACAATTATTAAGAACACAAAATTTACATCTCAATCATCAAATATGCGAACGGTAGAAATAAATATTGAACGTGGGCTTTGATGCTTGGGCTGAAATGAACTATTAAGTTTGGATAGATTGAGCCGGCCCAATGAAGTGCCATTCTTGCGGTATCGGGCTATCTTAACATTTTTCAAGATGTAATGGCAGCAGGCAAAAAAAAAAAAATTTATTGGTAGGGATGTACTTAGCAATAAATCGGCCTAATTCAATATTAGAAAAAAAAAATGATAATTTATTGGAGATTTTAGAGCATAAACTTGATAATTTGTCTCAGAAAATAAACATAAATAATTAGTTAATGAAGCGGGGGACTCATGGAGAATGGTTCTTGTTCTTTGTTGCATGTTAATCCCTGGATTTTTATCCTTAGAAAACCAAAAAAGAAACTATCTGATGACTTTAATTATTATGTTAATATGTTGTTGAGACAAAGTTAAGAATTCGTAACGTAATAAATATTTGATGGAATATCTCCGGCGATTCAGGACCCATAATTTTTGCGGAGAACCTATTGAAACCCTGAAATTTCTCTTACAGATCGAGTCAGAAAACAGGAGCGTTGAACCGTTTAAGTGGTACATCTCGAAATATCGTGACAAATTCAGTCTGCAAATTTTTATGTAGAAATTGATACAATTGGCTATGTTTGTTTTCGGTGATTCTGAAGACAGATTGGTGGAGCTTGTGGCGAGGGCGTTTTATGATGCCATACCCAAGGAAGGAGAACCCATGATGGGGATAAGTGATAAGAGTGGAATTGCTGTTGTGGTTCTTGATGCAATGACTTGGTACTACAGGAATTGTATTTCAGTTTTGGAATTATTTTGACATGCTTTTGGTTTTAGAAAAATTAGTAAAATCATTATGGTATTGGAAATAGAAATAGATAGAATTTGTTTGTTTTTTGTGAGTTTTGATGAAGTGCACTTTAGAATACTTTTCAGTGGTTTAAACTGATTATTTAACAAAGTAGATTCGAACAAGGTCAATATTTTGGTTGGTTTACAAACATTAGTCATTTTAGAGGGCCACATTGAGATGGAATTATGGCAATATTGGTTGATTTGATGCTGTGGGGTTTGTGTTTTGAGTCACTTGAATTGACCGAGGGTGAAGCAAATGCAATATAATGTTTAGTTGGGTGTGAGAAATTTTAGATTAGGTGTTGACCCAACAAATTATATATCTTATGTTGAAATCTTAGTAACAGTTGGAGGTAGTAGAAAAGATATCATTTTTTTTTTATTTCAGTTATAGTTTTCCCAGAACGTTTAGCAAGCTTTTGCTGCAAGTAGAATTTTCTGCATCCATCTCTGCTCTTAGTTTAAAGATCTTTGCTGGGAAAAAATGGGGTAAGATATGTATTAATGGAGACTATGCAATGAAAGGAGATCATTTTGAAGCATTTACTTTAACTTTGGTGTGCTGAGTAGTTAGAGTTTTAACTAGTTGTCCTGTCCATTGTTCAATACTGGTATTTTCTCACTCTAATCTATCTACGAAAACTTGATGGTTTGTTTGGTTATGGCTTGATAGTCATTTTCAAAGCATTGCCTTGCCTTACCATTGACCAATTAAGTGACTTCTTGGTATGACTGAAGTACAGAGCTCTCTGAGTACTCAAACAAGCCTCTGACTTTTAACGAGTATCATGGCTTCGAAACTTTGGAATTGTTTGGTATCTTTTACAAAGTTGTTTCTGAAATTTGAATTTCCATGATTGATAATGAGAAGTGAATCTTGTGTTTTTGAAAACCCAAGAATGTGTTTGGTAGTGTATTTTGAAAACAGTTTCTTGAGAACTAGAGCTATGGAATTGTGTATGGTATTGATATAACAAAGTAGAAGAATTCACGTATTTTCTAAATTCATTTTTTCAAAAACAAATAAAATGACTAAAAGTTGAATTTGCATTTAACGGTAATATTTAGAAAAACAAGTTATGTACTTTCAAATCATGTTTCTCAAATGTAGTACTAAACACAATTTTGATTTGTTTTTGGTTTTATAAAGCAGAAAACAATGTATAAATGTGGTGCTAAGCAGCACCATAAGATTGCAGTCAGTTACTGCATATTATGTTATTTCACTCAATATTTAACCTCTGAACACTCTTTTAATTGTCACTGCACATTTTAAGGTACTGCTTATTTTGTGGTTAACTTCACAATTTTGTTATTAACTTTTTCCCCCACTTTAGACAACAATGGGTTAGAGAAGAAGATTTGGCCAAGCAGTTGAAACTGAAACCAAAGAAATTACGTCAGACTCTTTGTTTTCTTGAAAAAGAAAAACTGATCACCCAGGATGAGAGGAGAGAGGTCAGTTTGTACTGTAGTTCAGGTATTTTGCTTAGATGTGTGTGAGTTAGTACTAATTTTTCATATTGGCTGTTATAGGAATTTTGCTTTTTGTCCTCTGGTTAACATGTGGAAATCTCCACTTCATAAGAGTCAGCATTACATTAATAAACAATGTTTCCAATTGTGTAAATCCCTTAATTTATTATGTTCTCGTGTTGATTTTTTTAAAAACAATTTATTATGGGAAGTTTATAGTACAAAGAAGGATGGTCAGTCAACAAATGAAGGAGATGAAAAGATTAAGTGGCAAACTCACACTTACTGTTGCCTAGATTATGCACAGGTTACTCTTATTTTGATTACCAAACTTGATTAATGGATGTCCAGTGATTTTTTCAGAGGAAGAAGAGACCTTTTGGGTTTCTGTTTAACCTTTATTATTCATATTCCATCTCACATCTGTTGACCAAATTATGGCTTTTGAGTTTACTGGAAAAACCTAAAGCTAGACTTTTTCAGATCTTTGATTTTGTGAGGTACAGAATCCATCATTTGAGGAAAAATCAAAAGGGTGAACCTGAAAACAAAAACAAGTTCTGGAGTACACATGTCCTAATTGCAGGAGAAGGTCTTTGCTACTCTTTTTTTTTTCAAAAAAAAAAAATAAATAAAGGTTTCTTTAACACTATTGTGTAAATGAGTTGTTTATTCCTGAAATCTTGATTAATTCCTGATAGCACGTTTCCGGATATAATGCCTTGGATGCATTACAATTGAGTTCTCAACAAGATGTATATTTTCACTGTGAAAACTGCAATGGCGAACTTGTGGCAGAGGGTGACATGTTAGCAGCTCTAGGAGGAGATGGAGTACTTCAAAAGATGGAGGTTTGTTTTTATTATGTTTTTTTTCCCCTTTTCTAGTGCTAGATTGGAGGAAGCATCTCTATGTCTGGCCTCTTGGCTGTCTTTTTGTGCCACTCTATTTGTGATTGATGAGGTGTGCTTTGCGATCAAAGTTCATTGACTTTGATAGAACCAAAAATGACAATATTTAGGCCAGAGCTAATGATATTAATGGGGCTTGCCCCTTAGTTGCTTTTGGGTTTCTTTATGAATCCTTCTCTCTTCGTGATAGAGAACAACTTAGGTTGTCTTTGTTGCTTTTGGTAGCCTAGAATCTTAAATTTGAACTATGTAGGGTTTGTTAGGGTGGTTACAAGTGGCCGTAGTGCATGTGGCTAATGCAAAGTTAAACTATGATAAGGTTAGCACAGTTCAGGGAGCTTTTAGGCAGCTGCTGATGGATGTGTTGTCTAACGTGTTGTGGTTTGATAGCAGCAAGAATTATAGTGTTTCTTTTGGGTTGCAACCATAGGTTTAGAGACCATGAAACTAAGGCAACAAGAATGTTTGTTTTTATAAATAGATTGGCTGATTCTGAGGCGAATTTGTTGCAATGCAACTTAATATGTTGTGAAGAAGGTGGTGGCAGATGGCAACTTGTGTCATAATATCTGGCAGTCTCACCCAGCAACGTTTGATGGGGTGGTAGTGCGTCTAAAAGGGGTAGGATAGGTTGTGAGATTTTGCAATGGATTTTTGGGACAGGATTGGGGTTGGGCTCTTATACCAGTTGGTCATAAAAAGAGAAGTAGAGAGACAGAGGGAAAGAGGGAGAAAGGGAGGGAAGAGAAAGACTTAGACCACTAAACACCCACGCACTAGAGTTTTGGAGCATGAACACAACCACACCCTCCACTTCAGCTTGACTTTTGTTTATTCTCATATGCGTTTATTTTTTGGATTTTAAATCTTATGCAATTTCAGTTTACACAGAGTCACTTGAATGGTTAATCTGACGCTTAAAAAGTTTTGCCAATTTGGCTGGTCATTCAAAGATGCTATTGTTCATTTGTGATTGACTTTCTTATGTAAGAATGTAATTGTTTTTTGAGTTGGCAAATCAACTGCAGGTTCAGCTTAAGCCATTGATGGAACAACTCAATAGAGTGAAAGACTTGTCCGTTCCTGAATTCAGAAGTCTCCAAGCATGGAAAGCAACAATTGCTGCTGAGTATGTTGCAAATGGTGATTCTAGTTCCTTTTATCCCTCCAAATCTTCTCAGGGGCCAGGTTACGATGGAATGCCGATGCCATTTCTTGGGGACACAAAGGTAACTTTCTTCTCTGATCTCTTCCCCTCTTAATATGAACTTTTAGGTTGTTATAAGAGGTATTGATGCTAAACTAAGTTTTCACTCTATCTGATAGTTGCCTTCCGAGTATTATTCATGATTTGGTTTCATACATTGTGTGATGCTCTTTAAGCTGGTGACTGTTTTTTTCTCTCATGGAGGATTGGTAGTTTGGGCTTTACACATGCATGTGCATTGGTACACGTTACCAATGTGATGCAGAACAGGTTTAAAGATATATTTAGAAATTTTTTTCAAATTAGATTTAATTTTTCCAATTTAGCTTTCTTACTTATCAATGATGATAAGTGTTTTGTTTTAACGTTAATAGCTATGGAGTAAATTCAAAATAATATTAGATGTTAAAATTGTTTATTAATAATTTCAAACTTAAGCTAAAGCAAAAAATAAAATTACAAACATGTCCCTGAATTGTTGAGCAAGTTATGGTTGGATTTTTGCAGGTTGAAGTTACCTTGTCAAGTGCTGAAGGGAAGGAAGTTGATGTCAAATCTGAAACTACTAGTTCATCTTTGAAAGTTTTGCCACCTTGGATCATCAAACAAGGAATGAACCTTACAGAGAAGTAACGTGGAGGGGTGAAGCGGGATTTTGGAACTGATGGAAGTTCAGCAGCTGGAGGATTCTTGGATGACAAGAAGCCAACTGTTGAAGATCATAACAGGAGTTTAGAGGTTTATGCAATAGATTAGCATCGCATTTCCCTTTTTTTTTTTCCATCTATGCCACATAGGGTGCCTTTTTGAAAAGAATCATTTACTTAAAATTTGACTTAGTTTTTGTTGCTTAATCCTGTTCCAGAAGGAGTATGCTAAAGCTTCTTATGCTGCATGGCTAAAAAAACAAGAACTAGAAGAAGCTGCTAAGAAGCAACTGGAGCTTTCAAATGGACCCATCTCTGATGATCTTTCTGGAATTTCTTTTAATCGTCAAGTGAGCATGAAGTCTAAATTTGAAGAGGATGAAGAAGATGATGATATTGTTTGGGAAGAGGCTCTGTTTGCAGGTAACTATATTAAACATTGAATTATATCTACTTTATATATGTGCAGAGATGAAAGAGTTTGTATGTCAGCATTATTGTACGTTTTCCTTTAGTTAAACCTAGCTCCAGTTACATCTCATTGTCTCACAGATTCTCACAAACCAAATTGATGACAAACACCTCACATCTCCTCGTCGTGTCAAGCCAAAGTTGATGCCACATCTCATCTCAAATGCCAGTGTCTCCTCGCCAACAACAGATGTTCAGTTATATTGTCAAACCATAAGCTCCTCTCAGTAGCAGTACATGAATACAACAAATATGTTGTTCAATGCATTGACAGTGTTTGGTTTTGAATGATTTGTTCATGCAGAATGGGGGCCAAAGTTTTTGGGATGGGCGTGCTTCTGTTTGTTGAATTTGACAGAGTACCTGCAAATGAAGGCAGAATTTGACACAGTATTTGCATGCAGAGACAGACGACTTGACTACACTTATGGTCTTGTTCCATTTAAATGTAAATTTCAATTATTGGGATTTAACCATCCAAGATTTGAGATGTGTTGGAAACTTGAATATTTTGTTATTGATTTTAGTATGCATAATGAGCATGTATGGGATAAGCAGAAGTAGCAAGTTAGTCCACACTTTTTACCTCTTTTCTTAAATTAATCTGTGTCATCTCAATCAAATAATTAAAATCGATAATTTTACTATACCATTTTTTAGATGTACCAAAAAATAAAAATAAAAAATTAAATTAATTGTTATAATTTTTTTATATTAACATTATTTTTGATAGAGACTTGGTTACAATAGATCGGGTGTATTTATATTTTATATAAAAAAAAAAAATTTAGAATTTTGACAGAAACTTGAAATTTTAACATAAATTTTTGAAACTTCGAAACTTAAATATCTAATACAAAAGTTAATAAGTTAATATATTAATGAACATAATATTATTTTTTTAATTATTTTTTAAGGAAAAAAAATTTATGAGTAGTTATATATTCTATCTATCATATATATTCTTCCACAAATTTATGTGGTATCTACTTTTACCAACAGTTACTTCAAAATAAATTAATGCATTTCTAAATGTATGATAGGAAATTAATTAAAGACAATATTATTTTTAAATTTATAACTAATTTATATTATAAAATTTTAAAATTGATCACTTTTATTAATTAATTTATTAAATTAGTCTCTTTCATAATTCATTGATCAAATAAGTTAAAAAATAATAAATATGAACAAAAATATTCCTAAGAAGCAATTTGGCTTCTTCCAATCAAGTGGTGATAGAAATTGGCCAAGCAAGAGTGTTTTTATAATGTTTTAAAAAATTTTAGTAAATTTTATAATTTGTTAAAATATGTAGAGACCTATTTGTCATATTTTAAAAATTTTTGTTAATTTTGTAATTGATCAAGTAATAGCAAAAATTTTATAATTTACCAAAACTCACCAAAATTCATAATTTTATAATTTACTGAAAACAGTAAAAATTTTATAATTTTTAACAACATCGACCAAAATATATTTTAAAAAATATATATGAGAGAAAAAGCAAAAAAGATAAGAGAGAAAATAATAAAAGTTCATGTTTTGACTGTAATGATATTTTTAATTCACGTGTTATTTTTAATTTATTTGATCAATAAATTATAAAATAAATTAATTTAATAAATCAATTAATAAAAGTGATTAATTTTAAAAATTTTCTTAAAATTTATAGTGTATTTGGAAATCATGGCCAGGCTAAAAATCCAAACCACGCCAAGGCTAATTCAATTCTATCCAGTAGACAAATGGCATCTTCAGGCTCAATTATCCTATTTGTGATTGGGATTCTATCTGCACAACGAACAACCCTTCTTCAAATGCATTATATTCAATTATCGAACACCAAGATTTAATGCTAACAATGCACTATTGAACAATGCAAAACTAAGCACATTCCCATTAGTACAGGACTTTGATTGACATACAGGACAGAAGCAAGAAAGACAACCAGTGTATGAGCTATTTCCTTTTTCATTTATTGTTTCTAGTTTTATCACAACCAGCCACAACAAGTGAAATTTGCGGTTGATGGCATTCGTCCTGTTTGGCGTATATAATCTGCTTGAGCTGCTGTTCTTACTGCATCGTCGTTTTTTCTTGCTTCAGCTGCAGCTCGCTTTTCTTCTGATCTTTGTCTTGCCATGGCAATCTTTTTCACCATCTTTGCTTGGGCTTGTGCTCTCATTTGTTCGACTTCAGCCTGAAATGCGTTACATTTCAGTTTCTGATGCCACTCTTAAACCGTTAACAAGTTTTGATTTTATTTCATCACCATATACTTCACAGGAAATTAATTTCTCTTTGAAAAGTTATTGACAGTGAAAAGGGACTGCAAAAATACCTCTATTCTCTGCATCTCTGCTTCTAGTTTTGCTTTCTGCCGGCTTTCCCATGACTGAATTTTGATTTCTTCACGTTTATATCTGAAAAATTAGAAATACTTAAGTTAAATTAGGATGGATATTATAGCAGAAAATAAGTCTTGATGTTGGTTACTTGTGTAAATAATGCTTTGAATTAAGCACATAATTACAGGGTTTAAAAATGAAACCTTGCTGTGTGTTTAGATTTTTGAGCTTCCTCCCAAGCAGCTGCACGTTTTTCAAATTCTATCTGTTCAAGCTCCTTGATTTTGGTAGCTTCCGCTGAAGAAGTATTATTTTCTTGCTCACCTTTACTAGCCCATGCAGCAATATTCATCTTGCCAAGCTGGACACCGAGAGCCACAATTTCTCTCCTTGTCTTTTCCTTAATTTCTTGTTCTGACAAATCTCTTTTGTTATTTTCCATAGGATGTTGTGATTCATTATCTCCGATTTGCTCCATGGGTGTGGATGCTGGTGCCCGTCCCCTAGGGGTAGATGGAATTGAAGAAGTTGGGCTTCGGAGCGGAGTGGTTGCCCCGATGGGGGTGGCAGTCGTTGAAGGCTCTTGACTTGTCATAGGGGTCATCTCGGTTCCCATGTCTCTCATACAGACTGATCTTACGGCAGGAACAACTGCATAATTAAATGATAAATTTATAAATGGCAAAAAAAAAATTGTAATGCTACTTTGTAACAGGGCCTGTTGTAACGTCCCCTATACTAGGATTTGTACAAAACATGTTACAGAGCACTCTTGGAATATTTGAAAATGGAAGATTAGAAACTCATTTGGCATGTTTGCCATACTTTGACAAACAGATGATTACAGAGCAATTTTGGGATTTTAAAGAAAAACATTAGTGAAAAAATAAAAAAAATTCCATTCCCAACCAGCAAATAAATTCAAGAACAATGAAGTCACAAATTTACCTGATGTATTTTCTGATGAATTTTTTGAACAAGATAACTCTCCTTGATTCACTTCCACCAAATCCTTGCTCTGGGTACATGTCTCAATCAATGCATTACCCCCATGTGCTTGGTGAGTCCCAGTGGGAACAAAAGAGAACTTATCAAAGGCAACTTGTGATGCAGGTTGGCAAAAGTCTATTCGCTTAGTGTCTGCTGCCCTAGCATTTGATGGCTTATGATCATAAGTTGCATATTCAGGAGCAACTCTCACCATATTTGTTGCCGGAAATCTATTTGCTTGGTTTTGTAAAACATTCCTCCTAGAATAATTAGCTTGTGCATTTTGCCTATTCATTATCCATTTCTCAGCGTCGTTCCACTTAGACGACATAGGTCTTGAGAACGATCTTGCGATGGAATTGTGTACTGATCGTTCCCCTTTATGAAACTCAAAGCTAGATGAACTAGCATTACTATCATAATCAAGATTTTCATCTTCAAGCATCCTCGTTGGGTGAATTGCACTCAAATTACCACCATCACCCTTTGAGAATTGCTGCATTTTGACTCGACCAACATCGGTGTTTTCCCTTGGCAATGTTTCCTTTGGCTGGAAAGAAGTTTGATTACCTTGACTGACGCTCAAAACAACTTCACCAGCTCCTTTCTCAGATTCAACCTCTAACCTCAGAACTGTAACTAGATGGCAATGGCTAAATCAATATACAAGTCAAAACACAAGTGATTTGTTCAGTGATTAAAATCCTGACATCAAACTGCAAAAGACAGCAACAAAGCGAGCTTAACAAGACATGAGTTAAATGTAAGCAATGTTCTGATGCCCAAAGAAACCTACAAAATTTTTATTTGCGTTAAATTAGATTCAAAGTGTATATAAAATGCATTGACGCAAACAAATAGTTAAAAATGGTTCATAATAACTGACCTTCCCCCTCAAAATCTCCATTTTCAGGCGCTAATAAGCTGTTTTTGACAAACTCAGAGTCCTCAAGCCTGGAAGGAGATGTCCTGGCAGAGTTACTGTTTGATCCATCTTTTTTTCTGTTATGATGAGGCCCCGTCAGCTTCATCCTCAGCTTACTCGGAGAAATTATACCAGTCTGCAATCAACAAAAAAATTAAATATAAGAATTAAGCCATATCAATCTGTTAACCACCCACAAAATCAAACATTATGAGATAATGATTAAACCAAACAGATTCCTAAATTACTAATATCAATTTGAATAATTGCAACTTCAAGACTCAATGAAGAACCCAAATAGCAACGGTTATCTTTTATTATTTTCGAATAGTAGAGTAGTATCAAGGATGAACAAATTTGCAAAACATCACATCTGCACTATTCAATTCTAACAAAAACCATAAATTTGTTCTCCCATCCGGCATCACCTCCTGACCCCATGAACAACAAAGAGAAGCACAGACCAAAATGAGCACTCTCAGCTCATAATTTTACAGAACCCAGATCAAAATAAAACCATTTGCCACAACTGGCCTTGTTTTTGCTCGCCATTGAATCAGTTTCCTACCAATTCACATAAAACAAATACCAGTAATATGAAAAAAGCCAATATGCTGGAAAGAAACCCGGAAACCCATAACACCATTAACTTGAAAAAAAAAATTTTCAAAAACACAAAGGAAGCGAAAATGGTTGACTATTCATTTCTCCCCTCCACTTGATTACCTGAACTTTGTGTATCCTCTCGTACTCCATTAGATCCCTCTCTGTCAACCTAGAACTCTATATTCTTTCTCTGGTCCTTCGCGGGCACACACTCTCTCTCAAATTCAGCTTAGCAAAGACAGAGATAGAGAAAGAGAAAGCTTTGCTTTATTTATTTATTTGCAGCTAAGCATACACATACATACATACACCCAAACACACACACACACACACACATACATACATCTAACACTTTGTGTTCGAGTGTTATGTAGCCGACAGACGTGGGAAACTGACCCCTATTCTTTTGTAATAATAATAAATCACGATCCAGTTTAACTCCTCTCCCTGTACTGAACGAACACTACCCCACTCTGATCTCCCCACGTCATCTCAGTGGACTACAGACATTGGTCCCCTTCTTACTTGGCAAAATCTTGGTGGGTTCCCCAATTCAAATTGGTGGTCGGCGATCTTTACATACCCCACGCCGATTAATTGCCAATTGGGGGATTTTTTATTTTTGTCTTTTTAGCGCTTTTTTTTTTAAAAAAAAAAAATTGCCTAACTGACAAATACCAGAAGATTCCATAGATAAAATTTCTGGTGCAAATTTAATGAAATTTTTTTTTACATAAATTCTTTGAATATTGTATGATTATTTTTTATATATAATTTTCATATTATTTAAATATTTTAAAAGAATTGTAAGGTAAACTGATCAATATTTAATTCTTTAATTTATATTATATTAGAATTATTAAATATTTATAAATTTTAATCATTAAAATTATCTGATGATATTTTATGATTGTTAAATTATTTTATATTTTTAAATTTTATCACGATTTTTTTATATTTTAAATTGTTATACAATTATTTTTAATTAGGCAATAAATTTTATAATTTTTAGAATAATTAATAATTTTATTTATTATTTAATCATTAAAATGAGGTCACTAATTTGTGATTAAAATTTTGATAGAGAAAAGACAAAAGAAACAATGGGAAATGATTAAGGGCAGTAGCCAATGATGAAAAGGTAGAAATTGATTTAGCTATGCACTGCATTGCATTGCAAAGTTGCTCGTAACTTTTAAGAGGTTACTCCATGTTTTCGACCAACATATTTGCAATGGAAAATAGCAACAAGTGGGGTTTTGTTACCATAGTTATGGGTATTGTTATTTTTGTTTTTTTAAGTATTTTAAAAGTTATTTTAAATTATATATATTTTTTAAATATTATTTATTATATATTTTAAATTTAAATATAATACACTCAAATTTTTTTGAAAGCAAATGTCACACCGGGATGACATAATTAAATCTCGACAAATAAGATTGCTAAAATATTAATGTCATTAAGTTACAAATAAAAAACATGTTTTTGATAATTAAATAAAGTAATGAATAAATTGAATAGACAACATATATAATTAACATTTTAAATAATTAATTATATTTAATTTTTAATAACTTTTAATAGTAATATGTTTAAAAATTTTTATTATTTAAAATGTTAATAAATAATAATTATTAACATGCTTTAATTAAACATGCTTTTTATATTTAATTTTTAAAATTTTATTTTTATTATTTTAAATTTTAAGTTAAAAAATAATATATATTAAATATACTATAATCATCTATATGTATATATATACACGTGCACGTGTACACATGTATATAGAATTTAAAAATAAAATATTAAAATTAAAATAATTAATATAAAATTTTAAAAATATATAAAAAATTTAAAATAAAAAATTAAATTTAACAGTGCAAATATTTGAAAATTTTGAGCGCAATACACATTGCAAACAATTAGCTGTTTTGTTTATTAAATATTTCTTTGACTTTGACCATAAGTTGTAAAAAGAAATAATGGTATAGATTCTTTGTCAGGTTATTCAATATGATCTATCGTTGGTGGGACGGCAGTAACGGAACCAAGGTGGGCACAGAATAAAATATAAATTTATTTATAAAAAATAAATAATATTATTTAATAAATTAATATACACAATTAATAATAAATATTTAATTTATTATAAATAATATTAAAATAAATATAAATTTTTATTTGCATGTAAATTTTTAAATAACTATACTTTAATACAACTTAAATTTTTTTTTACATGCAAAATGTGGATCCTTTAAAAATTGGTAGTAATGTAATAAATAAATTTAATTATAATAAAAATATTACGTGATTGAATAAATAAAAATATTATATTTTATATTAAATAAAATATAAATTAATTTTAAATTTATAAAAATAAATAAATAATATTATTTAATAAATTAACGTCATAAATTGATGACAATTACTCATTTTGAACATTTAATAATTCAAAATATTAGGCTGAAATGAGTTTTTATAAATGACGTGGAAGGCTATTTTTTTCCTTGTATTATTGTTATACGGGCTTCCTTGCTTTTTATTCAAAACATTTAATATAATTATTTTTTATTTTTAAATTATAAATTTTTTTTTATTAATACAATTGTATATCAAAATGTATAAACATATTGTTAATTAATACTAATCAAATTAAACAATATTCTTAACTAATTATAAGCGTTCTTAATATTTGTTCAATCAAAATAATTATTTTTCTATTAATTAAGTTTAAGTATTGTCCAATTAATTAAAATTTTGTTTTAAATTATATTTGAAGAATAATAAAAGCAAATACAAATAAATAATAAAAGTAAAGACAAATGCATGGAAAATCTTTAATTAATCGGAGATTAATGGCGATTTTTTGGAGAGAGGTGATTGGAGGAATAATGTTAGTAATGGATTTCAGTTTTTAATAAATTAAATATATGCCTGAAGAGTCAGCAGTCAAAGATACTTTAGAAAATACACGTATACCAATACGTTCTTTTCTTTAATTATTTTTTAATTAATAATAAAAATAACTATTTATGAAATTAAATGAATGTGTAATACAACGAGCCAGAGAAGAGGTTCGGTTTGCCTTGCCTTGGACTCCCCACCTTTCACCCAATTAATATTAATAAACAATAAATACTATTATCATTCGTAATAATAGTCTTGAGACATGTGAGGATTAGAAAACTAGCCTCACTAATTGACCAAGCTATGTTGCATGAAAATCATGGGTAAGACACAAATATATATATATATATATATATATTATATAGCCTATAATTAGGATTTGAACTTGGCTTATTTTGTTAAATAACAATCATATTTTATTATTCAACAATAATAATTTTTTAAAAAAATTACTAATCTAATATCACTTATACCATAATTGAAAAAATATTCTATTTTCATTCTTATAAATTAATCAAAATTTAAAAAATCAATATATGTATATATTTTAAAATAATAATAATAATACGATACAAATAAAATTCAAAATTAAAGTAATCGTTAATTTTTTTGAATATTTTAAAATATAATACTGATCAAATTTAATATTAAATTAAAAAATATGTCAAATTTTAAGAGTTAAATTGGCTTTCTGTTTTACCTATCTTATGAATACTTTTATTCAAGATAAATGAAGTTCATTTGTGCCAAAATTTTTAAAAAATTATTTAATAATATAATTATTTTTTAATTACAAGATAAATAAATAAATTATATATATAATAGTTCTTTTCTTCTTTTTTTTTTGTTTTTGTCGAAATTACAAGAGAGAGAGAGAGAGAGAGAGAGAGAGAGAGAGTACAAACAATACAAAACAAAATTTAAACGGTAAGGGTATTAATTTCCTTAAAAATTTTGTCTTTACCAAATGATTTTGAGGGTGCAAAAATCTTGCATAGAATTTGTAAATGAACACCCAATTTCAATGAGAAAGTGAGAAAAGGCTCAAATTCCCTTCTAGGATTCCAAATACTAGCTAGAGTATGATATGCCACAATTAATTTATTAAATGTAAATTTAACTAACAATGATCCCATGAACTCAACACCATCTTAAGAAGTTAACAACAATACACGTGGAAGTCAATCATTAGTCGATGGAGTACTAAATTTCAATGGACGATGAATCAAACAGATGCTTCCAATTTATTTTATACACAACCCCTCAAATGCATTATGGGCTCTAAACCCAATTAAAATATTTATTTATTTATTGTTTTTTAATGCAATTAAAATAACATTATCCGATAGCCACACCATAACATGAGCTCAAAGCCCTAGGCAAAGGCATAAGGCAAGGGGTCCCCCAATCTACTAATCACTTTATATCCTTTACGAAGGATCCTTTTCCCCTAGAACCCATTACCATTAATAAACTTCCTCAAAAGAATTTAATTTAATTTAATTTAGTCTAAAGTTGTGTACGAAAACATTCTTTTGATACAAATACCAAATCATATGTTGCATTATTAATTGTGGAGGGGAGGAGGGGGGGGAGGGGGGTTATTGATTCTTGGATTGTGGCTTGGAGCCCTGCTCACATGCCCTGTTCCCATTTGTCAGTTGTCTTTGTTTGCACTTTTACATCAATTTTTACGTGATTTTTGGTCTATTAGGGTTTGACTCACTTGGCTATTTTGTGTTATTTAATGTATGTAGGCACGTGTGAACATAAATGATTTTCTAGCCTATTTCTTTGACCGCATTCTCCACATGGCAAGACCATACCACTACTCCACCTAATAGTTTTCAGTGAATAATCACAACTACAGCCTTGATTGAATGATATATCTATTTTCCTTTTTTAATGAATAAGATATTGATTAAAGTCAAGTTTCTTAACTACTACAATCTCAATACAAAATCAAGGGAATGCATAATTATGGTATTAAAATTTGATAGATTATACAAATACAAACATAGGATAAAGTCAGAGAGAGTACTGAAAATATATGACCTATTTTTAGCCTAACATCACTTCAAAAATTTGTCTAAACCCTAAAAAATCAAGAAACTATTAGAATTGGCTTTGGTTTACAAGCACAAATATTGCAGATTTTGAATCTATCTGCAGAAAATTGGTTGGGAAAAGGCCGTGTGGTTTGTGTGTATCTGTGTATGTGGACCAAATTCAAACCATTCATTCTACATTACATGTTTTTTTAAGTGCCCCTTTTTTATGCACTGGGATAGTAACAACTTTTGTCCACATTCGTTTTTCAAACCTAATTTCATTACAAATTGAAGAATTTTTAGGCAGCACATCCACATGGGTTCGCTACTGAAAACAAGAATTGATATTTACTTTCGGCTTAGATTGTGCCGAGTAATTATGAATCCAGTCCAAAATTAAATAAAAACAAGCAAACAATACTGCCAATGTAAGCTTGTTTTTGTACAAAAGGGTACAGTTAATACATTGGCGATGCAATTCAATTAGCCTATAAAAGTTGTTCACTTTTGGTACATTCTGTACAATTTTACTATTAATCACAACAGCTGCAGTTGTAGCACAACTGCTTATATAATAATAATAATAATAATAATAATTAAGAGATGTTTGCTACCAAACTCAAATTAGTTGGCAATATTAACTTTATTTAATATGGGCCCATTGAGTTTTGCCAATTTCCTTTCATTATTTGAAAAGTATTGGGTTGGAAAAGTTGGCTACAAATTTTCTTTCCCTTGGTAAAAGGGTAATTGATTCAAAGATTGGAATTATGGTCAATGATTGCTTACAATCTTTTGGAAGGATTTATGGGGTAGATGTTGACCACCCTTAAAAGTATCTATATATAAATTCTCAATGTGGGTCATGCATTTTATTAGAGATTATAGACTTTTAGGGATTCATGGAGAAAGACGAGGGGAGAGAGTGTTTGGCAGCCGAGAAAATTGGTTGTTTTGTTTTTCTAGACTTGGTAATAGATGGATGATTGGTTATAATTGATTCTTTATTCAATCCAAATTGTATGCGTATTGAATCCTTCTAGAGAAACAAGCAAAACCAACAAGAGAATCATAGGGAAGAAAGATCAAGTATGTGAAAAACATTTTCAGGGAAATTGATTTGAAATAATAATTTATTTAAAAAGAAAATATGAGTAAAAATAAAAATTAATCAGTATGATAAATTTGAGGTTTGAATCACACTTTATTTAGAATTAGAAAGAGTGATGTTAGATAACATAGTTGGGCCAACTTTAGTATGAGGCCCATAAAGTTTATAGGCAAGTCAATGGACCGCAACTTTTGGGAGTGCTTTTGTTTAATAATTGATTTCTGTAAAAGCACCCCAAAAACTTTCCTTCCTTGCAGCTTTCTCCTTCATTTGCCAACATCTGAGCATGAGAAACAACATTCTGACAGCTCGATGCATTCTCCGAAGGCTTAATTCTATCAAGATAACGCAGCAGGGCTTTTCTGAAATCTGAATTTAGTATTCGAGAATAGCAGCACTGAAGAGATATCCAAACATAAAAGCGAGAACTCTTGGAATGTTATGACATTTCAGGCAAATTCCTGAAACTGGTCCTTGCATTTTCATGAGCTGGTCTCTGAACAGTGCTAAGTTTGCAAGTAGGAGAGGTCGTTCAAGTCTCCGGTTGAGGGTACTGTGATGTTCATGAAGATTATTATGTCACCTGTATAGATTTTATAAGAGATGTTTTCCAAGATTTGTCAAGCATTAGCACTAACTTCTGTTAGATGTTAGAGGATACTCAAGTTGGTCAATGAAGCTTTGCTCCTGGAAATTGAGGAATCAATTATAAGGTACAGCTGATGTATATTAGCAATTCCTATGAATGAATTATGACTCAAAAAGTTCATGGGTGAACTTATATTATACCTAAATACAATAGATTATGAACTTATTTAAGAGGATTCTTAATTAATGCCTCATTAGAAGCCTTTTCCAAGAACTAGGAAATGCAAGGTAATAAACTTCCATTTTCATACAAAATTCTGACAGCATTTGGGATGAAGTTATTTTTCTAAGTTTAAAATTATATTTTTGATAAATATTGTGCGGTCATGAGTATGGAAAATGAAAAAAGATAATTACTTTAATAATTGAATAGCATGTTTAGTGTTTATTTGTTCTTATCATGAAAGCAACGAATAATATTTGTTAATAATTCAATTTCTCTTCTACCAATTTTAAAAGTACAATTTTTTAACTAAAAATTTTAAAAATAATCACTTTTTATTATTTTATTAAACTAATCATCTTCATAATTTGTTTACCAAACAAACTAAATACATTATTTTTAAGTTAAAAAATACTCTAATAACCAAAACAAAAATAAAAATTTTAAAAATACTATAGAACATACCACATTTAGTCACACAAATAAGCTAACAGAAAGTGAATTTATTTTATAATATTTTTTAAATTTTTGTTCATATTTTAGTTATGTAATAATTTTTGTTCAAATATATATTTTTTGATTTTTTTAATAAATAAATTATGAAAGTGATTAATTTACTAAAACGAAAAAGAAAAATAACTACTTCTAAAAATTTCACTTTTTTAAATTTATAAAATAATGTAGTACTTGACTTTGTGAAAATCTAAAGAGAAAAATATATAAGACTTTGACATCTTTCAAATAAAAATTTCACTTAAATAAAAATTTTCCAATGAATGAAATCTGTGTTCAATGGATTCAATGTTGCGTTCGTATAGCCATTATACTTAAAACTTTCAAAGCTCAACAATTAATCACTAAATGCTCATCCTTTTATAATTGAAATTAGTGATTTTCTTTCATATAAAATAAAAACCATAACATTTTAATCTCAAACATATCATCAATAACCAAATGCCACCACTTGTATAAGAAAGGAGAGTACAAAATTCAAATCATATCGGAACCAGAGGAAAAGAAAATATACTTTGGAAGACATCGACATTCCATGTTTTAATCTTTCTATTATCATAGAAGGAAAATTTTAATTAGTGATTGTAAAAAAAATATGAATTAATGATGGGAAATATTTTACAAGTGTCGTTTATAAAGGTTAAAAATGTCATTGAAAGCTAAAACAATTGATTGCTAAGGCTAAAAATAATTCAATTTTTGTGTTTCTTGCCTCCCACCAATATGGGATGGAAATTGAAAGTGTATTGTATCTCCACCCTTCATGGTTCCTATACTAACCTGCTTGGATAAAAATGACAATGATATTGAATCAAATTTAGGCAAACTTCAGCAAGAACAAAGAACTAAATATGTTGTCATGAGTGATGATTCGCTTTGCATAATTTTAATAGGTAAAAAATGAAAAAAAATGATCATGGATATATATGTTGATTGGCCATAATGAATGCTTGGTTTACTTGCATATCAAACTATGGATAGCATCTAATTTATGAGGAACCTGATTCTATCTTTAGAGAGAGAACATTGGCATAAATGATAAGCACAGAATTCTCATCCAGCATATATACCAGATATAAGATATAAAGACATAAGACTTACCTGATCAGAGGTCTATGTGCATTCTCAAACCATCGTGTGCAAGTTGCACTGGGATTCCTTCCCTAGATGCAAGCAAAAATAAATCTCGTAATATCAGTTTCTTTAACAAGATCATTCCACATATCAGCAGAAAGATTTCAACATAAAAACTTAAAAGGAATGGAGAACTGTCTACCTTTCAGACCATTCAGAAAGAAACTCGTTGTCCTTGTGGTGATCAAACTCATGAGTCATTCCAATTAAGAGAGCTTGTTTGGGACACAACCTTTTTATAGCTTGAAGAGTCTGCAAATGTACCAGTCAATGGCTCAAACGGTATTTAACCATCTAAGAGTGAACATGAGTAAGAAATCATAGACTATGTAAACAAACCTGAGGTAGGCAGAAGTGAACATTGTGGCAACCACTCTGCAAAGTGCAAAACAAAAGCAGAAAACGAAAATTATTCATTCCTGGAAATTACAAGAAAATGCATAGCAGGCAAGATGCATCTGTGGAAAGGCAAATCATACACCAGCAAAACTTATATACCATAGTGATGAAAATACAGACAAGAGGTGGCGTCTTTATGAAAAATCCTTTAACCCGGCAAGATGGCTGATAAAGCCATCGGAAAATATATGTATCTAACCATTAAAGTTCTCAAGCTCCATTTCTTTGAAAAAGAAAATTCCACTGAATCTTATTTAAGATATGAAGAAATTGGTTTCAATATTACTGTCCTGGGGTGAGATCTTCAACAAGACAGCTACACTAGGAAAAGCATTTTGATATGTTATTTCTCTTCTCAATATGCCAAAAGAATGTGGCACAGGTTTCCAGCGGCAATAATGAATAACTTAGAGGCAAGACTAGCGTAACGGGTTGGGATCCTTTCCTTGAAAACTGAATGAGGCAAAAGCAATTTGATACATTACTTCCTCCTCGATAAGCCAATTCACAAAATCAGTTCAACTTTTTCACAAGACATGGGCGAGTTTTGTCAAAGAAAGAAAAAGACTAATGTCCTCTACAAGCCTTAATTTTCCTATATATACATAATGTGTGTGTTTGTGTCTGCAAAGATGTGGATGTGATTATTTTGCAAATTCTAGAAAATATGATATCATAATCTTTATATACTGATGAGTCTTTCTGAAACAAAAAAGAAAAAAAATTTAACAGTATACTTCCATTTATGAAACTGTCCTAAAAATCCATCAAAAAACAATACGCCAGAAATATCATTAAAATGTATTAACAAAAAGCAACAAAAACAATTCCAAATTATCATTAAGAGGTAGTTAAAATTATCAAACAAAATTCTAAGCTAACTGACCGACCTTATATAATGTATCCAGGATAAGAAGATCCAATTGCCCAGCCCCAGTTTTTGAAATAACTGCAATTGTCAAACAATAACCAGAAAAAATTTCAATAATGGTTTCTTCTGTAACTGAGAAGAATCTTTATAAATTGAACTTCCAAGTTATTCGTTATATGTATAAACCATACAACCATATTAACTTAGAAGGCAAGTAACAAACATCCAGCCCTGATTCTAACAGCAATAATTCTGAGCAATTAGGCAAAAAAAGTTTGTCAACCATAGAACCATGTCTATATAATATAATTGAAGATCATCAGCTATAAAAATCTGCTTACACGTGTAAAGAAAGTTATTCATTGTTCTTTTTAGTATTGATATAAAGAAATCTGATGTAACTTCATTAATATGGCTAAAAGAAATGAAAAGAATACGATCTAGAATAGAGATGAAGAAAGAAAGTTTGGGAACTTCAACAAATCAGTAGGAAAAGGAAAATTCAATTTCAAGGCACTTCAGAATTTAGAAGTATGCATGTAATCATTACTTTTTATCTGCAGACAGTAAATTAAGTTCTAATATATCTCCTTCCAAAAATGACAATAAGTAAAACAACTCCCTATATCAAGCTTTCTGAATGACCAAATTCTGCAAAATCCAAGGTTGGAAAATGACTATATTACCAAAATCTCAACAGCCGACTCTTAAGGGGAACCAGAACCAGAGTATTTACTAGAAAAGGCAGGATCTAAAGGTTAAAGGGGATGGAAATGCTCTTAAGTGTGTATGTGTGTGTACAAGCAAAGGTACTAAATCAACAGTCACCATGCTCCGTGCTTGAAGGCAAGCGTGAGACATCAGATATATATGCAACTCTATTTTTTTCACCAAAGAGAAAACCCAAAGCAACATAATCCTCTCCATGCATCACCTGCATTCAAAACAAAAGCAGTGAGAGCTAGGACATAAATCAATGTAGGCAATAATTACCCTGAACAAGAGAAACTTGGAACACATAACTGGCAAAGGAACAAATTGTAAGCCTGATGTAACAAATGGCTTATCACAGTCTTCCTCAATTATCTTCCAGTCAATCTGTGATACTCGTCTCACTTCTTGGCCTTCTTTAAGTTTCTTCCGCATCAAGTATGGGAATTTCACTGCGATGCTGTTTCAAAGATCCAACACAAACAAATTGACACATATTAAGTACTTTACAAGTCAAGTTATCATTCAAAATAAAGAATTAAAGCTCAAGATGCTAACACTGGACGATATTAGTAACAAGTAAATCCATTGCACACGGAAAAATAAAAGTTCAAATTATTTTAGTTTATCCTGAACAGTTTCCATGCTGTAACTTTCAAAATTTAAATTCCAAATGCACAAATGTAAGATGTTATTTTTCTGTACACATAAGTTGTCCAATGTTAAGATCTTAGAATAGTGATTCAGTCATAATAGCTAGATAAATAATTGGTTAAAAATCTAAGAGACAAAAGGGTTCTGTCAGCATGTTCATGAAAGGGCATTCTGTGACCCGAAAATGTTTCCAAAGCTGGCCAGGCATAAGAAGCACCGTGCTAGAGTGTTGTAGGGCAAGAAAGAAATGAAGTCAGCCCAATTAACCATCATAACTGTCAAGATTATTGTCAATATCACAATTATTACCTTCATGGCACATGCTGGCAAATTACATAGTCCAGAAAAGTTAATGGACAAAACATTATGCATGTTCACCTCAATGCAAAAACATGTACCTATCCATTGCAAACTGACTCAAGTAAACAGGAGTGGGATCAATATCATTTGTAGGACTAAATGGTTGCACGGAACGTATATCATCCAAGCCAAGAACAGCATCAGCATGTTCATGAGTCAAAATAATCTGCAATTCATAAAAAAAAATAAAAAATAAAAATCAGTTCTAAACTGTCAGTTACAATCATCAGATTAGCAAACTGGAAACATTAGTTCATTGAAAATGGAATTATCTAAACAACAATGTGCAGTGAGAAATGCCCAAACATATATAAACTTGGTTATGTTTATTTTATTTGCTATGAAATAATAACAAGAAATTTCATCATCTCTGCTATTTGTGAGGGTCCAGGTGCATTATCTCTTTGGTGTGATTGCCTGAAAACCCTAGGTGCGCTTGCCTAGGCCTTGTCTCTTCCTTTGCCTCTTATTCTCTCATTTCATTCTTTATGTACAAATTTGACTGTTATTAGCCCCACCTTAGTTACGATCCTAAATTCCTGATAGTACTCCATTTAGCTTGTTTTGGAATTTATGCTTAATCTCTTAGCCACTTACAGACCAAGAGCCACCAAAACTTAACGTTTTCCAGTCCTAGTAAACTAAGAACCACTAATTACACCTTGCCAACCCTGAACTCAAGGCCTCCAATTTTCTATACAACTGTAATTCTAAACTACCACTACCAGGTCAAATTTTTCTTCTTCTTTTTTTTTTTTTTTAAAATTTTCAAATTTAGCTACTTCAATATTTTCCAACCTTCATGATTATTTGCTCCTTACAAGGATGGTTCCATAGAAGAGTTATCCTCTATGTTCAAAATGGAAGGTAAAGAAAAAAAAAACTTTCTTATAACACAGCTCTTACTTCACAAATCCACACTGATAATCTCAAAAATGACAATAAACTCGGTCTCCATAAAAAGAACATATTTGCCATAAATTTGACGTGTGGTAGTAAAGCAGGATGACTCACAGAATCAACTTGAGGAATCTTATGAAATGTAAACCACCGAAGTACTTGTTCCCTAAATGTCTTCCCAACATCGATTAATATGTAACTGTGTTTACCGTCGCTTTGACAGTAATCAATTAGTAGAGACGTATTACACCTGAAAATCCAAAAAACACGCAACCTTAAAGAGGGTAATGTGGCAAGAAGAAGCAAATGAAACTACATTAGCCTTAAACTTTACAAGTTCCAAACAATAGATTCGAGCAACTAGTATTTCAATAATACTCTGGTGAGCTTATGTTTGATTTGCAATACTTTAGTAATTGAGTAATTCTTTATAACACGTCCATCATATCACAGTCAGAAATTTAATATAAATGCATGTGTATCATAATTTCCGATTCACAAACAGTTATAGCATAAATTTTTCAACACAGTCTATTACTTTTCTCCCAAACAAACAAAACAAAAGCATCGCAAGTATGAAAGCGAAACCGAACGACAACACTCTACCTGTGGTTAGGATTACGCTCGGGTGGAATCGACAACGCCTGAAAGCAGACTTGGCAGGGCGGATCGGAGGGCTGGATCAGGCACATTGCGTTGGGGACGGCGCTGGAACAACCGGTCCCGAGAAAGATCAGTGCCGATCCACCGTGATCGCCAACGACGCCGTTTCCGTTATCTGTTAAACTGTGGTTCTCCATTCTGAAGAAATTAAACGAGAAAAACCACAGTTGAATTTGTATAAGAAGAGAGGGAGTGGCGTGGAGGAATCGAAGGAAGGAATAATATTTATAGGAAAGATCTGGCTCTGGCTCTGGCCCACGATAATTAACTGTTTTGGCGGTTGACAGATACTTAAGTTCTGTCGCAATTTCCACTTCTTCAAAATTTCCTGCCTGCCTCCTGTCACTAGCAAATATTATGAGTGGGCCCAAAAAAAAAATACCGAAAGAATCGAATAATTCGTTTCAATTATCAAAATTTATGATACGGAATCTTTTAATTTTAATTTTTTAAAATAAATTATATTTATAGATATTTCATATATATTAAACAATAATCCACAAGTAATTATTTAAAATTATAAATAATTTTTTTAAAATTCTAAAGTTACGTTTACTAAACACTAAGCCTGATTTATAAAAATAAATCGAACAAAATAGAATGAAACTGAACCATTTAGTTGTAATTCGAGTCTACAACTCATTCAATTTGATTTGAGGTTCTAATTCGATTATACAATTCATTCAATTTAGTTTGATGTAAAAAAATTTTAGTTTCAATTCGATTTTGATAAAAATTCAAATCATATCAACTTATGCATAGTCTTAACAAATATAATGAATAAGATAAATTAAAATAATATTTAGAATATTTTACGAGTAATATTAAATATTTTAATAATTTTTTTAAAAAATATTAAAAATATATAAATACTTATGCTTTGTTTTTTCTTTTATACTCTTGTCCTTAATATTCTTAAAATAAAATGTTTTAATTGATATTTTGACCCATAAATAACATAAAAGATTTTTAACAATAGAAAATAATTTTACATGAAATTTTACTTTGATTTTTTTTAATTTTAGTCTGAGTAGAATTTGAAATCAAAGTTTTTGTATTAGTGTTTTATATTTATAGAAAATACATATTAAATGAATGAGGGGTGCAAACATTAGAGTACTTGCACAAAGTATCTGTAAAATGCTTTTTTGTTAAAAATAAAAATAAAATAAAAATACAACTAAAAAATTAAATATAAAATAGAATAATTACATCCAAGTTCCTAATTTTTAAAATTTTAATAAATTGGAACATAGTTTATAACTAATTTTCGTAAGATGTCACTTGTTCAATTCCAATAAAACTCTATTTATATGCATTTGTCAAGTATTTTTCAAATGGAATTCCCTTTTGTTATTTGTTAGACATTTAGGGACTCTAATGTCATTATGTCAATATCATATTGCCTTCCGGAAAACCAAGCTGCGAGGCCGCGAAATAATCAGCATAGACGGTAGGGTACTGAGACTCAACATTTGAAAGAAGCTCGAAAAGCCCCCACCGAATCAGGTCTACGCCAGCATACGCAGGACTCTCAGGCACACTCTATTTTCACTTATCAGCTTCAAATGTTATATAACTTCAACTATTACTCTGGAATTCGAAAATTTGTGACTAAACCTCGGGAGTTTATTTGTTTCTCTCCGTTTCAAACACGTAATTATGGCATTAATAGACCTGAAAACCAGTTTTGGGCGTATCCATTTGCCTGTTTACAGCTCAATGTATTTTACTCGTCATTTTTATCAAGAAATCCTCGTTTTAGTTCTGATTCAGGCACTAATTTGAATGGTCATCTAGTGGAAAAAGATTATTGTGATGATAATAATAATGGTTGTGACAAATTTAGACAAATTGCTACCCAGAATGCTGGGGATTTGAGTTCTATTGGTAGTCTTAATGGTGAATTTGAAAAGAGTGAAAAATGTAATTTTGGTAGATTTGATGAGGTTGAGGAGTCTGATGAAGAAGTAGAACAGGGAGAGTATGGTAGCGATAGTGATGATAATTTCATATTTTTGGATTCTTTGGACAAAAATCTTGTAAATAGAGAAGAGGTTAGCAGAGTTGAGGTGGAGGAAGATGAATTTAGACACCCTTTAGTTAGAGAAATTTGTAGGTTGATTGAATTTAGGTCAGCGTGGAACCCAAACCTTGAAGGGCAATTGAGGCACTTCCTACGAAGCCTCAAGCCTAGGCAAGTTTGTGCTGTTTTGCGTTCTCAGTCTGATGAGCGCGTGGCTTTGAATTTTTTCTACTGGGCTGATAGGCAATGGCGGTATCGGCACAATCCTGTAGTCTATTATGTAATGCTTGAGATCCTCAGTAAGACTAAATTGTGTCAGGGTGCTAAACGAGTACTCAGGCTTATGTCACGTAGGGGAATTGAGTGTCGGGCTGAAGCTTTCAGTTATCTAATGGTGTCTTACAGTCGAGCAGGGAAGTTGAGAAATGCAATGCGTGTGTTGACAATGATGCAAAAGGCAGGAGTTGCACCTAATTTATTGATATGTAATACTGCAATACATGTTTTGGTGGTTGGGAATAGGTTGGCAAAGGGGTTGAGGTTCTTGGAACGAATGCAACTTGCTGGAATCACACCTAATGTTCTCACTTATAACTGTTTGATCAAGGGTTATTGCGATCTGCATCGAATTAAAGATGCAATAAAGCTGATTGATAAAATGACACTGAAAGGATGCTCTCCAGATAAAGTTAGTTATTATACTGTGATGAGTTACTTATGCAAGGAGAAAAGGATTAAAGAAGTGAGGGACTTAATGGAGAAGATGGTGAATGAGAGTAATTTGTTACACGATCAGGTTACTTACAATACTCTTATCCATATGTTTTCCAAGCATGGCCAGGGAAATGAGGCTCTTGAATTTTTGAGGGAAGCAGAAAAAAAGGGATTTCGGGTTGATAAGGTTGGCTACAGTGCAATTGTTCATTCTTTTTGTAAGGAAGGAAGGATTGAAGAGGCAAAGGAACTGATGAATCAAATGTTCCAAAAGGGCTGTATTCCTGATGTAGTCACTTACACTGCTGTTGTGAATGGATTTTGTCGGGTGGGGAAATTGGACCAAGCTAAAAAGATGCTTCAGGAAATGTACAAGCATGGCTGCAAACCGACCACTGTAA
This sequence comes from Swietenia macrophylla, assembly GCA_032401905.1. Classification (NCBI taxonomy): domain Eukaryota; kingdom Viridiplantae; phylum Streptophyta; class Magnoliopsida; order Sapindales; family Meliaceae; genus Swietenia; species Swietenia macrophylla. The sequence goes on from CP135573.1 coordinate 3,698,999, forward strand.
CATATACAGCCTTGTTAAATGGGCTTTGTCACAATGGAAAGTCGCTAGAGGCAAGGGAGATGATTAACACAAGTGAGGAAGAATGGTGGACTCCAAATGCCATCACTTATAGCGTTGTGATGCATGGGCTTCGTAGGGAAGGAAAATTGTCCGAGGCTTGTGATGTGGTAAGGGAGATGGTTAAAAAAGGCTTTCTTCCAACCCCAATCGAAATTAACTTATTAATTCAGTCATTCTGTCGAGAGGGAAAAATGGAGGAGGCTAAAAAGTTCATGCAGGAGTGCCTGAACAAGGGTTGTGCTGTTAATGTAGTAAACTTTACAACTGTTATTCACGGATTTTGTCAGAAAGATGACTTGGAAGCTGCTCTGTCATTGCTAGATGACATGTATTTATGCAAAAAAAAACCTGATGCAGTCACTTATACGGTGTTAATTGATGCACTGGGTAAGAAAGGTAGAATAGAAGAGGCAACAGAACTTACTATGAAGATGCTTGGTAATGGTTTGGTACCTACAGCTGTTACATACAAGATTGTCATCCATCGATATTGTCAGCTGGGTAGAGTAGAAGATTTGTTGAAACTGTTAGAGAAGATGCTTTCAAGACAGAAGTGCAGAACAGCATATAATCAAGTAATTGAGAAACTATGTAGTTTTGGACACCTTGAGGAGGCTGATAAACTCTTGGGTAAGGTTTTGAGAACAGCTTCAAAAGTTGATGCTAGCACATGCCATGTGCTCATGGAAAGTTATTTGAGCAAAGGGATTCCTTTGCTGGCATATAAAGTAGCTTGTCGTATGTTTAATCGTAATCTGATTCCTGATTTAATGTTGTGTGAGAAGGTGAGCAAGAGACTGATCTTTGAAGGAAAGTCAGAAGAGGCAGATAACCTTATGCTACGATTTGTTGAGCGTGGACACATTCAACCCCGATCTAAAGAACATTAGAAAAGACAAAGGGTTGTTCTAAACTCACACTCATAGGGATATGATTTCGTTCTCCATTCCTTTGTTTTTGGGGCTATCTTCGACTATTATAGTTAGCTGCTTCCTTTTTTTTTTTTTTTTGCCCTTTAGTCTCATGTCTATCATACTTAATTCCGTTTGTGTGGAACTTTGCGTTTACTATTCTATTTCATACCATTTTTTATTGAAATGTGTAGTAAAGTGCATGGATAAGTTAACATATATCAGTGCCATCATTAATACATGACTCAGTAGTGTGGTCATCCTTTTTCGCTAGAATATTCTTTTTGTGAATGATTATGCTTTACTTTCCTATTTGTGACAGGTCCTAGAGTAGCAAATGCAAATTTTTGATGCTGTCAAGTTTAGACTCGGGCCTTGATCTGGTATGAGCATTGGATGCTTTGGATTTTGTTTTTATTTTTTCTAAAAGCTTCTTTGTAATCAACATAATTAGGGCAGCTTTTTTCAAGCCGATGCCTCTCAGCAGAAACAGGATTAGCGTTCTGCAAACAAGAACTTTGTAAACTTGTATAATAGTCTTATTTTGTTGGCGTATAATGCTTCTCTTCAAAATCAGGGACAATAAAAAATAACAGGACTTTGTTATGGATCATTAACGGTGTTTACCAGGGAGGTCTATGTGTTTGATATAACCACTGAATATCTGATGAAGTGCCAACTGTGTATGGTCTAGGCAAATGAAAATCTTTTGGAGTTCTCCAAATTTTAAACTCTTAGTAGCTGGATATATATTTCTGTTCTGCAACTCAAAGCAATTAAATTAGTTATCTTTAAGGGCATTCTGGCAGCAAGTGGCTTAGTCAGTTGTAATATACTATACATGTTTTGTTGTTGTGGATTTTGATGGTATAACTGTTAAGTATCAGTTTTTGTGATAAAGCTCCTTATATTCAAGGTTTATATTATCATTAAGATCTATTCAACTTCAGTATTACAGTATCTTTTACCTAGCTTCTCTTACTATCACTTGTGGTTAATATTGCAGCCTGTGTGGTGAGGCACATTTGATGGATTTTTTAGATGCTGTTTACAGTTTTCATCAGTTGCACTTGTTTGACATGCTAATTGACTTCCCTTGGCTGTAAATGCAGTTAATTTAAGTGGAGGAATGAAGAGCTGATCACTTTTTCATAATCCTGCCTTTCAGTTATCATTTGTGGAGATTCAATTGCTTAATCTGTTCAAAAGCAATGAGAGCGCCAAGAATTCCAATGAAAAAGTGAAGGAATAAGATTCACTTGCCATCCAAATAATTTCTGGGGTTGCTATTTGGTTGATTTGAGTTATCTCTTTCCAAGTTGGACATGCTTCAAGGAGACGCATTATCCTTAAGCTGGCCAAGTATCATGCGCTCATTATTTCTTTATAATATTAAAGTTCAGCGTGCCAGAGGATTTTTAGGGCTGCTGCAGAGCTATGTTTGCCTGGATGTGTTGTGAGAGTGTAGCTTAAGGCTTCAAGGGAAGTGTTGATTTGTGAAGCAAAAAGAATGAAGATTCTTGTTTGGGATACAAAGCACGTATGCTTTACACTGTAATTTCAGATCACAAGAATACATGGGACCAAAAATCTTTGTTGACAGATAGACTTCAATGTCATTTGGCAGACAACCTATTCCAAGTTGAAGAATGGACTTGGCTTTTGAAGAGATTAGAGATTGGTATGCATACTTGTCTATCATAGCATGTGCTTGCTTTGTTGGTCACACCTACTCATTGAAAGCAACTCTCACCAAGAAAAAGGAAAAGTGGAGCAGCAAATGGCATGACAATTTGGTGGGGTTTTGAGTTTTTGCTTTAACAATTTGCATTGCATAGAGTGATCAAAAATAAAAATAAATAAATAAAGGGTTATCTTAAATGGAAAGGCCCTTGTGGAAATTTCTAGCATGTCGGCTTCATGGCCCACCCATTCATTACCAAAGGTTATAATGTTTTTAATAGTCTATTTTTGTGAGTTTATTTGCCCAAGTAAAATCTTTTTACTGTTATTTTGAGTGCGGGAATGAAAATAAAAATTATGTTTCAAAGTTGTGAGTTTGCTTAGCAGTCTCTTTGTGCCTTCAAGTTGTAGGAACTAATTGAAATGGGTTTGGTGATAACACATTAAATATATAATACGTCTGGTTTCTTTCACTTTTATGTTAATTCTTTCAATGATTTTGTTCGTCTTTTAAATTATTTATTTTAAATTTTAAATTAAATATTTTAAATTTTTATATTAGTTATTTAAAGTTTTTATAGATGTATTATTGTTCATTAACTATCTTTTCGTCAGCAAAATGTGCTTGTAAAAAGAGAGCCGAGACTTATTCCAAGCAAATCTATGGTCCAAATCCAATAATGCATCAATGGAGTAGTCGTTGTTGTGGACAAATCCAAATAACATTGAAATCAATCTCTACCCAAACATGTGCTGCTTGAAGCCGGCTAGCTATATTTGATTCACGAAGCATTATTTTATATAACACTAGCTCGCTAGATGCTTGCAAGAAACTCGACAAATATTTCCGAACATTCGTTGCTAGCTAGCAAGCAAGCAGTGACATATATACAATTCATAAATTACTAGATATTCAATTAAATTCTTGACGGACAAAAAAAAAAATTTAGATAAGACGGATATAAAATGTCATTCATTTAATAAAATGTAACACATATAATTCCAGATTATATTACATATTTAACGACGCTAACGAATTTTTCTTTCTATTGAAGTTGTGTATACTGAAATGTGGTAGGTTTTTTTTGGATGATTGTTGTTGGTTTAGATGAACGTGTATTCTCAATTATGTATATCCATCCTTAGCATATCCGAATATCATATACACATTCATTCATTCATTCATTCATGCACAATCATTTTCAAAGGAAGAGAGTAAGTTCCAAATGCGTCAATAATTATTATATAATGATTATTCCTTAATCTTAATTTTTTTTTCTAATTAAGCATGTTCCCTTATTGCAGAAGAGGTTTACACATTGTCTTATGGGTGATGTTTTGGAACACATGACAAACAAAGGAGTGACCAAAGTTGTTGGTCAAGTAGGTTGTAATTAATCCATGTAATAGATTAATTAAGACATTAAATAAATAGATATGTTTTGGATTATGTTAATTATTTTAACATGTAAGTGGGATTTTATTCCTATCTTTATCTGGTTTGATGATAATAATCAACTTAAAAGCATGCATTGTCTCCTGTCAAGTTAGATATCAAAATCATCCTCTCACTAACCTGCCTCAATCCTTTACCTCTTCTAATTTTTGTAATCTTTTTGTTTTAGTGCCACCTAATTTCAGTGCTTCTATTTATGAAAGCACTTTTTTGAAAATCACTTTTTCAGTGCTTTTAATTTTAATTCTTTTTATTGGTATTAAAGAGTGTTTGGTTTCTTACTCTTTGAAGCAAAGTGGGAAGAAGAAAAAGAAGACAGAGTAACTCTAATTCTTGACCCACTTCAATCATTATTATTATTCCCCTAATAATCATCCTCTTTCATTTGATTAAAGACCAAAAACAGGCCACGATTTCTTCACAATTAATGATTAATGTTCAATTAACTAATTATAATTATTGAATTTTAGGGTAAAATTCAACCTTGGTTCAATCATCACACAGAAACAAAATACTACTTATAATTACCACAACATAATTTGTATTTTGAGAATTCTACTAACGCACTTGCATATATAATTTAATTTTTTTATCTTTTTTTTTGAAATGAAATTAAATTATAAATTAAAAATAATTCAGTTATCTTATTTATTATATTAATTTTAAATAATAAATATTATTAGAATAAAAATTATGAAAAAATATCTGAGTTTTTGAAATTTTATTTTTAATTATATTTAAATTATATTTTAAAAATTTTAATTTATATTATAAAATATAAAATTAATTTACTAATTTTATTAAAAATTTAATAATTTTTTTTTAAAAAATACTAATTAATCTTAAAAAGTTGTGTTACCATGCCTTGCGATCTGTAGCAGCGAAATGATCACCTTCATTTGTATTTTCAAGAACTAACAAGAAGAAAAGCAAAAAGAAAATAAGTTATAGTATACGAATCCAAAAACAAAACATCAAGCAAATAATGGCTGGTCTTACTGTTGTGGGGGCTGGATCGAAATGCCACCATCCCCCTTCTTTCCTTTTCACCGCCTTCATCATCACCATCACAAAGCCAACTAGCAAGCTTTCTGCACATAAAGTTTAATACATAAACATAACCCATTATTCATTCTTTGGTCAATTCAATTCGATTTCCTGAGGAAGAAGAAGAAGAAGAAGAAGAAGAAGAAGAAGAAGAAGATTGCTTAATTTGCTTGATGGACGAGTCTTGGCAAATGCGAATGGGAATGCATGGCAGAAAATCCATGCCAGAGGGACCCACCACCGCTACTACTACGAATACCCGTCATTCCTTCACCTCAACTCTCCATCCCGATGATTTCTCCGACGTATTCGGTGGGCCACCGCGGACAGTCCTTGCTCGTAAATTCTCCGAGGATTTTACCACTACGACGTCGTCTCACTTCTACGCTGAGATTTTTCGAACCCCCTCGCTGGAGGTTGTTTCTCCGACGCGAAGGAGAGGTAAAGTCTTGCCGGGGTTCAGGATTCCTGCGGTTAGAGGCGAGGGGTTCTACGGCAGCGTTTTTGATTCGAACAATGGGCGGAAATCGCGGGAGCGGTCTCGGCCAAAATCGATGTCTAAGTCGAAGTCCAATTCGTCGTCGGTGTTGAGCTCGGAGGAGCTGAGTCCGCTTCGGCCGGTGGACGGCGAGGATGTGGCGTTGTCTTCCTTTGCTTCCAAGCTCAGGTACAACTAGCGTGACCGTTTTTGTTTTCAGTATGCCATAGACGAGAACACGGCGTCGTATGATGTCTGTAATTTCGGAAGAGAGCAGAACATGCTATCTTTACTGTAGTCTGCCTTAATCTTAATTTCTCTAAATTATTAGCAATATTTTCTGTTAATTGAATATTTCCAGTTTCGAAAACTTGAATAGAATGTGAAAACAGGAAAAAAAAAAAAAAGGTTTTTACAGATTATATCTGAAAGAACCATTTGCTTATTTAGTCTTGATCAAATTGGATCTTTTATCATCTGTTGATTATTTCAGGCCGATCAACGTTCCATGTAGATGGAACTCAGCAACAATGATGCCAGATGAAGAACCAAAGAGACAAGCAATGCCTGTTTTCCAATGTAATCGTCCTTCCTACTCCGCCGATAATCACTGCATGGAAAATGATCACAACTACAGTTTCAGAAGCGCTTATTGTGGATTTTCACGGCGTGTTTCATCTCCGGAAACCATTAGTGTCGAACCCAATTCATATCGAAGCATCAAATTTTCTGTGGATGATCTAGAACTCAACTGCCCTTCTTCTCCTGCCTCCCCTGCCTCTTCACTTTGTCAAGAACCCGAGCCAAAAACATGTTTTATGCAGAGTAATATAGTGCAAGAACAAGAAATGGAACAAGAGGAGGATGAAGTTATGAGTTCTTATGTCATTGAGATCAATTCTGATCATAGAGAAGGAACTGGGGAAGCAGTTTCCATTGATGAAGCAATTGCGTGGGCAAAGGAGAAGTTTCAGTCTCAGAATTCCTCAACACAACTTGAAAAAGATGAGTCAGCTGCTGACACAGAAAGTGGTGTGTAATTATTTTCCTGATTCATTATAATTTTGAATAAGAAGTTCTGCTTAAAGAATAGATAAATGACAGTTTTTTTGTTTGCATTGATATTCTGCAGAAAGACCTAACGATAATGAATTTTTAGATCGACAGATGGATGGACACGAAACCATGGATTCTCCAGTGGTATGTCCCATACATAATGTGGAAGACTTATATTTCTGAGAAAGCAATTAGAGCCAGCTGCTCTGTTTTTTAGATATGAATGACAACTTCCTAGTATAATCCAGTCCATATTTCTTACTGTAAGATTCTAATGTACTAGTATGGTTTCAAAAATTTGAACCTTCAGCGAGGCAGGTATATGCTATCCAAATTTAGCACAGCCTCTTTAGTAATGGTTTTTATATGAAGACTTAGGTGCTAATTACCCTGTATGTGCAGTTAGTGTTATTGCATCTGAGATTTCTCTCCGTTCATGGCCTAATCACGGACATTACATATTCATTAACATACTGGCTCTTCTAATTTGCAGGAAGAACCGAAGGACTGGACAATGGAAGATGGAAAAGAGCAATCAGAAGAAAATGTAATCTACTAATGCTGCATGTGTTCGTGTTTGAGTATGGATAGTGTATGGAAAAGAAAACCATATAATAAAGTGAAAACCTGAGATAGCTTGATTACTTTTTCCTTTTTGGGGTGGTTGCAAACAACTTCAATGATAGTTATTATCATATTAGCTATATATTCTTTTCTTAAGATAAGGAAATAGATTTTGATTGATACATTTGCTTTCCTTTGCCAAAACTACAGATGCAAATGGAGCTGTCAGAAGAAGAAATAAGATTGTGGTCAGCTGGTAAAGAAACCAACATTCGCTTGCTACTTTCAACACTACATTATGTAAGACCTTTGTCTGATATGATCATGATATGGGTATGGCAGTGAATGATTAAATGTCTTTTGGCATTGCATTCAGGTTATGTGGCCTAACAGTGGCTGGTATGCAGTCCAGCTAACAAGCCTCATGGAAAGCCCGCAAGTGAAGAAAGCATATCAAAAAGCAAGGCTTTGTCTGCACCCAGACAAATTACAACAAAGAGGAGCAACAATCCAACAAAAATATATTGCAGAGAAAGTCTTTTCCGTCCTACAGGTGAACTGGAATTGGAACTCGGTGGGTTTCATTTTGTGGTTAGAGAGATATGAGATTCTGATTACAATGCAATTTATGTTGTTGTAGGATGCATGGGCTGCATTCATCTCAGAAGATGTCTTATTTTAGCGTTCAAATTCACAACCTTTGGAAACATAAGTTTTGACAACGAAACTAGCTTTGAACAAAAAATGGCAAAGTTCAGTTGAAATATAAGCATTGACTATCCTTTGTTTGGTGCTCAGTCGGAACAGCTGGACAAAATGTATTAATTGTTTGTTGTTTGATGTTTCACATGATGATGATACCTACAAGTACAAGGCTGCATACAACACAGCACCATTTTGGATGATTTTTAGATCATCATATGTGAGCAAATAAGGATGGATCAATACTGGTTGCATGTGATTAATTTTTACTAAAATAGATGCAAAATTGCTGAATTCTCTTATTATTCTTCTGTCTTTAATAGTATGTTTATGAGACTTATAATCTTTTTGATTAAAATTCAAATGACTTTTAAAGCGTTCCCTAAAAATGACCAACAAGCTGTATGAAAGCTAACCTAGTCATAGATGATCAATTTTGCCGTAATGGTATTATGTGTTTGGGTCATCCCACGTGTTGACACTAGATTTTTGCTTGATATCAATTTGCAAAAGCTTGATATCAACTCAAAAATTTTTCTTGGATTCTTCAGGTTTCAATTGCGAAATAACCATAATTTTTCTTACCTTTTGTGGAAACCTCGTGCTCTTTTTATAGACTCCTCTTCAGCTGTTTATTACTTCCCATTACTTGGCAATTGTTTAAATGCCTTTCACTATTTGACAGTTTCTACAGTGGATGATTATTGTAGTAGCTACAGTGAATGATTATTGTAGTAGGTAGTTTCTTTGTAATGGGTAATTTTTTTTGTAATGGGGGGTTAGATTTTATGGATTTTAACTGTTAGCATCCTTCGATTCTCGGTGAAACTAAATTATAAGGATCTCTATTAAAATATTGAACTTTTAAACTTTTTATGATTATCGAGACTTTGAAAAACAAGAATCTTCTAGTTTTTAATGTTGAAGAATTTTAATACTTGAAATTTCTTTAGTCTTATAACTTTTAAAATTTAAATGCAATAGATTCAATTGCCTAATTGACTTATTGATTGTTTTATCAGTTTTAATCACCAATATGTCTTATCAATTTTCAGCTGTCAAAATATCATATTTGTTTGAAAGAATTTTAAATTTTGAATTTTGAAAAAATTCAAATCATTCAATCCTTATTAAATTATACTGTTTTGTACTCTGTAAAATAGTTGTAGTTATCATTATCTATAATTATTGACAATCCATTTTACACGCTACTTGAAACAGTTTATCTTATCACCATATGATACACCTTTTGCTATTTATCTCTTTTTTCGTGAGCTTTTTAAAGCTATTCAAAGTTTTTTCGGATAGAGAGCACTTCTAAAATTCAAAACCATTACCAAAGTTTAATTCACAGATCAAAGGTTGCTTTGTGTTTGACGAAATCGTTTCTGACGCTTTACTAACAAAACTTATTCAAGGAAAGGTTAGTACCTTAAACCTATTTATCATTAAATCTTCTTCGTTTATGTGCATTTTTGGAGTGTTAGGGCATGTTAATATAAACCGCAATTAGTGTTCTTGAATTTTCCTTTTTCCTTTTTATATTTTCTGACTTATATTTTTTTTGCGGCTTATCTTCTTAGTTTTAGTCTATCTAAGAATAACGATGATTTCTATAGATTTTGATTAACAAAACATTTCAAAAGAGTCTTTAGGACAAGTTATAGATGATTTTGTAAGAAAAAAGGATTCATCCAAGACCTTTACTGATTGGGATACTTAGAATAATTTAAACCTAGACTCTTAAATTGATCTTCTCATGACTTACAAAGATATTCCTTTTAAGAAAATAAGATATAGCTCTAACCCAATAGAAAAAGTTATAGAAGTTAGTTCTAATAGAATTTCGGGTGAACCTAGAGATGATGAGTTAGCTAAGATGACAGGTGATTTTTCAAGCTTCAGTTACTCTTACAAAGTCCCTTCAAAGTCTAAAAATTTGACTTATATCATCAATAATAGTCTTTTTGAGTTAGAAAAAAATTCTCATCTTGATAATTAAAAAGGATCTCAAAAATATTAAGGAGTTATTTTTTATTTTTGAGAGTATTAATTTAAGGTTGGTTGAAAAAGGAGAACGGGTAAGTAGGCCAAGGAAAGAAGAAATTGCCTTTTTAAAATTTTTTTTCAAGTTTGGACTTAAGCTTCTTTTGCAACCTTTCTTTGTTAAAGTCCTTAATCATTTAAGGCTAACTCATTATCAGTTAAATTTTAATGTCTAGAGCATACTTGTCAGCATATATGTATTATGGAGAAAAGCTGGCCAAGATAAGCTGACTTTGCAAGAGTTATAACACTTCTATCAATTGAGGAGTAACCCACAAAATCATCAGATTGAAATTATTTTATCACTTGAAAAAAAGTTAAGAAATCAATAGCTGACAACCCTTCTTTCAACAAATCATGAAAAGATCAATGGTTCTTCATTGAGAATAATAGGGCTAAAATTCTCATATAAGGCATGTTGACGTCTCAATTCCTACTAATTTTGGCATTTTAGGTCATTTTAACTCACTTCTAAAGAAATAGATTTCTTAGAATATTTCCTGACATGACTTTCTTTGCAATTTTCTAGGATCATAGCAGATTGATTCACCTTTGACTTGGTGATAAGATATCCAAGGTTTTATCCAAACAGTGCCCATTACGAGATCTATTCTTAGTCCAGAGCTTGTTGAATTTGGACTTAATTTTTGTTACTCAACCTTCATACAAAAGAAAAAGTAGTAAGTATCAAATTTTATTAAAATTATATTTACTAAAGTGTGACTTCTTTTTTTGTTTTTAGAAAGGATGGCATCAAAAGTTATTGAGAAGAAAAATGAGAAGAAAAGTTTGGCTATTGAGATCAACCAATTACTAAAGTTGGGAAAAAATTCGAAGCCTTCTGATGAAGTTGGTTAAAGTTTTGCTCTCATGATGGACAAAAGAAAAAAAGTAACAGTTTATATGAAATTAAAGGGATGAAATGATGAATATGAAGTAATGGCATCTTGAGAAGTCTAAAGTTGGGTTTGAAAGGATACAACGGCTTCTTCAATTATTTTTAAAGAAAACATTGAGAGTAAACTTTATGGAATAAATATAAAGGAAGTTAAGAGAGCTCGTTATAAGCTTATGATTTTACTTATTTATACAGTTAAGACATTCGTCTTAAAGGAATGGCTTCAAAAAATGACTTAACTCTCAATTTTTCAATCATATAATACTGTTGTGGACTTAATATCAAAGGTATATATCTTTTGGTGTTTCATGAATTGAGTGTATTATTATAACTTCTAATTCTTTTATTCTATAGAGCATTGATTTTCTCGTCCGACATCGAGACCAAACACTTAAAGCAATTAACGAGCCAATCGGAGTTTTGACATTTTTCTTGAAAATTCAAACCTTGAAATCTCAGTTTAAAAAAGGCTAACAAGATAGCCAAGCACTCATTAAGGACTCAAGTTATTCTAGAATGAGAATTGTTAAACATAAAAGACTTGGTTAATCATTTAAACAGTTTAAAGACCAAGTTGGAAAAGGATTTAATGCACACCCAAGAAGTCAGGGAAGCTACTTCTACAGAGTCTCTAGGGGACAGGTTTTGTGAAATTATGGATCTATTCAAGCGTCAATATCCTGTAATTGACTTGAATTGGATGGACAAGTTTCTAGCCCAATTTACTAAATCCATAAAGAACGAGGATAAGAAAGGAGTCAGAAAAAAGGAGAAAAGTAATGAGCCTACTACTCAAGAAATTGTTCCTTTTTTAGAAGATGTCACCCTAACAATTACAATAGCTGAACCTCAGTAAGATATTGTAGATAGTTCCTTGGTAGTTCCAAAAAAGGATCAAATTTGTAATGTAAAGAATTTGCTAGTAGAAAGAATTTTTTTTTTTATAACTACCTTTTGTCTCATACCTATCTCGAATAATAAATACTTGCTCTAAGAAATTAGCTTCATGCCTATTTTTTGATTGAGTTAAACATAATATGGCTTGTAAAATTTTCTCAAAATCTGACTAATTATGATAGTATAAAATCTGACTAATTATGATAGTATGTAAATCTTCATAATTAAATATCCAACTAATGGATATGTGAATATCCAAGCCTAAGGGTTTCTACATGTAAGCATAATAGATAATTGGGTTTGAAGGTTTTCGAGAAATTTCAGACTTATAGGCATAGTGGATAATTAAACCTAAGGTCTTTGAGGGATTTCGAACTTATTGGCATATTAGATATAGTAGATAGATTGAATCAATTTTGATTTCAAAAAGAAATATGAAGTACATAATTAAACAAATGAAATGAAAAATCACATTGAAGGGAAAAAATTTTTGAGCACATCTGCATTTCATGGTTTTTTGACAATTCATCCATCTACATGTGTTAATTAGTATGTCTCAAGCCTTACCATCTTTAAGACTTTATATGGTCATTTCCAATTAGAACTAAACCTACCATCTTCTTGATTTCGAGTATTCTAGGTGACTCTTTAAAAAAAAAAGATCTTTTTTCATGAAGTGTTACACTTTAACCTTTATTATAATATCTTTTAAATTTTTGTTGATAAGTTGCTACTTGAACTTTTGTTTGATCTCTTTTTTCATCTAATAAATTAAGATATATTAGTATTGACTCTAAATTTTCTTTATTACTATGATGTAATGTTTGGTACGTTGGTGTGCCAATTTTTGTTGGAATCACTACATCATAACCAAATGCTAAAGAAAAAATTGGTTCCCTAATCAATGATCGAGTTGTCATCGTATAAACTTATAAAACCTCTAGTAATTCTTTAGCCCATGCTCCTTTCTTTTCTCCTAATTTCTTCTTTAAGATTTTTTTTATAACTTTATTTGCTGCTTTTACTTATCCATTAGACTTCAAATATGTAGGGGAGGCAAACTTAAAGTTTATCTTTAAATTCTTATAGAGCCCTTTAAATTTACTATTATCAAACTACTTCCTGGCGTTTGTTATGATTGCTTGAGGGATTTCATATCGTTACATAAAGTTTTTTAAAACAAAATTAGTGGTTTTTTTCTCTATGATCTTCGTTAAGGTTTCTACTTCTACCTATTTAATAAAGTAATTAATGACCACAATTACATATTAGGCTTGTTCTTGGGCCAATGATAGTGGACCAACTAAATCAAGTTGCTCTTGTGCGAATGGCCAGGGACTAGCTAAATTCATTAACTTTTTTGAAGGACATTTTATGATATTGTCATGCACTTAACAGCTTTTACATGACTTTATTAGTTTCTCAACATCTTGGTGAATTATTGACCAATAATATTGTTGTTTCAAAACTCGATATATTAAAGATCGTGCTCCTACATGATTTTCACAAATTTCAAAATGGATCTCCCTCAAAACATAATCAGATCATTCAATGTCTATGCATTTCATATATGGCATTGTGAACCATCTTCTATTAAAAAAACTCTATTAATTATACAAGATTAGATGCTTAATGCTTCAACCTCTTTGCCTCAATCTTGTCTTTTAATAGCCTTCCATTTTTTATATATTCTATTATAAGATCCATCTATGACTTTATCATTCTTACTTCATTTATCTCATGTATATTTTCATGCTCTAAACTGAATTTTTTTACATATTCCACCAAGACAGCTTTTGGTGTTTATTTTTTGATCGCGAATGCTAACCTTACCAAGGAATTAACCTTAATGTTAGTATATTTTAAGATCCATCTATGACTTCATCATTCTTACTTCATTTATCTCATGTATATTTTCATGCTCTAAACTGAATTTTTTTACATATTCCACCAAGACAGCTTTTGGTATTTATTTTTTGATCGCGAATGCTAACCTTACCAAGGAATTAACCTTAATGTTAGTAGTTTTTGAGATTTGTTCAATTGTCACACCATCAAATTTCTTCATTTCTTGCTAAACTTTATCCTGATAATTCTTTATTTTCTCTTTTCAAGCCTTAAATTGACCATTTATCTAATGAACCATAATTTAAGAATCACTCATCACACAAATCATCCTTATTCATATCGATTCTATTATCTTTAAACTAACCAAGAAAATCTCATACCTAATTTCATCGTTAGTCAATTTGAAGCCAAATTTCAAAGCATAGGTGATTTTATCTTCTTTTGAAATAAGCAAAACTATTCTCACGCCGCATTCATATACAACTCTTATCTTTAATTAACTTCCACCTTAATTGTCATTATAAACTCAGACATTAATTTGGAATAAATTGATCTTGCTACTACAAAATTCGTTAGTACTTGTCCCTTAATACCTTTTCTAAGTTAAAAATTAATGTCAAATTCACTTAACTCTATTACCCTTTTACCAATCGATCAGATAAGTCGGACTTGTGTAGAATCTGTCAAAGAGACTCGTTAGTGAATATTATGATAAAATGAGCTTGAAAGTATGGTTGTAGCTTTCTTGTTGCCGCACCTTTCTTACTGCAACTATTAGCGCAATAGCTAACTTATTGAGTTGACTACATCTATTTTTTGCCCTTAATAAAGTTTTATTGACATAATAAACAGACCTCTTTATACCTTTTCTTTATTTTCCTTTATGATTACACCACTTATAACATATTTTAAAACCATCAAATAGAGGAATTGTACATTTCTTTTTTGTAATTAGGTTAACACAGGTATTTCTGACAAATAATACTTCAGTTCTTGAAAACTTTTTTCGCATTTCTCAGTCTATTTGAGCCCTCGCGTTTTTCTCATTACTCTAAAAAATTCAAAGTACTAGTTCGTAAACTTAGAAATAAAAGAAAAGAGAACGTTGCAATCTTTTTCATTAATTTTTGGATTTTTTTTAAAGTATTTGGGCCGATAATGGCCTTTATCTTGTAAGGGTTTGTTTCTATTTTTTGTCAGCTCACCATAAACCCTAGAAATTTTTAAGATTTTACACCAAAAATGCACTTTATAAGGTTAAGCTTCATTTGATATCTCTTCAAAAGTTCAAATGTCTCTCATAAATATTCTACAAAGTCTTCAGTGAGTTCGACTTTGTAATCATGTCATCAACATACATTTCCATTGTTTTTCTAATTAAAGGTCGAAATACCTTATTTACCAATCTTTGATATGTCACTTTTGCATTCTTCAAATGAAAGGCATGACTTCAAAACAATACAATTCTTAGTTAGTAATGAAGGTTGTCTTTTCCTAGTCAGATTCGTGCATTCTGATTTAGTTGTATAATGAGAAAGTGTCCATAAAGCTAAGTAACTCGTACCTTGTTATGACATCCATTAACTGGTTTATCCTCGGTAATGGGAAACTATCCTTTGGCTTTGCCTTATTTTATTCAGTAAAGTTTGCACATATTTGCCATTTCTTATTTGCTTTGTTAACTATCATGGCATTGACAATCCATTTTGGGTATAAAACTTTCTTTAATGAAGCCAATTTTCAACAATTTTTCTGTCTCCATATTAATTGCCTTATATCTCTTTTAGTTGGATACCCTACTTTATTGGCTTGAATTTTAGGTCTATAGCCAAATGATGCGAAATCACTTCAAGATCTATTCCTGGCACATTATCATGTGTCCAAGCAAAAATATATGAATATTCTCTCAACAAGATCTCGAGCCTTACTTTTTTCTTTTCAGTAAGATCAGAACCAATTTTTATAGCTTAATTTTGGGACATCTTCTCTTAGTGTTGCCAACTTTATTTCAACAAGAATTGGCTTCTTAACAAGGTTTCCTTTTCTCCTCTTGAACTTTCTATCTTTTATTATTATTATTTTTTGTGTTGCTGTAAACCTCTCAGGTCAACAATTTCCAATTTTGGGTCTATGCAAACTTGTGGCATCTTCATTCTTTGGTTCTTTTTGTCTTGCCATTCTAACATCTTTATCCAATTGATGAGCCATTTCTTGCCACACTTTCATCATCACCTATTTCATAACTTCTATTTATCTTCTCATTTCACTAATTGAGGTCTATCTTGCCATAATTCTTCCACCGCATGATCTTTTTTTGTAGGAAAATAATTGTTCAAACTTAATCCCTCATCCTGATGTAATTTCCTAGCCACTTCATTTAGAATTTTTTTCTATCTCCTTCATTCTTGAGACTACTCTTTTTCCTTTTTGAATTAACTTTTTGTTCAATATTTTCCCACAAATGGCACTAGTTGTTGACACCAAGTATTTGTTTGACGCTAATTTGCAAATTCTTCCTGAATTCTTCAAGTTTGAATTGCAAAATAGCCATAAATCAGAGATGCAGATTTTTTGACAAAAGTTCTCCAATGTATAAGTTCGAATAATGACAATTGATGTTCTTAAAATCAAAATGACAGAATTATTGTCCTTCAAATAATTTTTCATACCTCTTTTAAAATCGTCATCCTCTTTTTATAGGCTCCTCTTTAGTTGTTTATTATTTTTTTGCTACTTAGCAGTTGTTAACCTCCTTTCATTACTCAACAATTCCAATAGCGGATAGTTATTGTAATAGGTAGTTTCTTTATAATTGGTAGTTTCTTCGTAATAGGCAGTTTCTTTGTAGTTGGAGGTTAGATTTTATGAATTCTAACTGTTAACTTCTTTGAGTTCTCGGTTGAATTAAATTTTAGAGATTTTTGTTAAAATATTGAACCTCTAAACTTCTCAGGATTGTCAGAACCTTGGGAAATATAACGTATTATGAATTCATATTTTTTTCCATCTCTTTTCAATATGTTTGTACTTGTTTCTTTCTTTTATTTTTATTTAACTTAATCCATGTGATAAGCTCGTTTAATAATTTAGGCTTTTTTTTTCTTAAATCTTTATTTAATTTGGTTCACAAACAAGCAAGTTTAATAATTTATTGGGACTTTTTTTTTCTTGTGTCTTTGTTCGACTTAATTCATGTGACAAATTTATTTTATATTGATCTTGCATGTGAGAAGATATTAGAACTTAATATTATTGTTTGGCCTTAACCTATTAACTTAACTTTTAGGCCAAAAACTAATTTAATTCACCTAAATAACAAAATATGATCAAACATTTCAATATAAGATTTTACTCCAATATCGTTCATATCACTTACTCAAATTTGAATTTTTAGATGCATTAGGAGTCTTTTAAAATATACAAATTGCAACGTTGGTTGGTAATTTTGAAACTTAAAAGAATACTATACATGAATTTTCAATTTCATGCACATCACAATATCGGAAGAAATTGGATCAAGGAAAACCCGCCAAAAACATACACGATACGATACGGCGTCGTTCACTTGAGACATACATATGCATGCTCGGCTGGGACTACTTTTTAAATCACGTTAACATGAAATTTTAGCAGCATGGACATCGGCACTGCGGACCAACAGTCACGCAATTGGGCGGGGCTTCCGGCCGATGTGACGTCAACAATCCTAACGAAGATCGGCACTGTCTACATACTAACGAGCGCACAATATGTGTGCTCTTCATGGTTCGGGATCTGCAGGGATCTCGCCATGTGGCGGATCATCGACATCCACAACCTGGGAGATTTCTGGGACTGGGACATGGAGCATGACTTGGAGAAGATGTGCTGCCACGCCATTGACCGGAGCGAGGATCACTTGCTTTCTATCAGTATCGAGTACTTCGGTACCGATGAGCTTCTCCAGTACATGGATCGTCGGTAATACCAGAGTTTTTTCTGATTTTTTCCTGAAATGTTGGTTAATTTTTCCATAATTGAAGTTTTTTAAACTTCTAGGATTTATTATGATCTTTTTTTTCTGAATTTTGATTTTTATTTCATAATTGGAGACAATTGTAGGGACTTAGGGTTTATTTTCAATTTTTTTAAATATTCGCGACCAATCACCCAGAGAAACGGTAGGACTAGATTAGGGTAACATTTATGCGAATTTCAAGATACTAAACTAGCAAATGAAAACATAATAGAATAGTAGCAAAAATTTTAGGGTTTATGTTTCAAAATTAATAAGTTTGATGATACCAGTCTACTGATAAAAAGTAGATTGAGGTATCAAAACTTTGATCGGAGAAATGTGTTAGGGAAAGTCGTCATTTGAATGGGAATTGGGAAAACCATATCATTATGCTTAGGTGGTATGTCTTTCCAGTTAAACATTGCTATCCATTTTCAAAACCGATGAACCCTTTCTAAAAACTGATATCTCTACCACCCCTTGGCTCTATTGTGCTTTTTAGTTTTTCTTTTTTAATAAATTTATCGGTGGCTGTGTTTATTGGGTAGATGAATCATCTAAGCTTGATGATGTTGCTCATCCTGCTGAAGACCTTCTTCATACCTTTGACTTAAGGGCAAGTGTGTGAAGATCTTAATGATTATTGCAAGATAGTATTTGGTAGTAAATAGTATTTCAAATCCCATAGAAGAATACAGAATCCAGCCTAAAATGAAGTTTTTGAATATCAGAATCAAGAATTTGTTAGAGTTTTCACACCGGTGGGTGAAAAGCATTTGGGTTGTATGTGGATTTTGGACAGTGATGAGAGAAAGAAACTGAAAAAGCAGTAGTATGTGTCATGTGGCTTCGAAATAGACCTCGGTCTTACTTCGTTAATGGCTCACTGGGTTTTGATCATAATATTTTTATCTGATTATTGCTGGACATTTGTTCTTAATTTTTTCTTAGTGTAAGTATCTAGCATGGAAAGAAATTAGGGTTGAGACTCCCAAGGAAGAAAATGCTCTGCATGGTGACATGAATAGTGACATTTGTTTAAGACTATTAACATGAGTAGTTCTCATTAAAGATTTCAGTGAATTGTTATATGAAAAGTGAGTATTAATACTGGATCAATAGTGATATGAACAGTAATAATCTTAGTGACATAAACAGCAGTGATTCTTCTATTAAAGAAAAATCAAACAAAGAAAAAACAAGAAGAAAAAAGTGCTGTAAGATTTCATGCCTTAGACAATAAATCAAATTACTTAGCATTTCATGCAGGGAAATGTGATTTGAAATCTGTGTATGAATTTTTTAATTAGTTGTTGTTTCAAGTTCTAGTAATGTTACAATTATTCATGCTTCTTTTTTGTTTATTTGCATATGTTTTTCTTTTATGTTCATTCATTTATTTATCAAGTGTTGGTAGAGTGAAGTTGGGCTGTCATGACTTTCTTCTATCTTTATGGGAAGCAAAGGAATATGGTGAATAAAGTTCCAATTATCATATGGGAAATATTTTATCATAGTTCTATGGTTTACAATTTTAGGACATGTAACTGTAGTTTTTCTTTGGTAAAGAATACAAAAATTCTTGGTTGTGTTTGTTAATTCGCAAGTCAAATGACTCACAATTGACATCTGTAACATTTTGCTTTGCAATTTTTTATTTGTGTATAAGAATGGTGCAGCAGTAAGGCTGATGTGTGGATGATAGGGTGCCATTGACAGTTAATGTAGGAAATATCCTCAATAACATGTTGACAGTTTGTCTCCCCCTTTTTTTGTTTCTTTTATTGATGATTGAAATTATAAGGGAAATCGCCTTGTGAATGATGGGACATATTGGTTGTAAAATTTCGGAGTACCATTGCCATTTAATGTAGGAAATGTCCTCAATAATATGTTGACAGCATTTTTCTCCCCCCTTTTTATTGTGTCTTTTATTGAAGATTGAAATTTGAAGAGAAATTGCCTTCTAAAGGACGGTACATATTGGATTGTAAAATTTCAGGGTTCCATTACCCAATTTAATTGTTCTCTCCTATCTTCTTTCAGTTTTAAAATATATTCAAATGAGAGAGAAGTGCAAGAATACTATACTTTGGCATCTTTACTTGACCAAGTGATTTTTTGGATGCATCCAAAATTTGTAGTTGTAAATCTTACATTTGGGATTAATTCAAGACTGCTCCTCCAGTTTTTTCAAGCAATTCAATATGGTTTGGAAAGCCAAAGTTTTTGCATGGGCCTTAGTTCATGGAAGAATCAATACCGAGGATAATCCAAAGAAGATATCCTAAAATGAGTGTTTCCCCATTTTGGTGGGTTATGTGTGAGAAGGATGGAGAGATGACAGACCACCTTGTTTTTCATCTTAAAATTGCATCTTTTCTATGGGCTTAAATTATTCAAGGAAATGAAGATTTCTTTAGTAACTCTGCTTCATGTGATGTCATGTTAATGGAGAATGGTTTTGCTTTTGGAAGAAAGGCTAAGACTATGGATCGTGCGGTCCGTGCTTTATTATGTGTGATTTGGCAAGAAAGAAATAGATGTAACTTCAAAGAAAAGAGAGAAGAATATGTCATTGGATAATGGGACAAAAGTCTTTTTTATTTTTTTATTTTTTTGGGCTTTTCATTGGGCCTCAGTCTCTAAGGATTTGAAGACGCCTCTCTATTCTTCATCAATCTCAATTGGGAAGGGGTCTTGGGTTAAATCTTGCTTTATATTCGATTGGTAGTTTTTGTAGGATCGTTCGCCTATATTCTAGAATAATATTCTGTCTCACACACACACACACACAGAAATTTATCATACTGTCGTCATTATGTGTATTATTATTGCTGATTTCCAGTATCAATTTCTTTTATATTCCTTTTTTGCAAGTCAAGTAGTCTTAAAAGCCTTACTCTTGTGTCATGTTATAACATTTCAGACCAAGAATGTAGTGAAGCTGTTGCAAACTTTCCCTTGCTCGAGGAGCTTGACCTTTCATATAGCCGATTATCAGAAGAAAGCTTGGAAGCTGTTTGGAAGTTTTGACCTCTTCTGAAATCATTGAAATTGAACAACCAAGGTTGCAGATGCCCAAAAATAGAGTGTGATGAGGAGGCAATAACAATAGCTGAAAACGTGCCCGGATTACGCCATCTCCAGCTATTTGGAAATACACTAACAAATGATGGCTTGCAAGCTATTCTGGATGGTTGTCCTCTCCTTCAATCCCTCGATTTGAGCCAGTGTTTCAACATTAAATCTTTATAACGTCCCAATGATTCTGTCGATGAATATGAATTTGATCCAGAAGTTCGTGATGTTCGTTGGTCATTGGAAGAAGACTACCTTTCGGGAATCTCTGACATTGAGTTTGCATCCAATGAAGAAGACGATTGCTATGAATCCGCTGACTATTATTTTGAATATGACTTTGCCTATATGTTCAACGAATAGAACTTGTCGTCGAGTTTAGGATAACATGGAGTTGCGCTGTTGGTACTAGTGTTATCTCCATGGCTTAGTTGTCCATAAGTTGGCTTGTGGGAGAACACTGTTAGTTTAGAATCCAAGCTACTCCAGTCCCTTCATGATAAAAATGGTTGTAGATCAAATATGGCTACCAGGTTGCCTTTTTTTCCTTCTCTCTTTTTTCTTATTGAAGTGTTTTTGTTTAATTTATTAAGAGAGTTTATGGAATAGTTTACTACTACATTAGCATTAATGAAAAGAGAAAGATATGAATTGATAAGAAAGAAAGATACAAGTTGATAAGAGAAAAAATAGATATGGATTAATAAGAAATAAAAAAAATGTGATAAGATAATAAATAAATAAATTAATTAATTAATTAAAATAAATTAAAATGAGAGAATTTTTAAATTTTTTTGTTTAATTTTTTAAAAAATATTTTTCATAAAATATTTTTATCACGTTAATTATAGAGAGAATCATTTGATAAAAAATTTTATTGATTTATTATAAAAAAGTTAAATTTTTTTTTACTATTTAATTATTTTAATTGTTTAAAATTTATTTTATTTTTTATTTATAATTAATTAATAATATTAATGTATTATATTTTTTTATATCAAGTCAAGAACCCAGGTACAACTCTAAGGTTATTTAAGATACAGAGAGAAAGAAAAATTGGAATGGAAATATATGAAAATTTTTTTTTATTATTATTCTACCAAAAAAAAATTTTAATATAAGCACGAGAGAATTTTTTCTAATAAGTAAGCAATCTTTGATAATATTTTTATTTTGTAAGTTACGATAAGTTTGATTATATAATCGAATAAAAATTATATATTAATAAATAAATTTTTTATTAATTAAATAATTTTATTACACTAATAAAATTGTTAGATTTTCTCTTTTATTTAAATAAATTTAAATAGACGTTACGCAGGGGGTCTGTCCTCAGAGTCTCCCTCTTGTTCACAACGCATATTATGATAGTTCAATGACCAATTTGCCCCTGTCATAGAAAAATGAGTGCCATTACATCATCTCGATGACACTACACTACATCAGGTCTGTTGACTACGCAATTAACGGTAACTTTGAAGGCAGAGACCTACGCATTATCAATAATTAAGTAATTAACCCAGCGATTATTAATTAATTAATTAATTAATTACATTTACAGTTTACTACTCAGAATTTACAAATCGTAGGCCACGTAAATCTGTAGCAACACAGTGAGGCTACATTATAGGCACAAGTTACGTAGCATGCACAATTCACGTGACATGAGACCCCCCCAAACCGGTCTGACGCACACCCATCGACTTTGACAACGAACACTCTCCCCCCACTTATGTGCTGCCACGTTTGACATTTGTTTACGTCACAGCCTTGTGTTTTCGATATATATATGTATATATATATTAACTTACGAATGTATTTTAATAATATAAAATGGATATATCAATACGTATAATTCGAAAGAGGAAAATTAAAATTTAATA
The DNA here is from genome assembly GCA_032401905.1 of Swietenia macrophylla. Taxonomy (NCBI): domain Eukaryota; kingdom Viridiplantae; phylum Streptophyta; class Magnoliopsida; order Sapindales; family Meliaceae; genus Swietenia; species Swietenia macrophylla. The sequence continues at coordinate 3,721,606 of CP135573.1, forward strand.
TATAATATTATAAAATTAAAAATTATAATATGCTCAAATCATAAAAGATTAGACCCACCTTTTACATAGCATGTAAATTTTGGGACGATCTAAACGTATAAAAATAATTAAATATGTAACGTTATTAATATTATAATAAATGATAATGTTATTTTATGTATTTATTGTTTTTTTCATATAAATGATATTATTAATCGTAATATTAATATTTTATGTTTAGATGGATCAAGTACAACTTAATGACAATTAATTAAGATTAAACAGATGATCTAGAAGCAGAGAAGTAGGTGGCATTGTGTTCTGCACAACCAAGAATCAACTCAACACTGTCCAATGTTGTCTGCAATTACAAAGCATTCTTTTATTTTTATTAATATAAAAAATTAGAGTTTTTTTTTTTTTTGGCTGTTAAGATGCAAAGTCAAATCATTTAGTAATTAACTACTAGATTAAGTAATTGATTTAGAAGTTAATCCTAGTTGGCCCCATTGACATATATGCCCTAACCCAAAGAAACCCATGCCCAAATCTCTCTTACCCATGAATAATAATTTAATTTAAATTCCATAAATCAAATAAATTTTTTTTAAAAATTTTTAACACAAACCCTCATCATAATTATCGATAGAGTTGTTGTTTTATTATTATTATTTCATTTAAAGTTATAAATCTTGAATTTATTCTTGTCAATTATTATCATCATCATGTGAATTTGAATTATTGGGAACTTTTATAAGTACTTTCCCATCTCTTCTTTTTGGAACAAACTTTGATGATCAAACACAATGTTCCAATTGTGGGCTCATAAATCACAGGAGAGTAAGGATTTCTAAACTAATTTCTATGTTGTTAAAATATGTTTTTAAATTATAAAGATATCTTCAAATTTAAGGTTAATTAAATTTAAATATCAATATATTTTATATAAAATTCAAGAAGATCGAACAAATTTGAAAATTAAATTATTAATTAAATCAATTAATGTTTTCAAAATAAAACACATTTAAAACAATGTTTTTATGTTCAAATTTTTCTAATGCTTTTACAAAAAGCTATTGAAATAAAATAAATTAACAAATAAATAAACTCAAGCACTTTGGACAAGAAAGCAAAGGATCGACGTGGGCGAATGTGATTGGGTAGGGTGGGGACAGCTATTTGGTAGCATTATGTTGGGTTATGGTGGGGCCGTGACTAGACAAAACTGGGGACAACTGCTTCGTTGGCAGGTTGGCAGGTTGTCACATGGACAACCCCATGTGTTCTCCAATTATATCTCAACTAGCCTCCAGCGCTTTCTCATTCGTGCGTGATCTTCACGGAGTATGAAGAGCGTGATGGGCTAATGAATTCTCGATCCGACTTTTAAATCCTCGGCATATGCAAAATTAAACTCGCTTTTCTTTTTCACGCTTTTTAGGTTTTAGGCTTGGCGTCTTCTTGTTAACCAATGATATTTAAACAATTAACTAATTAATTAATAAAAATGCGAAAGTGACAGAGAGACAATCTCAGCCGTTGATGTGCCCCACATGATGTGCTTTGTCTTCATTATTTAAGGGGCGCGGAATAGTAGGGCCGCGCAAGAAAGGAGATTAAAATGACATTAATTATTAAAAAGTTGTATTATGATTATTGAGTGATTAGAATAAGATTGGCTAGTTAATTAATTAAATCGAGTTTCAGTCAAAAGGCAAACTGAATTTGGGGAGATTTTAACGCCAAAAAAAAAAAAAAAAAATCCAATCCACCGTAATTTTTTGAATGATTAATACTTTTGTAAATAAAAAAAAAACTAAAATTACATATTCTCCAAAAAAAAATTAATAATCAATATAAAAGATGAATTTTCTCTAATTTATATTTATGAAATGATAAAATATTATAAAATCTATAACAATAAATATTTATTATTTTTTTAACATTTACAAAATATTATAATTAACATTTGTACACATTTAATTACGATTAGATTATTTAAAATAAATTTTAATTAGTAATGATTGTTAATATATAAACATATTGCATGCAAAATCAAATATTGTTAAAGTGCAATCTGTGGTCTATCTTTCCGTGCAATTTCTATATATATATATATATATATTATTGTAGTTGTAGGTTCTCTTTTTCTTGATAATTTATTTATTAATTCATTTTTCAAACATTACATTGCTTTATAATCGGAAATTTGTGGCAGACAAATCCTCTTTTACGCAATTGAAATTCAATCAACTTTTTAAAAGTCTAATTATTAATCATCAAATTATTCCCAAACATGTTCAAACATGCTTACCATCACTAATTATTTTTTTATCTTTAAATTTATAATCGTTATATTATTTAATTATTTATTAATCATAACTATTTTTATAAACTCTTTTTTTGAATTAAATAAAATATTAATTTTGTAAAATATGTTAATATTACATTCACTAATAATTAGATAATTTTATTCGATTAATTTATAATTTTTAACTTAATTCACCAAAACATTATAAATCGCGGGCTTGTGTATAGTTGTGTTGATAAGTTGAGTGATATTTTTAATTAAAAAAAGGATAAAAATTACCTAAAAATAATTGAATAATAGAAGTATTGAATTATATCTAACTAGTATTCCATTATTGCCTAATATATTTACGTAATTAGCTTTTATAAAACGTAAATGTTAAAAAAAATAAAAATAAAAATGAAAATGAAAATTACACACATTGACCAGCTGCCAGTGACAAAACCCGGCAGGCCTGATTTAACGCGTGCCTTTAATCGCCGTCGATTCTCTGTGCCAGAACTCAAAAGTAATCAAACGCTGTTGATTGCGTGTTTGTCTTTTGCTCGCTAAACGGCATCGTTGTTTGCTTTCTCAGACCCGGAATCTCAGGAGGCGTGAGTGACCGTACAAGAGCAAAGTTAAGCCCTTTGAAAAACGGATGCGTTTTCACGTCCGCAGCCCCGCGCTTCGACCCGAGCCGGTTTTTTGGATCCTTGTTCAATAACCCGGAAATTAAATCCCGCGCGTGGACTTCAAACATGGTGGAAGGCGACTGAGTAGGGAACGTTAAGGGTTTCTTCACTATGTTACGCAGCGTGTTTTCATTTGACGGAGCAGCAAAAGGTGTACGGCCGTAGATCATCTCGTAGATAAAAATACCGAAGGCCCACCAGTCAACGGCATTACCATGGGACCCACCAGAAGCAACCTCAGGAGAAACATACTCGTGGGTCCCAACAAAAGAGCACGACCGGGCGGTGACCGGCTCGGCAACGAAGCGTCTGTTATGGGTCAATGTTTGGATCTTTTTGGACCGGAATAGCCGGTTCAGTAAGCAAGACAAGCGCGTAGACTGCTGCCGGGTGGAGGGTTGGGAACGTGGGGACGCGGCCTCAGGTGAGCAAGATGGTGATTCAACGGCTGGGATCGCGTCTGAGCATAAGGAGAGGTCAAAATCTGAGAGCATGATGTGACCGTCTGATCTTACTAAAACATTTTCGGGTTTCAGGTCCCTGTAGATTATTCCTAGCATATGAAGGTACTCGAGAGCCACCAAAACCTCAGCAGCGTAAAACCTGTACATAGAAATGAAATGACACTTAGCTGATAGTTTTTTCTCGTCATCCAAACAGCAGATAGAAAATTGGAAACTACAACTTTCTCGGGAGAACGCACAAGTAAAATCGCTGAGAAAATCTTCTGATTTCTTGCACGGAAAGGTAAAAAGTATGCTGGATGAGGTAAATTCTATCTATAAAGTAAACTAAATCCGGGTGACTCTTTTATACCAATAATGGAAATTTTATTTGCGGCTAAGTCAGATAGGTAATAAGAGAGAAATATGAGATGGAAAATAATAAAAAAGAGAATTTTAACGACCTAATTATTGCAGCTAGCTCTTACTAGGAAGAAATATTAAGAAGAAAATGAATTATAGAAGAAAATCCTTATTAATATTCTAATGAAGATGACCTAGCAGAGCCAAAGCAGACAAGATAACAACAATACATGACTCTTTTGTAATAGAAAAAGCAAAACATCCAGAATCAAACATGCAAAAAAAGGAAGAGATTTCAGGTTTTATTTCGAAGATTTATTCGGAACATCCAAAAACTGCAGCTTTTTCATGCTTTTTAATTTAAGGATCTTTTATTCTAAAAACAAAACAAATTTCAGAATTAATCAGCAGCAAGAATGTACCTAGCAGAACTGAGAGAGAATCGTTTATGGAGCTGTTTATGTCTTAACGAATGCAAGTCACCGCCGGAACAGAACTCCATAACGATACAAGAGAAATGCGAAGCTTCAAATTCAGCATACAAAGTCGGCAAAAATGGATGATCCAACATTTTCAAGATCTTCTTCTCCATTTCCGCCCTCTGCACCTTTTTCTTCTTCGCCAGCGCTTCTTTATTCACTACCTTCATTGCGTACAAACACTGTTCATTATCCTCGGCACGATCCTTACGATGCTTCTCGTCCTTGTTGAGACTGCAGAGGTAAACGGTTCCGATATCCCCAGAACCGATACGGCGGAGTAGAAAGAAATCTCTGAGAGTCAGCCCTGTTTTTCTGCCGGCAGTCGCTGAACGGATTGCTGAGTAAGCAAAGTCCGAGGAGCGGTGAGGCTTTAGGGAAATGTTTTCAGGGGAAGATCTCGAAATGGGTAGTTCGAAAGAGAGACGACTGATGCTGCTACAGCTTTCACTGCTCATTGAGCTTGAATTTGTGGTGTCAATGCTTGGTTCGACGTCTGAGTCTATTAACATTTTACTTCTTCTTCTCTCTTTCAAAGAGAGGAGAGAAGAAGGATACGTTATTATAAGTCAAAAAAGCCAGGAACAATACGAATCCGATACAGAAATATTGGAGCGTGTGATGGAATCAGATACCTAATATGGGCTGAAGAATAGAAATGGAATTAAAAGAAGGGCGACGAGATACATGAACGTAGACGGAGGAGAAGAAAGTTTTAAGTCAAACAGGGCGAGCAGAAAAAAATGAAGAGAGTTACAGACATGCAGGTGAAGGAGGAGGAGGAGGAGGAGGAGGAGAGATTTAAGGGCATTAAAGGGAGAATCAGAGAGAGGAGAAATGAAAGCACATTTTGGACGTAGCAGGCTCTAGGAGGGACTGGAGCTGAAAATTAGGGCTTCTGATCAAAACCAGTCCGTACGCAAAGCCAGACTTTCAGAGAGATAAAAGAAGGAAGAGTCTAGTTTCGCTTTAGTTTGGCTTTGAGAGGAGAGACTGGAATAGTAGGAGATGGTAGTTGTGGGTATTTATGCTGGGGTTGTACGGGGGTGATTAGGGCCTGGTAAATGAAGGGTAAAATAGTCTTTATGCACACAAAGATTTTCATAACATTATAATAATCTCTATATATCAATAGTACATTATAACGAAAAAAAATGGTTGGTGAATCGTAAGTTAACGCATACTAATTAATTATAATTATTTAAAAATATTTTAATTTGTTAATTGAAAATATATGTTTAAATTTAAAAAAGAAAAAAATATAATACGTTAATATAATTTATTGACAAAAATTGATATATTCTATCAACTTATTTATATAATCGCGTTTAAATAAATAATAAAATTAAATATATTTATATTAGCAGAATTAATCCACGTAATAAGCTAAAATTTAAAGACCCAATAATTATTAGCGTATTATAATCAATCCTGTTAAAAATATAATAAAAAAATTAATCATTAATTATTTCACAATAATAACTATATGGGTAGCAAGATTGGATATGATAATTAATTTATATCTAAATATAATTTTATTTCGTTGCTGGATTATACGTTAATTCTCTTTTATTAATTATATTTTATGAGGAAGTATGGTATCAATAAATGGTAATTGATTAGAAAATAATTTTTAATAATATATATGTACGTACACACACACACACACGTACATGGGGTTTGGGAGTGGGAGGTTAGAAGAGTCGTTTTAAACATGAGGTGAAAAGTTCGCACAGTATCCTGATAGCGTAGTATCTTGGAGTGCAGAGTAGGATTCGGGTGTTGATGACGCTGAATAGCCGGCACGTGCGGGTTTCTCACGTGGCTGAGTTTGCTTTTCATGTTGGAGGCAGGTAAGCTTTGGAATTCTAACACCGCGTGTGGTCTCAATGTTTTTGGCAGGACGGTGGGAAGCTTTTTCTCCTCCAAAATATCGAAAATGCCCTTGCAATGAAACTGTACAGACGTGGAGCCTTTGACTTTCATCTACTCGTCAAAGCAGCTTTGAGGAGTATATTCCTCATTTGCCCTTTTCTCATATGAAATGTCGAAAATGCTCTTGCTATTTGTCTGCACAGGCAGGGAGCATCTGACTTTCATTTAGTGGTCAATTTTGACGAGTATATGCCTCATTCTCCAATATGTTCTTCCTTCTCAGAATGCTTTATGCAAAGGATTTTGAAATTTCGTTTTATATAATTACTTATAGACACCCCTGAATTTACATGTTTTTGTATTTTACAAGATAATGGGAGTGGCAAAAATGTCTTTACGCATAGTTAAAACTATGAATGGAAGAGTTAGAGCAATAGCTTGTAGTGAGACGGTAAAAAGTCAATAGGGATTTTTTTATTTTTGAATTTTGTAAAAATTAAGAATTTTAATAAATTTATAATCAAATTTAAATTAAGAATTTTATTTTTTAAAATTAACAATTACAGAATATATATAAATAAAATAATAGACAGTAACTGTCTAGATTCCAGACATAGACATAGCTTCATTTTCACCACTGTAGTCTGCACGCGCAGGTACCTCGATGCAGCTGGCTCTCTGCTGACCCATTTTTCTGATACAGTGGGCCCTACTTTAACTTACGTTTTTAATTTTATTTTCTTTTTATTGCATGATCACGTACATTAGATATTCATTTAAAAAAAATTTAAATTAATCTAAAATATTGTAGTTAAGACAATTAGTATTCACAATTTTCATTAATTATGAATAATTAAGTTAATTAACCTAAATTTGGGTGAAAGCAACGCAAGGAAGAACAGGTAGACAGATAAGATTGGTGATAAAAGCCCACACGGGCAAATAAAAACAAAGGAAAGCATGACATGTCAGCAAGGCCGGAAGCAGAAATGATAGGGTCACTTTGAAAACAACACCACCTCTACAAAAGTCCAAACCGATCTTGGATTATTCTTCATACTTTAAAAAGCTGAAGAAGATATAATAGAAAAAAAAAATTAATAATACTAAAATTGATGCCAAACGGGGCCTATGATAGTATCAGTCACAAACTGTTGCCATGTAAAAGGCCAACAAAAAGTGCAACAAGTGGCTTTGTTGCTGTGCTTTTAAGGCATGACATTTCTCCAGACGGAGAAGCCACAACCCAAATTACTCATAAATTTGATCGGTCTTGTTTGGTTGTGTGAATGCCAATTTTCAATATCGAACCAAACTTCAACCGCTAAATTAAGCACTTCTTGCTTTGCATTTGTCATCAATGCAAGATATTCATTGGTCATGTTGTTTAGCTGGCTCGCTGTCATTTCATTTTTACTTTCTTTTTCTTTTGAGAATAATATTATGTACGACACTTTTTTTTTTTTTATACAATTATCACGATATGAATAAAGACTTCACGTCAAATCATGGTATTTTATGTATTTTGAAAATTTAAGAAGCAAAGCATAAAAAAAATTATGATAACATTTTTTTTTTAGTAAAATTTATTTATTTTGGTTAATATTACCCTCTAATGATTATATTTACTTTAAAATTATCAAATTTTAGTGTGTGTTTACGTGCATACATCTACATAAAAAAGATTTAATCAATCCTATTATTAAGAATCGAACTGAAAGGATAAAATTTGTAAATTATTTTTAAACTATTATTTTTTTATATGTTCATTTAATTATCATGTGAAAAAACAAAATTAGTATGGAATTTAAAATTTTGTAATATTTTGTAAAATCTATCGTAAATTATGAAATAAGACAAAATTTATTTAATTTTAATTAATTAATTAAAAAAAGAGAGATTAGGCCCAAAAATCTAAACCATAGATTTTGGTGATTTTATTTATGATTAATTAAGTACTAATGACATGTAAATGACAAAGTTCCGAATTGACAATCCCACTTCGGATATATTTGTGGGGGCAAAAGGGTTGAAACTCCGTCGTTTTGCATCTCTTGGGGTTTAGCAATTTGTCATGTTACACGTGTGTGACGTGTGAATATGGGGATTAGTAGTTGTCAACAATAATTGGAGATTTAAATAACTTGATCTTTCGTACTATGAGCTCACGCTTCTAATAGTGCGTATGCTTCACACATGCAACATGAAAATTATTTGAATAATTTATCTCATTTTATATTAAATAATGAAGTTATTTCCGATGCTCTTGCTCGTTTTATTGATTTTAAGTTAATTAATCACTGTCTTATCCTAATCTCTTAATTAATGTCCGTGACATAAGCTAATTTATATTTTTGCATGGAAAAAAATAATTCAGATTTTTTAATATAAAATTTTAACTAAAAATGTAAATAAATAATAAAAATATTAATAATAAATACTAATTTTAAACTTTATAATTTAGTTATTTGAACGAGAGAATCAGTTAAAATTTTTTTCGTTATTTATATATTAAAATATTAAATTATAAAATTTTAAATAATTTTTTTAATCGAAATGTTAATAATTAAATTTGTATAAAATACAAACTTGTATTTAATTGTTAATAATTTACTTTTAAATTATTTAAAAAAATCATCAATGAGTATTGGTAATAAGGTTCAAAATTAGAGAGTAATTAGATTCTTAATACATTCATAATTACACGATCAAAATAAAAAAAAAATGAATGAAAAAGAAGAAGAAAGAAATTGAAAGTTCCAAGGGGAAAGAAAGATGCACGAGAAGAAAGAAAACAGGAGGCCATATTCCCGCTGTGTCGTTAGGCCGACAATCGGACAAATTTTGTCACACACACACACAAATTCCATTGCCACTTCTAAATTTAAATTAAATTAAAGCAGTAATTATTGAAACTATAACAAAGTCTTATTAATAAAATACAATAAAAGAAATTAATTAATATTAATAATAAAAGTCATAAACTTTGATAAAGTGGAAACAAAAATAAATTAATAATAATGGTAAAGCCCAAAAATAGGAAAAAATGTATTATATTTGAGTTTTTTTTTTGTCCGACTAACAAAGAATTTGCCTACAATACAACGAACGTAAAATTTATTTAATTTTTTAACTCTTATGATAATTATTTTAAATTTTAAATTTTATTTTTTATTTAAAAAATATAAAATATATAAAATTTTTTATATATTTATTTTATTAGAATTGATTATGGTATATTAGATGTAAAATATATTTATTTTTTTTGGTTACGCAAAATTTAAAATATTTTATACAAAAATTTTAAATATTAAAATTTAATTATATTTTTATTTCTTATTAATTATTTTAAATTATTATGCGAAATATTTTAAATTTCGTGTTACAAGTGAAATCAAATGTTCCTTACATTGAATATACCATAGATGAATCCCGCTTTATTTTTTTATTACAATTATTAGTTGTTGGATGGCTGCATGCTTGATTATGTCCCACCTTCCAACTGTTGAGATTGCTTTATCACATTTGATTTCCCTCCCTCGAGGACATGACCAAATCAATCAAACATGGCATAAACGGCTCATCTTTTGGTTATTTCAAGAAATTAAATTAAATTATTTTTATGCCACCATGATTATGTTAATACAACGATTACGTAAGGAAAGACGTTAATCATAATATTATATAATTAATATTTTATTGTTTGTTTAGAGAATGAAATTGGATGACAGAAATATGTTTAAAAAAAAGAAAAAAGAAAATGAAAGGAGTGAACAAGGGAAAGAAGAAGAATTGACAGAAATTAAGAGCACATGGGCACATATACAAGTGCAAAACAGGAACAAGCGGAAAGCTGTTGCGATTGCGATTGCGATTGGGTGGTCGGAAGGTTACCCAAATTTGACGGGAACTCGAGTTGCTTCTTATAGACAAATGCTTCAATACTTGTTCTACTAATATTTCGACCATATTTGGATCATAACGGTCATGCTATAAATGCACGAAAAGCACTTTTAAACTAGAAGCGATTGCCAAAGCACTTCGAGGGCACTTTGTGATAGAGATTGCAGCACGATGCTTGTTATATTTCCATGGATTGGTGTCACTGGTTGACAGCCAGTATTGAAGTATAAAGTATTTATTCATGTGTTAGCTTATTTATTTTAAATGTGCTTATTAATGTTAATTAGTGTTAGGAATGAGTTTTAAATTGGTACATAACTACACACTAATTATAATAGTATTTTGAATATTTTATAAGTAACAAAAAAATTAAATAAATATGAAATATTTTAATAAATTTTTGAAAGATATTTTAATCACGAGTATAATAATATTTTAAAAAAAGTACTTATCTTTTATTTAATAACTAATATTTATTTCATATCATTTATTTAGATTTGACTATAAATAATTTGAATATTTTATAAAAATGAGCTAATTTTTAGATTATTTTACATATATAGCTTAAGTGAATGGAGTTTTATATTGGAGGCCAAATACCCCCTTTATGGCCATTTTGCCCCCACTTGTTTGGATCATTTTACACAATTTGCCTTGTTTTCTTTATATTTATTCACAATCCATGTATATTTTAACATATATGTCATGATTTGCAAACACAACCACCTCGTATCGAGAAAGATATGTTGACCCTTGTGTCATACAAACTTATGTATTGCGATAACAAATTAATAAAACTAAAAAGCAAGCATGAAGAACTCAAGCTTGAAGGATCAGGACAAGCTTAGGATAAAAATGACAATTTATTAAGATTATGTTTGTGTATTTGTATTTATGGTAGTTGTGTAAACTCAATTATTTTACACTAAAATATATTTTTTAATACATGCAATATGTTCCAAAAGATTCACTTTTAAAAACTAGAAAACGGACTTAATTGCATATTTTAAAGCTGGAGTAGGGACCTATTTGTAATTTTTTAGAGACCCAAATACAAGACTTTGAAAAACTTTATAAATAGTATAATTTTTACGAGTAGGTCGACTGGTTCATTGAGTAGGTCAACCGATTCACTGAAAATTCAAAAATAATGGTTAGTTTTTAATTTCTAACTACAAATACAAGCTTTATTCAAATTCAAATAAAGTTTTTGATAGATATTATGATATTCCAAGTGCTTAAAAGCATTCTTCTTGTTCCAAAATCATTGTTGAGCATATATAATGTTATAAACACATTTGAATACTCCTAGTTCTAATATTTGAAATATTTTCACTTGTTGGAGAATAATTTAAGGTGTATATTTCATTTATAATATTCTCACTTGATTAAGAATCGTTCTTAAGTGATATAAACTTATTTATAATTTTATTTTCGTATTTGTATTTGTGTTTAATTTTTTTTAGAATTTTAGTGATTCGGTTGAGAGAATCACTTGTCAAGGTTGAAGAAGAGCCAAAAATATTCTTGTTCATAATCTTTAAGTGATTTGTGAGAAAATCACTTGTGTAGTTTTGAATGGAAGCTGAAAATCTACTTGTATGTAATTGAAGTTTTAGGTGTCCAAGACTTGGTTTAGTTAAAATCTTCAAGTGAAGCTTGAAGGAGTGGGCGTAGGCAAAGTTGAGCTGAACCACTATAAATCTCAGGTGCCAAACTCTCAATTTTCTCTTTACTTATTTCCATAATTGTTGTTTGGTTTAAATTGTAGCAAAACCAAAAAAATTTACATTTTACTCTTTAAGATATTAGAAACCCAATTCACCCCTCTTTTTGGGTTGTATATTAAACTTTCAAGATAGACAATTTGCTTTCTTAATGCACATTGAAGAAGACACAACATTTATGCCTTTCCCAATAAATGGTGAACTGGTGCCTACATAACTAAGGTCTTAATATGTACATATGGATGAAGTCTTTAAGACAATCGAGGTCATGTAAGCAAAGATGTATTTTCTATGCTAGGAGAATTTATTTCGTGCTAAAATTGCTTTAGTTAATAGGCAGTTGTATGAGAAGTACTCCCATTATAGATTGCAATACGTAGGTACTTCAAGGCATTCGTAGTATAGACTTAACCTTAGGTATGCATTTGTTTTTTTTTTTATATATATTTGTGATCAAAATTAGATCGTAACTTATTCTTTCATATCCAAATTGTTTGATGTGAAAGATGATAGTCTTTTAGACATTGTAGTAGTTGTTTCAAAGGACACTCACTTAAAATCCTCAGACATGTACATCATAGATGAGACACTTACATTTTTCATACCAATCAAGTTTAATCAGTTGTACAAAAATGCTAGACTGTTGATTACTTTATTTGTAAATTCTACTAAATTGAAGAAATAAAAATTTGGTGGTGTTTCTCTTATATAGGAGTGATAGACAGATTTCATAGGATGGATGGGTAACCTAACTCCAGTTTAGTACAGTTATGCAAGGTTAGTACCAATCTTACATGGTACTTGACTACACTTAGAGGTGAAAGTGGTTCTTGGTTAGAGGACGGTATAAGTAACAACACGTAATATTTCATTTAAAACGTATTATTTTAGCTATACCAATCCCATCATTCCATTATGCTACAACATATTAATGCCTACCTAGATTTGTCGTGGGAATATTAATACAAGTAGCTTATGGTTATCTTGTAAAGGTAGACATTGACTAATATATATGTATACGTAAATGATTTTATTTTATTATTATAGGATTTTAACCTACATGTGCTCAAATTAATGTTAAAATAAATATTTTGTAGGCCAATTTTAAAGAGATGTGCAGAAGATATATCAGAATAAGATGTGATGGGTGAGATACTACCATATAGAGACATAATAGAGGGTTTGAGGCTATGGTATGAATTGGATGTCATTTACTTTTTAGTGAATGTGGTTAAGATGTATTGGATCATATTAGTAATAGATGTATTGAGACACTAGATTAATGTATATGATTCATTTGTATCATTAACTCAGGATAATTTTATGGTGTCCTATATTCAATGTTTATCCAAGTTGTCATTGTCCCTATTGTATTAAACTAAATTTTATTCAAGTAGGCTAAATTATTTAATGAGGTCAATATTTTAAACCACTAGGCTATGAGAGGGTGTTTTAAAACAAGATTCACGTAGAAGTGATTTTGGTTTTTTTATTTGTAAGTATATAGAGTTTAGGTTCCCTAGTAAGTTATGAATTTTGGTTCATCTAATGCAAGATAGTTGAGAAAGAAAATGACCATTAGTTTATGTATCAGCATCTATATTAGTCTGCACATACACATTATTCTTGTATTTATACACAGTTTTATATGAAAAGAATTTCTTTTATTATTAATTGCATTCCATATATTATTTTAAATAGGGAACATTCCTTAATAGGTATTAATTTAAAACAATTGTTAAGTCAATATGAAATAAAATTTATAGTAATAGTAATAATTTTTTTTATAATAATGGTAATATAGATAATATTAAAAAATATAATGTATTATCTTGAATTTAAATAACAACAATATATCATCTTTATTTTATTTCATATATTATTAATTTTATTTTATTGTGTTATTATCAATATATTATTAACATCATTTAGCAATAATTTATTATTAAAAAATAAAAAATAAATTTTGTTGAAAAGCAAATATTCTAGACTAATAACATTCCTTAGTACATTTACTTACAAAACATATTCATCAATATATTCATTAAAAAAAAGTTGTTCAATAATAAATGTCCATAAATAAGAAATCGATACAACACACAACTCTTATTGAAAGGAAAAATTTGTTCTAACTTGGATGCAGAGACATCGAATTTTTGCAAGCTCATATATAATGTCCATACTATTTATATTGAGAATACCTTTTTTGTGCCACATTTTCACCAATAAAATGTCTTTTTTGAACCTGACATCAGATTAACTTAGGCCTTGGATGGATGTTAGCAAAATAATATCTCGTACCACACCTAGAATAGTATAATCTAATTGATGTTTAACATTGGACTAGAAAATATGATAACAAGTTTATTCGTAGTATAGTAACGATAACAAAGGTTGAGATGTTGGAAGTGCACATACTTATATGCTGCAAGTACATGTTTATATGGTAATTGGTTTAAATCAAATTTTCTACATGTACACGTCTTGGCGTTTAAGTCCATAACCGCATTTCTTTCTCCATCCTTTATGTAGCACTCAAATCAATCAACATGCCACATTATCGTATTTTTTGCCTCATCCATCCCTTTGTTGATTTTATCCTATGCTTATTTTGTTATATGAGTTTCAATCTAAGATGTTTTGTTTCTCCTCTGATAAAACCACTTAAGTTGATTTTTAAAAAATTTGACTAATGACATGATGGAAAGTGTGTTACATGTTATAATTTTGCATTCAAACATTTTGCAATATTGGTGATCATTATATTATATCTCATAGTAATAAAATAGCTTAAGCCCACTTGTGACAGTCTACTTATTTTTCTAAATATTTTTCTACTTGAGGATTAACCCATCTTAGCTTTGACATTGATCATTGAAGTCGTTAATATAGTATGTTAATTAGCATCAAAGAAAGCTTTTATAATTTAACTATGTTTGATTTTTTTATTTCATTGAATTTAGCACGTGTATTTCCCAAAATATCATAAGCATAAACTTCATGTATTGGTTTAAAAAAAAAAGATAATGTTTTCTCTATACTTTCATGATGGTTAGAAATGAACATTAAGTGCTATACTTTTCCAATGACTTCTTTTAAGTTTTGCATAAACCACTACTACGAATCACCATTTTCATTATCTCCAATTTTAAAAATTAATAAAAATATTTGATCGTTTCATCTTTACAAGCCGTCATAAATAATATCTCACAATAATTTTCTTTTAGAAAGGTACTATCAATAATAAATGTTGATCTAATTGATGACTAAAACCCATTAATACAAGCATTAAGTGCCATAAAAAAATACTCAAAATGATTATTTGGGTTATTTTGATTATGGGCGATATTGACAATATTGATAGACTATAGAACGTGATAGTATATCGATAATAAACTATAAGATTCCATAAGATTGTCATATACTAATATTAGTACGTCTTCCTTAGCACTTGATCTAACACCCTATATTCATTATAGATGTCAGCTTGAATATTTTTAACTAAGTATAATTGGTTATATTCTGTAAACTTCTCCTTTATGCATTCACTAATAAGTCGAGAAGTCACTTAGTAATGTCCATCAAACAATTGATTTGAAAGTATGTGTGCATATTATTTATTTGTTTTATTTATAAATATATATTCTTTTGAACCAATATTGCTTAAACTCACCATTTACACTTTTCATCCACACATTTGGTTTGAAAATAATTAGAAGTAGATTGACAATTTTAAATTAAATTTTTTATTTTATTGAAAGCAAGTTTTAATCTCAACGTAATTTTTCTTTATTTTCATAAAGTTTCATGGTTACAACTTCACTATTCATAAAACTAGAGAACTCATTTGATGGGAGTGTAAATAGCACTGGTATTAAAGGTAATAGTTATAGTGGATCATGACACGATGAACTCACCACTTTACATGCATTGATTGCACATGGACAATAGGAGATATATGGAAAATAAAAGATAAACTCACTACTTCATAAGACCCTGAAGATACATGGACATTGGGTGACATGTAAAAATTAAAAAGTGATTGACCACGGAAAGCCTCATTTCCTGAGTCTTTAGAAAAATTACTTATGATAAGTGTTTGGGATGTGTCATCTATTTCTATATCTTGCTCACCCCTAATATCATCATAATAGTCACATGTGAAATCATCATTATATCGAATCAAAAAATGAGTTGCATGCACATTGGTAGCAAAGAGTATGGAATTGACTTGGTTATTGCCAATCAAAGAAACAAATATATTTGTAAAATTTATTTGTACTTGTGATACAGACAAATGTACATGAATGGGCAACTGTGTGTAGAAGCAACTTCTAGAGACTCGAATGTAACAAAAATGATGTAAACCTTATACATGTTGATACTTGGCTACCAATTTTAACAAAGAAAGTAATTTCTTTGTCGTTTCAAATTTCACATGGCTTTAAATTAAATAATGTTGAAGAAATGCAATGTCTATCTATTATTTTTAATTTTGTTATAAACTCAACTGAAGTTATCTGAAGCAAAGAATACATATTTTTGATCAACTCCCGATACTTTATAATATGATCAATGAGTAAACTATACATTTGGTTCTTATAACAAACCTTGCTACTATTTACCAATTTTCCATGACCTTTCAGAGACAATTATCAAACAAATACTTGCCATTTATATCAAAAATAGAACCATTATCATATTTGAATATTAAGATGTTATAGCCTAATAAAATATAAAAAAAATAATATTTTTCCTTTCAAGTTTTTATTTTTATTAATAAAAATTATTGAGACAAAAAGGTTCCTCAAAGATACTTGTCAAGAAAATAACTATCTCAACATTTTTGTCGAGTGAAATAGAAATTTGACAAAATTCATTGAGATCACGATAGATTTTTAGAATCTTTATGAAAAACATCGAGATCATGATTCAAAAACACTAAGAAAGCACCATTTATTGTCTTTTTCCATAGTTCACTATGTATGATTATAGGAAATCAATAAAATCACTTATAAAAATCAATATTCATGCATTAACTAGTGTAATAATGATTCTTAAACTTTAGAATGTATTAAATAAGTAAAAATCATTAGAATGACAAACAAACTTGATTTATAATGTTTGGGATACAAAACATGCTTGTTTTTATATAATACAGTTTGATTGAGTTGCTTATTTATCAAATTTGTTCATCGTATTTGAAAACTTATTGAATAGTGAATAAATCACCACTTTTACTAGCGAGATGTGTTATGTTTTGATTGATTTTGGTTGTTAATAACTTAAAGGACAAAATGTGACAAATACAAAATAAACAGGGGCAAAATGGTCATAAAGAAGGATATTTAGCCTTAAATATAAGATTTCATTTGCTTGGACTAAAAATGTAAAATAACCCAAAAATTGGGTTGTTTTTGTAAAAATCATAAATAATTTATGTATATTTGAAATTGAATTTACTTTTAATAAATTATGGTCTTAGATAAATTGTTGGACGTTAAAGAACAAGTAAAAGATAAATTGTTAGCCTTAAATATAAGATTTCATTAGATAATTTTACTTTTCCTCTGTTCTGAGACTCTTGCTAACCTATCTCGACTACCTAAGACGCCTACGATTATGCTTTCTTTGCTTTTATCGAATGCCTACCTCTATGAGCTTCCTCTTCTTACCCTCTCTAATTTCTTCAAATTTGAATTGTTTTGCAGAGAAGACTCAAAGACTAAAAAATCAGAAGTTCAGAATGGCTACAAATGAACAACAAAAAATGATTAAAAAGGATGAATAAGTTAAAGAATTTGTAGAGAAATAGGTATACATTTTCTCTCAATTTTCTTTCCAATCTTCTCAATCTCTTCCTTCTTCAAATAAACTGTAATTTTGTTTATGGATTGTTTTGATTCTTTTTGTCTCTTTAAGTTGTTTTAACTTTTGACATTAGCTCTTGATTTCTAGTTTTAATTCTAGCTTGCAAGGGCTAACTGCGTTATCTTTTGAAAAGTTACTGTAGTAGCATGTGAGTTTTTAATTTCATAAATTTGATTCTTGAATATTTTGCTTGTATTTCAATTTTATGGGCTAAGATCAGTTTCTTTAATATTTAATAATTTAAAGATGTTGACCTATTGTTTCTAAATATGACAATACAATTACTCTTGTTATGCTAGATTTTGAGCATTTTGTTTTCATGTTTCAATGTTTTTGCTTGTTGAGCTAGTTAACATAAGCTACTAATGAATTTCGAGCTATTTGATAGTATTTTAAATGTGAAATTTGATTGCCATGTTGTGATGATAATTGAGATTTTATATTTTTTGTGTTTTGGATGTGTATTAGTTAAAAAAATGGAATAATTGGAATACAAAATTTTTTCAAAAATCATTAAGGACAAGAAGATTGTCTAGACTCTTAAGTGTACTTTTATTAGGAGTTCAAATTATATGTGATTTTATTACGGATTGAATATGATTAATTGCATTGCATAAAGGTGGAAATTGTATTAGAGAAGAATCATTGATTTGAAGTGCTATATAGATTAGTTATTACTCATTAGTGTTATTTAGAAAACATATAAATTTATAAAATAATGTTTTCATAAATTTTGTATAAAAAAAACTCACTGATTTTGGCTCAAGTGATTCATTATCTTTTGCTAAGCACACTTATATTTGATATTTTCACACTTATATCTTTGGTTGGGATCATAAAAATATATGAAAAAAATTAAAAAGTTAGATGAAACATTTGGTTTCAAATGGAACATTTGATTCACTTTAATAAATAAATATACACTTAGACGAGTAACATTAAGTTTAAGACACATAACTTAAGCATGTAGTTTTGGCTTTACTTATTCTTTTAGAATTTTAGATAATAATCAATTAAATTTTGGTAGTAAATTTCTTATATTTTATACTCTTTCCAATTTAACCGTTGGTATTTATTTTTAAGTCTGTTAAGATCACAAGTCCTGTTATGAACTATTAAATGATCTTTCTAAAATTAAAATTAATAGGTTCTTTAATTTTTTGGTGAAATTAACAGGGAAACTTATGATTTCCCAAGTTTAAAATCGTTTATCTTACCATTTATGTATCAATACTAAAAGTTTAAAATCATTTATTCATACTACTCATGAATCATTACTAAAAGTCTAAAACTATTTATTTTACCATCATTATCACTAGTGTTTTTCTTATAGTGGGTTTTGTTTTTTAGAAGAAACTGCTTATGATTTCTTACAAGAGGCATGCCAATAAGGTTACTATGACCTTGTTGTTACACTTGTTGAAGTCGTTATAAGATCAAGTGTAATTTCAGTTCTTTTACAAAATTACCATTGAAAATACATAATTTTATAACCCAAATTTTCAATAATAAAATAACATCTTTCAATTAAGCTATAGTTCTGAATTGAATTATACTTTTTTTAAAGTCTTTTAGTTTCTTTTTGAGCTCTTTAGGGTAGATTATACCCTTATTTTATTGACAACTGTGAAGTTTTTTATACATCTTATTTGATTTTGATAGATACTCTCTTATTTCTTTGCAAATAACATTAATAATAAACAAAAGCATTATTAAGTTACTTTTTAAGTATGCAGAAAATAATAATAAATAGTGCACTATTTACAAAAAATCCTAATTATATATTCAAGGATGTAGAAAACAAACGTGCTCCAAACTTTAAAACCAATTAAAGCATTATTAGGTTGCTTTTCTAAAATTTGATAGGGAATGTATGCAACAATCAAATAGACAACATATCACCTTTCCAAATTCAATTACTAAATGTTTTAAATGATTTATCAATTCTTATCATCAGCATCACTAGTGTTATTCAATTCAAATTCAATATAAATTTTGATATTTGATTTAATTTAATAGATTCAATTAGTTATCCAAATACTAAACTTAACCTTTTTTGTTTGGTATTAAATTTCTATTATTTCTTTATTTTTAAAAATGTTAAGTGGACAAAACTTAGATGGTAATGGATTGAGTTTTGCTACAATAAATGCACTAGCTTAAAAAAGTTAGAATATCAAGTGTTTGAGAAATTTTTATGTTAAAGTCTTGAATTAATAATATAACTGTAAAATAAGAATAGAATGTCGATTGTAAGTTATATAAAGTTGTCTTTTAAGTATTGGAAGTGAAAGTAGACATTTAAAGTAACATATGACAAAATATATATAGTAACATACTTCTAAGAAAGATTATATATAATATTTACTTGTACCAAATACTTTCAAGGACAACATTGTTACATATTTTAGATATTAATGTCAAAACATGAGAGAAATGATAGTTAAATAGATTGAATTGAATGATCATACTTTCACTTAAATAGATAAAAGATTCAAATATTTCTTGAAAATGTGCATTCAATTTTCTTTAAATTAGTTCTAAAAATACATGCAGGAGTAATTGAATAAGATTATTTTAACAAACAAGGAAAAATTTGAATGCAATTTTTCATTCTTTTAAAAATATTATTTTTGTTACTTTTAATTGTTGGACTAAAAGTAATAGGTTAGGTTATATTTGTGTTAGTTTCATTACATTGATAATAATTACATATTGCATAAAAGAACAATTGTATTTTATGAATTAGAATTTTCATTCAATGCTTTTTTCTGTTTTTAATGTAATAATAAATGTTTTTTGAGAATATGACATACAAGATAAAATTTTCAGCATTACTTTTAATAATACATCTACTAATGATGCTCTCATTTAATTGTTTACTAATAACACAATATTTGCACATAATTTAGGCGCATAATATTTTTTTTATATAAGATGTGTTTGTCATATTATTAATTTAATTATGCAAGATGGTTTAAATTTAATTAATTGTCATATAAAAAATATTAGAGATACAATATAATACATTTTATCATAAAGTTCTAAAGGACAACATTTTAATTCTTCTTTCTTGTATTATATATTACAATCTAGAAAGTTTATGCTTGATGTGAAAACACATTGAAATTGTACTTATTTGACATTAAAATCTTGTACTAATTATAAAAATATAATTATTAATTTTTATAATAAAAAATTAGGTATTATGCTATTGAATTTTAATGATTGGATTGTGCATTTAATTATATTAATTTCTTAAAAATATTTTATAATGTTACACTGCTATGTTTATGTGTATATTTTACAACTTCATGTTGCATTTTTAATAATTTATTTAATATTAATTGTACTTTTGTTATTTATAAAAAATTAATAAGTTTCAAAATATATGTTTTACTATAGAAGATAAGTTTAAAAAAATACTAGAATGGTATTTTAGTATTATTTATATATGTAGCAGTAATAAATCCTCAAGTAAACATTTTCGGTGTTATTAAATTAGTAGATGCAATCACAAAAAATTTGAGTATTATATTTGATATAGATAACTTTTTTTTTGAGAACTCTTTAAATGATATTTACATACAATATCAAGGTACAATTGGAATAGATACACTGATTCAGAAATACAATGATGAACCTATAGATAATATTCTATGAAAAATTTTAAACATTATTAGTAATAGATTTGCTTGCTATTCTTCTGCTATATATTTTTATTAATTATAATTTGATATTTAGTATATAATAAAAAAGAAATTTTGATGATTTATAATGGTGGAAAGCAAATAAAAAGGTGTTTCTTGTACTATACATCATGGCTCGTGTCCCAGTAACCCTTTTGGTGTCTATAGTAGCATTGGAATTTATTTTTAATACATAAAATAGGGTGCTTGATAAATAGAGATTAAGATTGTTATAAGAAGTATTAAATTACTTGATATGCTTGAAAGATTGGGAGGATACAAAATAAAAAATTCAAAATCAAATCTAGGATGATGACTAAGATAATAATGTTATGGGAATGGTAGTTGTTCTATTGATGAAAATTATTTTGTAATTTTTATAATTTTAAATTTTAATAATTGTAAATTATAATATAAAACAAAAAAATGAGTAAAATGTAAATGATAGATGATTCAATAAATGCCAATTTATTGTAACTATAGTATGCAAGTTCACCTAGTTAATTTAAAATTAATTTATTTAATGTTATAATTTATGAGTTAAATTAATTTAAAATAAATGAGCCAAAATTCTATCTATTTGATATATGAATATTATTTATTTATTTTTATGTCTTCTTTTATTCTAATGTATTTGTCATATTTGTCAATTATTACAATGAATGGTTTTGTATTTCTTTTAATGTATTCATGGACCACCATGTTACTCATTTAATTAGTGCTATAATATTTAAAAATAAAATTTATGATAATTATTTGAAATTAATAGTACTACCATTATATTATATTTAACAAAATTACAAAATATTAAAATACACACATATTACATATATGATATTGATATAAATGTATAAATACATGAAATGTAATATGTTTAAATTGATAAAATAAAAAAATTAATTAATTAAAAAATTAAAAAAGTTATCATGGGCCTGTGGGCCCTTGAGGAGGCTAAGTACCAAGGCTTGATCTAATTTTTTAATAAGTTGAACTACTACTATACGAGGGCCGGGCCAAGCCGAGTCACCCCATTATTTAAAGTATGCATGAGAGAGTGAACGGTAAGTATTAAGTAAAAATAATTATTTACTAAATATTTTAACTATTATAAATTTTAATTTAAATCAAAATACAATAATTTCAAAGATATTATTTATTTTTTATAATATCATGAATAAAAAATTACGGTAACTTAATCTCAAATATATGATAGCGAATTTTAAAGTTTTTAATTTGAAATTGTTAGGTTAATCTAATTATGGGCGTGTGAATTGGAAATAATTACCTACTATTTTGTAGTTGGTTAGATATATGAAGGTAGTGAGCTCCAACTTGTGACTGGACCTGAAGATTGCATTCACACATGGGAAATTCTAAGTGCACATTTTGTACCTCGTACCAAAGGGTGTAGTTAGAATACCCCGTGGTTTGCTTTAGTACTACTGTCTTTTGCGCGCGCGCGCGTGTAATATTTTTCAAATAATTGAAAATATCGTAAGAAGTCACATTCACGATAAATTCGGCGAGTCAAAGAGTGAGTGATAGTGTGTGTGTGTGTGTGTGTGTGTGTGTGTAATATTTTTCAAATAACTGAAAATATGGCAAGAAGTCAATTTCACGAGAAATTGGAGAGTCAGAGTCAAACTCAAGAGTGAGAATATCAATATATCACGAAAATATTGTCAGAGACTCTTGTCAATCTACCACCTTTGTTGCAGATACTGTATTATATTCATTTATTTATATTTCAGAAAAAATAATAACACCTGGGATAATGGTATTTAAGTCCTAACTTTTTTTGTTTTTACAAATATTGTATCACTTTAAATTGCTATCAAATTGGTCCCTATTATAATTCGCATTGAAATAAGAGTTTGATTGGTTTAGTTTTTCAAGCATAACTTTTTTAACTGATCTTCTATCAAAAAAATTCTTAAAATAGAAAATTTAATTAAAAAAATCAATTGTTTAATTGTCACATATATCTCTAAATAAAAAATATGTAATTGTTTTAATAGACAAAATTATTTTTAAAGTTATATTATGAGGGAATTGAAGGATAATTTTTAAATTAAAAAAGATATTTAAGATAACATAATGTTTAAAAAATAAATCAAAAATAAAAAATTTGGGCTTTTTTTGATAAATTTTTTAATTTTTCAAAATTTTTATTTAATGATAACAAATTATATGAAAAGAATTTAAAAATTTTATATATATATATATATGCACACGCGCACACTTGTACTTGTGTTTTATTTTAAGATAAATTATAAATGTATACAATATAAATAAATAAATTATATATTTATTTGTAATAATTTACAATGCGAGGACTTAGATGTTTTTATATCAATAATAAATATAATAAAAAGAAATCACCGGTATATAATAATACAAAATAAATAAATTTAGTGCTGAACTCTCAAGCATCAATCGACTCTCTCTCTCTGTCTCTCTCTCTCTGTTGTCTACAGACTGACAACTCACAGCAGAGAAGACAACAAGAACTCTTAAAAGAGAAAAGAAGATAATTTCTTTTGAAGAAACTGACGATTCCTCAACACTTTCCTCCATTTATATCACTCCATTCTGCTCAATCCCAACTCGCATACTGAAAAAATATTCGAAGTAAATAAGAAAGAGTTTGCCAGAGTAAGAACATTCTTCTTGTGCAAGTGAAGGATAAAGGGAGCATTTTTTTGCTGTTTTTCTTTTCCTTTTTTTACGGGAATTTTTTCAGAGCATCGACCATGGGGAAAATGACATGGATTTTGCAGTTTCTTTTAACATTAATGGTGCAATGCTATCTGGGTATGTTATTTAATTTTTATTTTTATTTTTCTGGCTTTTTGTTCATGGTTGTGCTTTGTTTGTATAGTTGATAATCCGTAATTCAGCATTGGTTTTTCTTTGATATTTCTTTAGCTTTGGTTTGCATTGTTCTTAGTTTTTTTGCTGAAAATTTGAAACTTCGTTGCTTATTTTCTGGTTATCGCGGGCCAAATATACTCCACGGTTTCTTTATGCCCTTGCAATACTTATTTCCAGTTTATTTTAACCATTACAACGACAAACACGCAAAGAAAACATTATTTATTTATTAATAATCTTCTCATTTTACTCTTTAAAGTTAATCCCTGTTTAATCGTTGTCTCTTCCTCGCTCTCTCTCTCTCTCTCTCTCTCTCTCTCTCTCTCTGGTTTTTTCTGTTTTGAAGCTAATTTAATGCATTTGTTTTTAGGTATAACTTAAAGGAAAATGGAACGATCTGCATCTACTAATGATTTTTATGTGAAATCAGGACCCCATGGGCGAATCTTTTGACCCGCTTTGTGTTCTTACTAGTGCTAGTGGAATTCCTTCTTAATTCCTTAACGTCCAAGGTCTAGTTTCATGACTAAACACCAATCAAAATTTGAAATAATCTTATTCAAAATTTATAACTTGTCATCGAATAAAATCATAATTTCTTAAAGCTTCATAATATTTTATAAAATTTGAATTGTATTTTTAAAATCTTATGGTGTTTGGCTAATGGGGCTACGGTTGTTCCCCTTTTTTCAAGTCCTCCAAAGGTTGATTCAAATTTTTCGTATTTTTCATGCATATTTCAAGTATTATTTATTACATATTTTAAATTTTATTTATTATGTTATTAATTTTTTATTATATATTTTAAGTACGGTTTGATATTTATCTTATATATCTTAACTTTTTTTTTTGTTTATTTTTAAAAAAAGTTTTAAGCAGGGACGGTCTTAACATGTGTTGATGTAGTGCAATTATCCAATCAATGTGTTAAGAACGTTTTATGTAAAACTTTATCTTATTTCAAATTTTACAAAAAATGTTTCAAGTTTTATACACATAAAACAAAAAAGAGGCAACATTACCACGATTACCATAGCTAAGTTTGTATCTTATGTTCTTTTTAAATTTACTTTTATGTACACCATACCCTAATGTAATGATACCCAAGAAGAAACACATTCTTGATGACTAAGAAGAGAATATAAATTATATTATTTTATTCAGAGTAAGAGGGTGAGACGTAAATCATAAAATAGATTTGAAAGAAAGAAAAAGGAGATGGGGGCGGAGGCAGACAAACTTTACTTCCCAATGCATCTTGTTTGGTGCTACAAGATCACAAATATACAATTTTATAACACTGTTCATAGCTTTGCCACCTCGAAAATGTTACTGACAATGGTTATGCCGGTTATTAGACAATTGGTTTTGCTTAGATTATAGCAATGAACTATGTTGCGTTCATTTACTTATTCTGTTCATGCATTGTAGAATCTTAATTTTCATTTTTATAGCCATCAAAATTTTTGAGCCGTCGACATGTGCAATAGATGTTAATGTCTAATTCTCGCAATACAACTCTTATAAGGTGATTAGTAGTGTGAGTTTCGAGTTATTTTTTGTTTGGGAAGAAAAACAAAAGATTTTTGATAACTTTAACACTATTTATGTGCTATTTTAGGTTGTTGATTCTTGCATCGGTTCATATTGTGACATGATATATGTATTGAAATCGGCATTGATAATGATGATTGGTTTTGCATTGGAAATGTTCCAAATGAATGTCCTATAATTTGACATGATATTGAATTGAGATTGGCATTGATATTTGATATTCGTAAAATGTTTTGATTATATGTTTTTATTCGGTTATATGTCATGTTCTTTTCTCAAAAATTAGCCTCGACAATTGAGGCAGCAGTGCAAGAGAAGGCAGAGGCAGCAATTCCAGTCACAGTTCAGTCACCTCCAGAAGGCAACACAACCTTCCTTGATGGAACAACATGGTGTGTGGCCCTTGCTGGGGTTTCTCAGGTTGATTTACAGAATGCATTAGACTGGGCCTGTGGTTTGGGAAAGGCTGATTGTAGTGCAATCCAAGAGGGCGGTCCGTGTTTTGAACCCGACACGCTCGTGTCTCATGCCTCCTTTGCTTTCAACAACTACTATCAACAGAATGGGAATTCGGATATTGCCTGCAACTTTGGAGGAACTGCCACTGTAAGTAAGAATAATCCAAGTAAGTAATCAGCTGTGGCTATAAAATGTAGAGGGTGGATTGGCACAATTGTTCATTATTAATGGCATGACATTAGATACATGTTGCAAACTTTCTAAGAGTACAAGAATCTGAACATTGCTGTTGATGTTGCAGGTTACAGCAAATGCGTCTACTCAACCCCGGGGTATGTATTTTAAGCCTGTGGTTTACCGCCTAGATACATTTTTGCCCATACATACATGTGTATGCTTAACTGAGTGTGGAATTCTTCTTGTTTTCAGATCTGCTAGCTCTTCAGCACCTACTACATTATCCAAGCAAAAACAGAGCTTGACTTGGTGGAAAGTTGTGGCAATGTTACTACTTTTGTACATGAGAAGCTGACCCATAGTTGGTAACTTGCACACAAAGCTGAATTGGTTTCTTTAAAGGCTTTGTCTCCAATTGTGTGAAAGGGCAAAAGAAAAAAGGAATTATTAATCTTTTAATATTGAGGGGAACAAAGTGCATGTGT
The DNA here is from genome assembly GCA_032401905.1 of Swietenia macrophylla. Taxonomy (NCBI): domain Eukaryota; kingdom Viridiplantae; phylum Streptophyta; class Magnoliopsida; order Sapindales; family Meliaceae; genus Swietenia; species Swietenia macrophylla. The sequence goes on from CP135573.1 coordinate 3,748,469, forward strand.
ACTTGGATTGGAATGTTGATCTTGTAATTACCCTTGTTAATTAATTAAGTTATTCCAATCTTTGTTCTTAGGTAGAGAATATTCCTATCGGTAATGAAATATTTCTCTCCTTTTGGTCCCTCTTACGCTTGTTTTGGTTTAATTCAGGAATCATACAAATCTTTGTCTCTGGGCCTCCTTTATTTCAAACCCACATTCCCATAGTAATGGTAATTTTTCAGCCGACTGGTAAACAGGACAAAGAGGAGTCTCTAAAAGATTTTACCAAATAAGTGATACAGAGTGTAGAGTTGAATAGTTGGAAGCTGAAACTGGGGCAGTGTAATTGTCCAAGAAGATAGAAATATTTTGTCCAAGTTTGTGTTTAAAATTGCAAGGCAAAGGCTGAAGCAGAAGCAGGTGCCTAGGGCAGTGCTCAGTTCCGATGGTACAGCAATGTCAGTCTGGTTTTGATGTTGAAGCCCAGAGTGATGCATTAATAATAAACCAGTATTAAACATAATTAATTTAAGTGGCTCTTAACAATTAGGAAAAGCTTTAGTGTCTCTTAATCACTAATTACAAGTTGTTAGATACAGATCAGTCATAGTGGATCATCAACTAATTAAAAAGCTTCAACTTTATTTCTTTAATTTTTGCATGCTTCCACTTGTATAAAGCATTTTAATTTTGGTGCTTAAATTTATTTATCAAATTATTTCAACTTGACATCTCTCAACCAAAACAATGGATGTTCTTAATCTCTTACTTAAAAATGAATTAAGTGATTATTTATTTAAATTAATATAATTTCTTAATTAAATTAAATTATTATAAGAAAAAAATTAAAATAAAAAGTAAATTTTATTAACACAAAATGATAACAATAATTATGAATAACTTCAAATTGAATTGAATAGAATGAATTTACTTTATTTTTAAATTGACTTCTTTGCGTGTTTATTTTGTATGGGGTTTGTATTAGTTGGAGAGAAACTTTGAGATAATTTATACAAAAACTCACTTGTCATATAATCGATCTTTTAATTTGCCATTGCATATACCAATTACCACGTATGCCCTATTTGAAGAGAAGCAGGCACAAATATTTTGTCCTATCCCTTCTCTCAAATACATTTATAGGACAGCTTGACGATCGATGGAGGAAATACCACTGCCTACACAAATTGAATAAAATATTAGTTTCTTCAATGAATTAGGATGAAGCTTTTCTGCTTTAGCTTTTACATCATAGCCATTCTTCTCCTTGCATCCTAAGGTACTTTCTCTTAGTGATATGTCATGCTCTTTGCAGCCTCGTTTCTTTCTTCATATATGTAAAAACTTGACCAATTGCTTAATTTATAGCATTTTGGCTCGTTAACACGTGCCCATATGCATGCATAAGATATGTTGTGTTATTATTCTGTATTTTAACTTCCTCCTGCTGGTTAAATTTCATATTGAAAACAGTGGAAATGAGAGAGATAAGTAGTGGAAGATGCATGATAGTGACGGACCCAGATGGATGCAATCTTGCTTCCTGCAAACAACGTTGTCTTCAACAGCAGAATGGAAATGGCGTTTGCTTGACCACTGTTAAACATGGTTATCAATAAGTTTGCTACATCAATTGCTCATAATTTCAGAACCCTAATAAATCAGTGCCATATGGGTTCTCAATAGCTTACATGTTCGTCGGTGGATTGGTGGTTAATTTGCTTTCTTGTTATTTGCTATGATATAAGAATTGATCAGCCTGCATTGCATGCATTCGTGCAAGCATGCCATCCATTTTCCTGCTTTTAGAAACTCATCCTCAAACAATCAATAAATCCTTATAATCAGAGTAAGAATATTAGACAGTGGTGGCCCTCGCAGCCGACACAGACAATTGGCCAAGAGCCAAAATGTGAATGAAAATTGGGTTCTAAATTTAAGATAAAATGTGATAACATTTTAAGAAATCGCTCAAAAATCCTAAAACTCAGCTGCCAAATTCAGGGCCGCCTAATATTTGACAGGTAAATTTTTAAAATCAATTATTCCAAATTATTCTATAAGAAATGCCACTTATCGGCCATGAAAATTACTACCCTTGAATTCCCAGAATATGATCTTGATCCAGACCCCGTGTGGTGCTTCCAATAGGCATAAATGGATACGTAATCGCTTCTTCGACAGAGCTATGCCCTAACCCAAACACAAATCCAAGCTCATGCGATGCCGCCGTTTGCATATCCCGGCATCGAAATGCAACGTCCCCGCCGTCGGCTCAAACGCGCGAGCCGTCGAAAAGTTGTGACTATCAAAGAAAGAAAATGCAAACGACGTTATGTAACTCCACGTTTTTAATACCTGCCATGGCGGTGGGAAATGAGTAGGTGAGTATTTCTCGAGTTATTGGCCATTTTGGGTTTACTGTATATAAAGAATAATGACTGTGGAAAATGGAAATAATAAGCATTCGTGTTGTTCCGTTGATGATATCTGCAACCGCACAATGATGTCCCGTCCCGTGGGATTCAGGTTGAAGTTAATTTGGTAAGTTTTAGTGGCGGATTCCATGTTATCATCGAAAATAGGATGGCTTTTGATGGTTAGTTGGGATTTTTGTAGCCAGTTTTTGGAGCTATGTTTTGAGTACATGGATGCAGTAGAAGGCCCGTGAACAGTAAAAGTCCAGCCCGACTATTGAAGTTCTAGGTCAGACTTAAAAACAAAGGCCCATCACGAGCTGGCCCTGCAGACTTTTTTAAATATTATATATATTTAATTTATTTTTTAAAATTTGTATTTTAACTCTGTTGAGTCAACTTGGGCAACCGACCATTAAAAAATATTTTAGTTATTATAAAATATTTTTATGACTATTAAAAAATATTATATTAAAAATTTATAAAAAAAATTAATTTGAATAATTATAAAAATATTTTACAATAAATAAAATAATTATATACAAACAAATAATTTATAATATTGATTTGATATTATATAATATTTATATATGTTTATAAAATAAAATAATTTATAATTTTATATAAATAAATAATTTATGATATTGACTTGTCAAATTTTTAATTTATCTATATTTATCAAATTAAATTCAATATTAAAATTTTAAAAATAATTTTTATAAGTATTTTTTATTAATTTTTTAAACATCATAAAAAGTACATAAATAATACTAATATATTAAATTTATATATAAAAATTTATTTTTTATTTATTATTTTAATTAATAAATTAATGATCAAATATAACGATATTATTATTAAAAAAAATTATTAGTTAAAAATTATTATTTATGTATAATTTCATCAAACCTCAAGTAAAATAAGTAAAAATATTTCTAGTATTAATAACCAAATTTTGAGCAAGTGCATCAAAAAGAAATCTTTAATCAGATAAACTTCCAACCACATTGAGAAGCTCCTAGGAGTGCTTGACTATTAGTTCAACTTCATTGACTAACAAAGATGGTAGCCGTAAATTATTAAAAATAAAAAAATATATAATTTATTTTAGCTTTTTTTTTTATTTTTATAATTATTTGGTCATGGTTAGAAGACAAAATCGAATGTTTGTTCGAATTGAGGGCATTTTGGTAAGTGAAACTAGGTAAAATTGTCAAAATAAGAATGTCTTTTTGGAATATCACACGGTATCTTATTAATTCAAAAATTTGAAATAAAATAAAGTTATTTCATATTTAGTTTCAAAATAGGAGAATTGTATTTTTGTTCATCATTAAATAGGATAGTAGAATTTTGATTTAAAAATTAAAAAAAGATTCACCATTAAATTTTACAAGATAAATTTTATATATTTTAATAGATAAATTTTTTTGAAATAAAATAATAATTTAATTTGTAATAAATAATATTAGAGTTAAACTAATACTAATTTTAATGTCTCAGTTAAGCGTTCCCGCATAACAAATATATTTATAAAGAGTTTATAAATTTTGACGTAAAATAGGACAAACATATAAAAAGTCCTACAACAATAGTGTCACAAAATTGAGTGAATGAAAATATTATAAAATTTTATATTAAATAAAAAAATAATTTTAAATTTTATAAAAATATATTTTACATACCCTAAGATATGTATTTTAAATAAAAAATTAATAACATGTCTCTCCGTGATAGTAGGCTATCCTTAACCTTTTTCAAGTCACCATGGCATAATTGAAATAGAAAAATAAAGTCCGTTATTTAATTGATTTTTAATTTTTAAATAAATATTAATATATAATATAATTATAATTTAAATTATATTTAATATTTTTAATTTATATTTAAAATATAAAATTAATTTATAATTTTTATTAGAATATAATTTAAATTATTAATTATATTATATATTAATATTTATTTAAATAAAAAAATAAAGCAACACGAGGAAACCATTATCCTAACTCTAAACATTGTGATCAAAATGGGTGGCGAGCAATAATGCACTGATACTGGTGCACTACTATTAACGTTCTCTTAAATAACATCCAATTACACAATGACGATGACGGAGCACTACTACCACCATTTTTTTTCAAATAACACTGAACTACACAATGACAGTTACGCAGAACCATCACCACCACTTGTATATTCAATGTAATTTGAATATTATTGTTGTTGTTATTATTATTTTAAATTGGATATCAATAACGTTAGTTCAGTTCGGTGAATAATAAACGTGAATTCAAATAGTATCAGAAAAAACTTTATTGGACGGAGGGACGTTTGTTGCCATGGACATAAGCTAGCTTGACATTGATTGACGGCGGTTAGTGGGTAGGCAAAACCTAGCGTATTGCACAGAAAAGTCTTCCCTGAAGACCTATTTAGACGTGAACTGCAATTGGAGAAGGCTTTAATTGGACCACGCGTCACTACTCACGTCCATTCAAGTTTTATTTGGAGTGATGAGCACGCTAGGACTGGACCACCACCCATGAAACCCCTCTGGTCAAAGTACAAGAAACGGAAGTACAATTGTGAGGCTGCTGAAGAGATTATTTTTAAATATTAATTTATATTAATAAAAGAAAGTGCTTAGGAGAAAAATTAAATGGAAATTATTTTCGTATTCTCTATTTGAATTGGTAGTGATTAAATGAGAAAAAAAAAGAAAATAAATGATACGGAATTAAACCTAACTGGCCACTAGTAAGAATCGGCTCCTCCTTGTGATTATCTTATCTTGTGAAAAGTCTGTTGATGTCTGATTGACCTTTCTTTTCAATTTTTTTTTTAAAATTTTATATCTCTTAATTTCCTCCGGTAACGAACACGGCAAAGTTCCTGGAAATTCTTGTTCGGAGGGATCCATGTGTTGGGGTCAAAATTGGAGGTTTTTGTTTTCTGTGCATATCACCACGCACTGAACAGTCATTACCTGTCCTTATGGCAAACAGGTTGTCTCTTACAATTGGATTGTGGCTTTTTTCTCTTTCAAATTAATTCTTTTCAAAGTCAATATCATTCCCCGGAAGACACTTTGCCGGAAGACAATTGAGTTTACACGCTATCCATGTTCAATTTCAACCCTAATGTCATGGTTTCCCACGCAAACCAATTTTACATCATATGTCAAAATACATCAATATAGCTCTACATAAATCAGAAAGACAGGAAAACAGTGTTTTAAGGTTATGGCTTCTTCCAGATTGTCTGTCTGTGTTTTCCTCATTTTCATGAATCCAATAGCTCTCACCCTTGCCCAGCTAGAGTCGCAGTATCATGACTGTTATCCCGACAATGGTAAATATGATACTAACAGTACTTACGAGGCAAACCTCAATCACCTACTAAATTCCCTCACCGTGAACACTAGCATAAACTATGGATTTTACAATGTCTCCTATGGCCAAAATCCCGATAAAGTTTCTGCAACTGCAATTTGTAGACCAGACATGGAGCCGGAGAGTTGTCGTGATTGTATAGATTTCGCAAGGAAGAATTTGACATCTCTTTGTCCCAACAGTAAGATGGCCATTGGAGGATATGATGATAGAGGGTACAATAATTGTAGGTTACGATATGCAGATTACAACATATTTGGCTTAATGGAAAATGCACCTTATTTTTTTGTGCATACTGAGGGTAACATGTCGGAGAATGTGGGAGTGTTCAATCAGACGCGGCAGAGGTTGTTGGACAGGCTGATAAATGAAACTGCAGCCCGTAGTTTTCCGAACAAGTATGCGACTGGAGAAGAATTATATTCGACAATTGGATCGATTTATGCACTTGTGCAGTGTACGCCTGACTTGTCGGAAACTTATTGCAAAAAATGCCTTCATGATGCTACTAAACTCATGCCAGAATGTTGTGATAGAAAAGAAGGGGGAAGAGTAATTAACCCAAGCTGTAGTTTCAGATATGAGACTAACAAATTCTACAAGCCTTCGATTGAAGGACACCCAGGATCCCCTAAAGCAGAACCATCGCCGTCGCCGCCGCCGCCGCCACCGCCGCCGCCGCCACACAAAACTATTACTGTCATCATTATCGTCGTTATTTCAGTTGTTACTTCTTTGATACTGATCATATGCATCTGCAAATTTTTAAGAGTGAAGAAGTCAAAGGAGGAAGATGAAAGTAAGTTAAACCTTGAAGAAATTTTTCGTTCTTGTTTTTTCATGGATAAAAAGTAAATTATCTTCTTGAAGCTGAGTAATTGTTGCAACTGTTTAGTTTTACTAGATTCTTCCCTTTATTAACGTATGTAGAGCAGGACGTGCCCTGAAACAGATTTCCTTATTATTAACATTCCTCTGATTTTTCGTAAAAATCTTATTTAGATCGGTTTTCCATTTTTTGTTTCTATTCATAGCTCACAGATTTTAGGGCTACACTTCAATTGTTTTCTTAATTGTTAACTCATTGGTCAGGTAAAGATGAGGAAGAACAAGAAATCATAAGAGTGGACTCCTTGCAGTTCGACTTCAGCACCATAAGAGTTGCAACAGATGATTTCTCTGATGCTAATAAGCTTGGACAAGGTGGATTTGGTTCTGTATACAAGGTAAGAAATTTCAAAGAGATATAAGATGGTCAACCTGAAAATTTGATTTGCTCATAGGTGGCAATTTTTTTTTTTTTTTTTTTGGGTTATACCAGGGCATGCTTTCCAATGGACAACAAATAGCTGTCAAGAGACTGTCCAAGACTTCTAACCAAGGAGAAGAAGAATTTAAGAATGAGGTCCTATTAGTTGCCAGGCTTCAGCACCGGAATTTGGTGAGGCTCCTAGGCTTTTGCTTGGAACAAAAAGAAAGGATTCTTGTCTATGAGTTTTTGCCTAATGCCAGCCTCGACCGCTTCATTTTCGGTATGTTTGCCCTTTTGTTCCTTATTTTAAATGAATTTCTGGCCATTTCATTAAAATGTCATATCTACCAGAAGGATTTACAACATTTTGCACTTTACTGGAACAGTTCAGAACTTCATATGGCAATCCCATTTATCTGGATTCATATATGTGTGTATGAAATGATCTAGCATGAACTTGTGATTCTATGAACTAATGATTGTTAGTACTGCTGTAGTCCACTAAAGTCATTGAATTTTATAAACTTGTAGACCCAATCAAGCGTGAAAATTTGAACTGGGAAAGTCGTTACAAAATTGTGGAAGGCATTGCAAAGGGACTTCTTTACCTTCATGAAGATTCTAGATTTCGGATTATTCACCGCGATCTCAAAGCCAGCAATGTTCTGTTAGATTCAGAGATGAATCCGAAAATAGCAGATTTTGGCATGGCAAGATTATTTGAAATGGATCAAACTCATAGCAATACAAACAGAGTCGCCGGCACCTTGTAAGTATAACAAGGATAGAAATTTATTTTCTAGATGTTATTACCGCATGCTCATTGTAATCAAAAGGATTATAACTAAGAATTCATGGCACATCGTAGAGGTGGAAAATGAAACAATTCACATCTAAAAATCAAGTGTTCAATTGTCTCAATAATTGAATCTGGAATTGACTTCCCCAGTTTTTTATATGCAGTGGGTATATGGCTCCAGAGTACGTGATGCATGGGCGCTTCTCAGTTAAGTCAGATACCTTTAGCTTTGGAGTTCTTATTTTGGAAATTGTGACCGGTCAAAAGAGAAGTAGTTTTGGCAACGCTGAGGAAACAGAAGATCTTCTAACACACGTAAGCACAAAAAATTATAGCTGCATTCCTCTATTTTCCAGTGGCTTTGAACTAAAAATTCTCTGTTAGATTCTTTATCCTCTAAAGCTTCTTCTGATAGCTTCTACACTCGTTCCTCCAATGGAATCTATAGCCTCTACTCAAGAACTCAGAAGTCACCCATCTGATAAATGTGCTTAACAATGGGAAAAAGAAAAGTAGAAACAGAATGTGCTCTTACCTTGACGCACGTTCACGTTGTTATAATTTTGCAGGCATGGACAAAATGGGTTGAAGGAAGAGCTTTAACTTTGATGGATCAATATATGAGAGGTGGCTCGACAAGTGAAATGATGAAATGCATCCACATCGGGTTGCTATGCGTTCAAGATGGCGTATCAGATAGACCGAGTATGGCTCAAGTGTTTAACGTGCTTAATAGTGAAACTGTTACTGCTGCAGCACCCACAAAACCTGGATTTTTTATGCACAATTCAGTTGTATCAGACATATCATCATCTCTAGAGCATAATTCTGCTTCAACTGAGTCAGATGAGCACAAAATTGGAACTGTCCAATCGTCAAAAAATGAAGCTTCAATCTCTGAGCTATCTCCTAGATAAAATGGGTGACACATTAAATACAGCTACAATTCCCCTTCTTCTTGTAGAATAAAAAGGAAATAGGCTTTTTTCAGAATTTTGAGGCTTCATATTATTATTATTATTATTATTATGTCTCTTTCATTGTACCTATTGAATTGTATTATTTTAAATAAATTAAATATAAAATATGTATTATGTTTAGTGTAATATATATTGTATTATAAGGTAACGTGTATTTAGTTTAATGAGACATTCGACTCTATTAATATTTAATTTTTTAAAATTATATTAATATTTAATATATAATAAATAAAAATTTTGTGTGTGTGTATGTATATATATATATATATAATAAAATAAAATGTTATATTTTATAATATTATATTTGGTTCATAAAAAGTAAAATTCAATTATTAAATAATAAATTATAACTAATGCAGGGTTAACCTAGGGGAGTTGCAGGTTACACTTGTTCGTTGGTTGAACATAGGGAAATTACTGGTTACATTTGTCCAAAGAACGCTGCAGTAAATTGAATATTTTTATACTACAATGCAGTATAAATAATTTACCAAATACGATATTACAATCATTTAATGCAGTCTGTAGTGATCAATGCAGGCCACCAAACTTCTCATAATTGTTGTGATCCATTGAACAGGGAATAAGACGTAATATTTTTTGCTCCCTCTCTCTTTTTTATTTCTCCAAGGAGAATTATATGAAATACAATTGCTTGCCCAGACCAACTAGCTAATACCACGGGTGGCAACAATCTTTGCCCATACAGGGCTTGAGGGTGTGGGCCCGTATGGGCTAGGGATTGACACGGCTTTATCTTACCGAACTGAGCAAAGAACGGGGAGACCTCATGTCCCCACTTTCAAAAATAGGAGTTGTTTAATAAAGCCCAGCCCCACCCGAGCCCGTCATGGGCATAGGCTGGACCGAAGGGTTTGAGCCTGTCACGGGTTCAGGCTTAGGACCATGGGTTTTACATATAATTTAAATAAAAATAATTTTTTTAAAAAAATTACGAAGACTTACAATCGGCTCGATCTATTAGAGTACGAGGCCTGAGATCATGTTGGGTTTTTTTATTTTTTATCAGGCCGAAGTGGCCCACCGTGACCTATTTGACCCCCTATTAAAAACAAAGGGGAATGACAAGTCGTGATCCCAACAACATTGGTCCTTATTCATTTTTGCCGACGAAATAAAAATTAAATTATTAGGAGTAATATAATTTTAAATTATCAAAATGAAAGCACAGAAATAACAAAAAAAAAAAAAAAAATTAGATGTTGATTATTAGGAGTAATTAACAGGTACCTTTTCGAGCTTTTGTCAAAATTACAGGTATATGGAGCAATATACAAAAACCACAAGTACACCCCCTTTAACTTAATTGAAAATTTAACATACAGCTACAGGGTCAAGTTTATAACTTCTCCGTGCTCTACTTTGAAGTCACCCTGTCATCTCAATTGCCCTCCTTTTTGTGTCTTCTTTTGGTAAAAGAATGTATCCTCATCCAGGCGCAGATATACTTAGGAGAGAGCCCATTTGTTTTTGGCAATCCAAATTACCACTGCAAATCACTCGATCCAACAGAAACCTGTGAGAAGTAACTACCATATTATTGGTAGTAACCCCCAGAAGTGGCCCATACTCCCATGATCGCCATCAAACTTCCTACATTTTTTGACAACCTTCAGTAACTGCATTTGAAAGCGAAAACTATCACGATTAATGCTTGATAACTCCCATATAGTTTTTGATGGAAACTATATGATTCTCGAACTCATTTCTCTTGTTAATTACCGTCAAATGACGATTAAGAGAGTTTAAAAAACCTTTCTATCAATCCAAATTTGGCGGCAAATAGCAATGACAAGAGTTAAGCTTCTTTGGACTGTTTAAACTTCTGTAATTATTTTTAAAACATAACTTCAATTTCTATGCCTATATTTAGTATCAGAGCATCATTTTACATCTGCCTTGTTGATTTTTATGCGTGTTTTTCAAAGAAAATATGAAGTATAGTTATAGGTCTATTAGATCAATTTTGATTTTTCATGCAATCTAAATTCATACATTTTTAATATAAATAGATATTATAAATCGTTGAATTATTGAATTTATAATATTTTGGACGTAAAAAGCATTAAAAACAGCGTCAAAAAATGGTCAAAAAGATAGCTGAATATGTTTCAGCATCAAAAAAGGTCGAAAAGATGGCCGAATATGTTTCATGCATGTGAGTTTGCATTCGGGTCGTTTTCGATTGGAGTTGACCCGATTAAAGGTTGGAGAAAACCTGGACTAATGGATGACATGTCGGTTCCTTTTAGAACATATGTATAACATGTCGGTTATTTTACGATAAAATTCGAAAATATATTTGGCTTTTGAGTTTTGAAGCCTCGACACCATAATACGTTATCCTTAGTCGCTGGTCACACGCCAACTTTTTTTGTAATAAAGGTGCATTTACTAGTTTTTAAGCATTTTTGTTTTTAATTATATAGAAATTTTGAAACACCAAAAATTGAACTCATGACCTAGAGTTTAAAAGTTCAATTTTTCAACCATTAGACTAATTGTTTTATTTTTGTTAATTTATTAAGTATTTAATATTGTTTTTAATATTTGGACAATATTAAATTATATCTTGCAATTTAGTTTTAAATTAAATTTAAACAGTTTTAGTTATGCATATTATTTAAGTTTATTATATGCAAAATTAAATTCAATTTAAATGTTTAAATTTATGAGTATTATTTATGTTATGTTATATACATAGTTAAGATTTAATTTTAATACTAAGCATGTAGTTTATGTTTTATATATGTTATAGTATAATTTGTTTGATTTATGTATTTTTATTTTACGTATACATTATAGAAACAGTAATCAGAATGCGAATTCATTTAAAAAAAATACATAAAACTTAGGCAAATAGTAAGATACTATATTAAGAATTATTATCAAGTTTAGTTGTGCATTTTATTTGCATCTAATTATATGTTCCACAAAGCTCTATCTAAGAAAATTAAATTTTAGAAGAGATTACTTGTGACTCCTTCAATCTTTTCTAGGAATTGGTCTACTATGATTTTTAACTAAATAAATTACTCTCTATTTACCTATATAACAAATGCAAAAATATTTTGAAGAAAATTTTTGTAAGTCATAAACATTATAATATATACATATATACATATACGTGTATATTAAAATGTCTAAGTGATCATAAAAATTCATTAATAAGAAGTAGCAACTGTATCTCTAAGTTAAGTAAATTTTATATCAAATTAAGATCACATATAGTTTAAAACATTAATTGTAATTAATCATATTAGATATAATAAATTTTATCTCACATGAATTTTTATTACGTTTATATAATTAATTAGGATAAAATATTATATTATTTTTCTTAATTTGCCTACAAGAATTAAGAAATTAGATATAATATAGTAGTTTTATCATAAAAATAGATGAACATATTTGAATAAAATATTTAGCCCACAAGTAATATTTTATGTCATTTGATTCATATTTTAAGTATATTTTATATTGATAAAATATGATAAAGTTTAAATTTCCATAAAATTTATCATAAGTATGTATTGTTATAGCATCATAACTATTTAATATCAACATCAATTTTTTTGAATTGGTATGGAATAATTATAAGATATAAAAAGAGAAAATATTGTTATATTTAGGGTAATAAGATATAGATTATGCTATACAAAAAAATAAATCATCACTTATTATTGATACTAGTGCTTTGGTATAAATTAAGTTTTATAAACACTAGAAACAATCTACTTGCTTTAGTGTAATGTTAATAAAAACTAAAATTTCTGTTAGCATACGTGGTTTAGTCGTTTAGTATGATAATATCCATACTTTGTTAAAAGTTATTAATAAACAGTTTGAGTTATTAGATACAGTACTAGTTAGTATCCTGATTATGAAGTTTTTTGCCATAAAAACTTATTATCATTAATGGTGTACAAGAGCACATCATAAAAATTAAAGACATAATGGCTCAACTCAAAATATTTGATGTGACAATGTTTGAATATTTCTTTTTACATTATATTTTGAAACTACTTCTTCAAGAACCCTTCAAAATTTCTTATAACACACAAAAGGATAAATGGTCTATTAATGAGTTGATGACCATGTATTTTCAAGAAGAAGGAAAGTTAATTGCTGAAATAGAAGTGAATTCTCAAAATAATAGTACACATTTGACAATGAAGGGAAAGAACTAAAAGAAAGTAAAAGTCAAAATATCTGTCTAAACTAAAATTAAAAAAAAATTCAAATGCTTGTTTTGTAAGAAAAATGAGTTATTGATAGGGATAGTATTAAATTTTAACAATTTCTTGTTAAAAAAGATATATATATATATATATATATATATTTTTATAAGTTATGAATATAATATAACTAAAACTTGTCATAATACATAGTAGATTGACTATGGTTCAATAATTCACTTTATGAACATTTTATAGGGCTTGTAAAATATAAATAAATTAGTAGGAGTTAAGTAATTCATCTATTCTGGTAATAAGATAAACTCAATTGTTAAGACTATTGAAATATACAACTTAGTTCTCAACAATAATTTTGTAATAACATTATAAAAGATCTTTTATATTTTTGATTTTTTTAAAGAATTTTAATTTATATTTTGAGAATTTTACTATATAGATATTTCTTTAACTTTTCTTTAATTCAATAAATATTTTTTACAATTCAAAGTTTATTAAAAATGGTACATTGTCTAATAGTTTTTATTATATCAATTTACAAAATAATGCTTGTTATAACACAATACATACTCATATTGGTATAAAAAAAGTATTATGAATAAAAATTTTAATATGTTGTGACATTAGAGATTAAAACATATTTTCATAAAGTTTAAAGGAATGATAAATGATAAAGTATTTAGTACTTTAGATTTTACTGATTTTGATATTTGTATAAACAACATAAAGGGTAAACAAACTAATAAATCAAATAAAAAATACTAAGAGGAGTTTAAACTAATAAGAATCATATATACAGACATTTATAATCCTAATATAGACTTGTATAGTCGTTAGTATTTTATTATTTTTATTGATGATTATTTACGATTCATGTATTATTACTTGGTGAATATTAAGGATGAAGTATTAGATGTTTTTAAAATATTCAAAATTGAAATAGAAAAATAATATGGTAAGCAAATAAAGATCATGAGATTTTATAGAGGTAGTAAATATTATGGTTAATACACTAAGAATGGACAAGCACCTGATCTATTTGTAAAGTTTTTTCAAGAGCATGGAATTATTACCTAAAACACCAATTGTATAACATAATCCTTAAAAAAATATTGAAACAATCTTAAGAAGATCTACTAGAGTAAAAAGGTCATTAATTTCTAATGATTATATTATATATTTACAAGAGTCAGATTACAATATTGAGGCTATAAATTATCTGAAAATATTTTTACAAGCCATCAGTTGTCAACAATCTAACTTATAATATGATATCATGAAAGATGAGATGAATTATATGTCAGTGAATAAAGTTTGAGATCTTGTTGAATTATCTAAATGGCTTAAATTTATAGGGTATAAATGAATTTTTGAAGCTAAAAAGGATTCACTGGGTAAAATTGAGAGATACAATATTAAACTTCTTGTCAAAAAAATTCATTTAGAAAGAAGAAATCGACCACACAAAAATATTTTCTCCTGTATTTAAAAAAAAAATCTTTTTATATAATTATGGCATTAGTAGCTCATTTTGATACAAAGTTATATCAAATGGATGTGAAAACAGTTTTTCTTAATAAAAATCCGAAAAAAGAAGTTCATATGAGACAACTTGAAGGATTCTTTTCTAATAATGATGAGAATTTAGTTTGCAAATTTAAAAAATTTATATATAAATTGAAACAAGCTTTTTGGCAATAGTGTTTAAAAGTTCACAAAGTTATTTTTTATTTAATTTTGAAAAAAATATTATGAATCAATATATATACCAAAAAGTTAATAAGAGTAGAATTTGTTTTCTTGTTCTATATATGAATGATATACTATTTGGAACCAATGGTAAAGGATTTTTACTTGAGGTAAAACAATTCCTTTCTACAAATTTTAATATGAAAGATATGGGTAAAATATTTTATATCATTGGCATTAAAATATTTAGAGACAAATATCGGGGTATTATAAGTCTGTTTCAAGAAACTTATATAGAAAAAAATTCTAGAAAAATTTTGAATGAAAGATAATTTTTCAAATGTAGCCCCAATTATCAAGGGAGATAAGTTCAATTTAAACTAATACCTTAGAAATGATTTTGAAAAGGAACAAATGAACAATATTCCATAAGTTTCAGCTATTGAAAACATTATATATGCTCAAGTTTGCACAAGACCAGACATAACTTTTGCAGTTAGATTATTGGGACGATCTCAAAATAACTTAAGCATGAATTACTGGAAAGTTATAAAGAAAGTTTTGAAGTACGTTTACGAGACCAAAGATTATATGCTTATGTACAGACAAACTAACAATTTAGAAGTAGTTGGCTACTCAAATTCTCATTTTGGTGATTGTGATGATTCTAGAAATTCAATATTTTGATACATCTTTATATTAGCCAGCGAAGTCGTATCTTAGAGAAGCACTAAATAGTCACTGATTGCTATTTTTACAATATAGGCTGAGGTCATTTCTTGTTTTGAGACTATTTCTCGTGAAATATAGTTAAAAAATTTCATATCTAAGTTTAGACTTGTGAATTTAATTTCTAAACCATCGAATATTTATTGTTACAATTCAACTATTCTATTTTTGACTAAAAATAATAAAAGTGAAAGTCGAAGTAAACACAATGACATTAAGTATTTAGCTATCAAGGAACGTATTAAAAAAAATAGTAATTATTAAGTATGTTAACACTGAATTAATGATAGCAGATCTTTTGATAAAAGATATGCCACCAAAGAGTTTTAGAAATCATGTAATTGGAATAGAATTTGGTTTTATTATGTAATTTTATTGTATATGTATATTTACTATCTGGTTAATAAAACTTTATTTATATGATATTTTTCTCATTATAGTGTATATATTTATGTAAGAGAAAAATCATTTATGATTGAAAATAGAATAAACATGAGATTTATTCATTAAATTAAGGTTATTATGTAAAACTAAAAATAAAGATAAGGATTATTCATAAATTTTTACATATGTAAAGATAAGTAAAAAAATATAATATAACATAATATATGAAAGAAAAGTTGTCAATTTAGATAACTTATTACCATGATTCATGTATTTGTTTCTTAGTTACGAGCATTTATGGATATTATAGACCAAGTAAGAGAACTTAAGTGGTAACTATCGTATTAGTAGTAGTAACCACTATAAGTGATCCATAACTCCCATGATCACCATCAAACTTCCTACATTTTTTTGGCAACCTCCAATAACTACATTTGAAAGTGAAAATCGTCATGATTATTACTTGATAACTCCTATACAATTTTTGATGAAAAAACTTTTATAAGGAGAAGAATACACGATAGGTGGTTCTTGAACTTATTTTTCTTGTTAATTATCATTAAATGAGAAATAAGAGTTTGAAAAATCTTTCTATCGATTCAAATTTGACAGCAAATAGCAATGGCAAGAGGTATGCTTCCTTGGGCTATTTAAGCTTTTGCAGTTATTTTTACAGCATAATTTTGGTTTCTATGCTTACAAAACCATCATCTACAATACCATAACAATTACAACAGAATGAGGTCATCTTCCTCCTGCCCAGCATCCTTCAAAAGTTGTTTTAGCCTTCTCTTCCCCTCATCTTTTCATTGCTTTCTTAATCCTCATTGTCAAAACTAAGAAACCCCAATTCAATCTCTAGCAAGTCAGCATTTAGCACATGAACGTTGCCACTGCCAATCCCCATTTTCTTTAACCTCGTGCCATCATTTTTGCTTCTATTTCTTTTTCATTTTGGATGCTTTTAACTGCTGTCAGTCCTAACAAACTGTTTTATGCCTGTGAGTCCTTATTCAGCCTTACGTAAAGTCGAATTTTGTAGGGGCAAAGTTTATGTACCTGGTCTATATCCGAAGACGCATAGTATGAGAAATGTGAAGATCATCATTAGGATAATTTGATGCAAACTAACGCTGCTAGTTTGATAAAAATAAGCTTATGCGTTCTCGGCGACGTCAGCGTCAAGATTTGGTCTTGAACTTTTATCATCCTGCGTATGGGTTAAGACACTCTCCCTTTCACTCTTAATCTTCTAAATTTTTAGCTCAGATTTGAAAATTTGCTTCATTTCAGTTTCTTCTAAACTAACGCAAATGCGAGTTTAATTTTTTGACATTTTGCTTTTGAATTTTGACAATAAATTTTTCTGACATTTTTTTATTATTTTTTTTTTCAATTTTATTAAGATTCTCTATATTTTTAGCATCAATATTATTTTTTTCTATTTTTTATTTTATTTTTATCAATTTCTCATTCACATTCCATCTCCATTGATTGATTTTCAAGTTGCTTTTGTTTCTACCGACATTACTGCTTGAAGATGATGTACTGAAGTATTAACAGTAATCTGAGATGTAACGTGCGGTTTTAAGAGTAATTTGAGATGCGGGGAACTTGATAATTATGATTGTATGGGGTTCAGTTGATATAAGATCTACTTGTGGTGCAATTGTGGTTGGTAACTTAATAACTATGTTTGTGCAAGCATGATTATGCAGTGCCCTAGCTGCAACTGTGATATACTTGGAGTGTGGTTGTTGAAAATTGATAGTGCTTAAGATTCAACAGACTATTGCTACAATTTTAAATGTGTAAATTGTAAGTTTCAAACACTTGATTGGGAGGTATTTGTAATGCGGTTTGAAATGAAGCTAACATGAACTTCAAGAGATTGTTTGATTTAAAATAAAGGAGAGAAGTCATGATGAGTTTCATTTCTCAAAGACCATTCTCGGGCAACATGAAATTTGCTTAAGCTGTAGCTATTTTGGTTCTTGTTCATCTTTTGAGGATGTTGGTCTCCTTCCTCTAAAGTAAATAAGAAGTTGGTTGGTAGTTCTTCAGATTTTATATGTTGCGTTTACTTGAAATTGACTTACAACACATGCACTCTATGCACACTCATTTGTTTTTATGCTAAATATGTTTTCATTGACATGAATCTAGATCACAGGTTTAGCATACAATTTTGTGCGGTGGCCTTTTTATCGTAACAAAAGGATATTTTAGTATTTTTAACGTATCAATAATGGTGAAGTCACTTTTCCATTAAATCTTTCCTTTTTGCTTTGAATTGTATGCAGTCTAGTCTAATACACGTTGTCTACTCATTAGTTATTTATAAGTGAATTTCATCTCAATAATGGCTGAATTCAGAAGCAAATTAGATTGTCATTTGTAAATGGCAAAGGGATTTTCAAGAACGTTTTTCTTCTCTTCTGTTCTGATACACTGTCTCTCTATCTCCATTAATGCGCAGGAAAAGTTTACTGTCGCTCAATGTTCAGTACTGTTGGTAGGGATGCAAGTAACAGTACCTTGCGTCTAGCACCATTACATGTACCCAACCCAGCCTCAGCCCAATAACAACTCCAACACTACCAGCTCAGCAACCGAAAATCCTGAACAAAATTTCTCCAGAGCAACCTAAACCTTATCCAAATAAAAAAATCCAATGACAGAATGCCACGTCAGCAACAAGTATCTGAGTGTATCCAATTCTAGCATTCTAAAGCCACGATTGCGCTGGCGGCTACGATCCACGTCTGCCTACTCACTCAGTTTATATCCTTAGAAACTTTTTGCAAGACAAAAATATTGCAAGCTTGTCCTTTGATCGAGCACTAAAACTATGGCGACTTCTGTGATGACTATGCCACAATTCACTGGTCTCAGACCCAGTCTCTCACCAGCTCCAGCACAATCCCTGGTGAAAGAATCTTCTTCTTTTCCTCTTCTATGTTCATAATTATGTTTCAGGAATTACTTTTCTTGGAAGCTGGAGCTGAAGTTTGTTTTCTAATGGCACAGGCAGCAGTTCAGTTATCAATGAGGAGGAAAGGAGGAAATGGTGCTTTGGGTGCTCGCTGTGGCTTCATTGGTTCACCCACAAATTTGGTAAGCATTTAATTTCACCGAGTCTGCAAAAACTGCTTCTGGGGAAAGTGATTCTCAAGTGTTTTTGCTTTCTGTGGGCAGATAATGGTGACAACAACAAGCCTGATGTTGTTTGCCGGAAGATTTGGGTTGGCTCCGTCAGCAAACAGGAAAGCAACTGCAGGACTGAAGCTGGAAGCAAGGGATTCCGGGTTGCAAACCGGTGATCCGGCGGGGTTCACCCTGGCTGACACATTAGCTTGTGGCACTGTTGGTCATATTATTGGAGTTGGGGTCGTGCTTGGCCTTAAGAACATTGGTGCTCTGTAAACAAATTTCCAAGCATTCTGATGTTTAATTGCTAGTACTCCTTTCTTCCATTTCTGTTTGCATTTTTTTTTCACCCGATGCTCTGATCCCATTTTTGCTATTTAATTAATTAATTCAATTAATTATATTTATATATAATTGTTTCTCATATTTATATATTCAGCCCAAAACGCCATTAAAAGTTATACGTGACCCCAGGGGTTTTTCCCAGGCATTTGTATGATTCAGCCCAAACATTGTATTTTGTAGGAAAATTTTTAAAATTAATTACTTTTATAAATTAATTTATCAATCTAATCTCTTTCATAATGTATTCATAAGATAAGTAAAAAATAATGCTTTTGGTCAAAATGACCCTTATAACTAAATCATAAATTTTATTTTCTTTCTCAACTGTTTCATTATTTTTCTCATATTTTCTTAATATTTTTTAATAAATTTTGACAAGAGGATGAAAATTGAATTTTGATTTTGTTTTACTGTGTCACTTGTTGGAAATCTTTTGGTCAAAAATTGAAAATGTTGATAAAAATATTAAAAAATATTACAAATACACCCAAAGCAATAGGTGTGCATTTGTAGTATATTTAAACTTCTTGGTAAATTTTATAATTTAAAAATATTTACAAACCCATTTGTCACATTTTGAAAACTTTTGTTAATTTTTGTAATTTATAAAAACTTTGGATTACTTTAAAATAAAATTTAAATTTTATTTTAAAATAATCCTAATATTTGTTTAAATTATGAAAATTAGTAAACTTTTTAAAATATAATAAATAAGTCCCAAAATATTTTTGTAAATTATAAATTGTTAAAATATTACACACATACTAGACCTTTTTCTTCTTCTGGCGTATTTTCTTTCTTCCCATCTCGGTCATGTTTTCTTCAAAATTTTAATTTACAGCATATTGTTTAGCCTCCAAAGTTTACAAAATAATTTCAAATTTTTTCACCAACCAACACCATATTTTACAATAAAAAATATACCAAAATTTTTCACCAAACAACAGCATAATTTTCAGTAAAAAATATACCAAAATAATAATCAAAATACACATACAACGAGTTAAGATTAGACTTGTCTATGTTAATAAATACCAATTTTAAAATTTTTGTCTACAAGTTTCACCCTCTTACTGAAAATGTATGAAAATATTAAGAAAATACGAGAGAGAAAATAAAGTTTATATTTTTGTTGTACAGTACTATTTTTATCCAAAAACATTACTTTTGACTTATTTAACCGATGAATTATGAAAGAGACTAGTTTAATAAATTAATTTATAAAAGTAATTAATTTTAAAAAATTTTCTATTTTGTAACATTGAATAGGGCGGGGATATTCTCCCTTTTTTTTAATAATAAATTAAAAATCCATAATATTATATATTCCATGTACTATCAATAATATCTTCCTTAAAAAAATAATTATACTCCTCCTTTTAATTTAAGGTTATTTAAAAATAAATTTAAAAAATAATAATTTAATATTTAAAATTGTTTTTAAATTTAAAAGTTTAAAATAAATGATTGATTCAGTATTTAAAAAACATATATTTATTTACTCATCTAAGACTAATTTTTTACCAAATATCTACCCATAATTAAAAATATAGAATAAATTTTAATCAAGGAAAACCATTTTTTAATTTAAATAAAATTTTTAAAAATAAATTATCATATGTACAATATAAATTTAGTGAGAAATACATTATCACTCTATGTACAATATAAATTATAATTATTTTAATAAAAATATATATAGCATAATTATTTCAATTTTTACTATATTTTTACATTTTATAAGAGGTTTAAACAATCATCTTTTCTTCAATGTATTTCTCATATATAAATAAAAATATTGCTAAATGCAGTAATAATGGGTGCTTTTGAATTTTTTTTTAAATAATCTTATTTTTACGATTATTTAAATAAATAAATAATTTAATTTTTTATCCGTTTAATTAATTTCAAAATTTTTAAATATTTTTACTCTCACGAAACTGCCTATACTTAAAATAATATACATAATGCATCCATATATATATATATATATTAAAAATATTACTTTATATAATGCATACATATATATATATATATATTAAAAATATTACTTTATATAACAAATATTATTATAGCTTTGGGGCAAGTGTTGCACTACCCTCAATTGTCAACAATTGTAGTTTTTACGAGCTCAGTAAATGATTACGCGGAGTTAATATTGTCTAAAAATTGTAAAATTAGTTAAATTGGTAAAGAAAAACATAAAACTAACTATTTACTTAAATAACTTAAAAAATAAAATTATTTTTGAAATTTTTTTGTGCCTTTATAAAAAAAAAGTGTGAGTAAAATATTACATGATATATATATATATATTAATGTATAATTTTTTAATTTAAATCCAACTCCATTCCAATAATCTACTAATAATAATTAACAATTAAAATGATTAATGAAATTAAATTAATTTATTTGTAAAAATGAAATTATTTTATAAAAATAAATTTTTTAATCTAAACCCAATAAATAACCACACATTCATTGCAAATTAGTACGAAGGGTGGTGTACAGTACAAGGCAGTACATAGGATCTCAACTCAACATCTAGGTGGATAATGATTTTTACCCGTTCAAGACAATCGTTTTGACAACAAAATTGACCCATGGGTGCCGTACAATAGGGAGGACTCATCGGTCGTATATACGATTTAAAGTACCATTGAATTATTTTTGCATATTTATATAAATAATATTTTTAATTGAATTTTTACGCAACCACGGATTAAGTTTAGAACGGATACATCAAAATTTATACCTCTTAAACAAAATTTACTTTTACGTAAATTTAATTTTTAACAAATTAATGTAAATATTCACAAATTTTTAATTTTTTTAAATATATTTATATTATTATAAAATATTAAATTAAAAATTTATAACTTAATCATTGATTTCATAAAATAATAAAAAAATAAATTATTAACATTAAATATTATTTTTAATTTTAATTATTTGATTATACTATTAAATTAAAATACCCCTCAAAATATAAACGAGTAACGTTACGACACTTGTTGATTGGTTTGATTTGAATTACTGCAAATTAGTTAATTAAATTTTGAAACTCATTTACGAAGAGAGAAAGAGACTGTGGAACAAACAAACGTTCCCTTTAGAAGCCACGTGTGCGTTCTCAAACCTGGTCGCCTCATCGGGAAAAGCCACGGCAACAAAAAGACGAGAGTGATTGAGAAAGCAGCTGCAGCATCAGCTCGCGAGAACGGGGCTAAATAAAAAATCATGTAATCTACAGCAACGAACAACCAAGCTCAGATTTTTAACATCACTACTTTCACTCTTCGTCGTTTCGAGCAATCGAGAACGAAAGGGAAAGAGAAACGATGAGTATATGGAACTACGTTGTTACGGCTCACAAGCCGACCAACGTTACTCACTCTTGCGTCGGCAATTTCACCAGCCCTCAAGAACTCAATCTCATTATTGCGTACGCTTTGTCTTCTCCTTTTCTCTTTATATTTCGTTTGCTTTTTCTCTTTCGATTTCGCTCTGTAACAGTTGCACTTGCCCTAGGGTTTATTTTCAGCTGGCTATGTTTTTCTTTTTTTTATTTTCTTTTAATTGAACTTTTGTGATTGTTACTTTTGAATATTGCGTTTCGTTTGGTGTATGCTTGCGGTGGAGTCTGATTTCCTAAACCTGATTCTTCAGCCGAAAAATTTGTTGAAAAACGACATTTATTTTATACTTTTTATTTCGTGTTAAAACTGTATTAAGTCCTGCTAATCGAACTTCTGTTATTATAATCGACAAAAACTGTGCCCCGTTTTGAAATTCATACCCCTAAATCCGATCGTTGAGTTAAAAATTTTGCTGAAAACACTGTAAGGTAATTGTGTATATCAGTTTGGCGATATGGATGCCTTTTTTAGTTAGTTATTTGTAACATTACATTTGTATTTAGTTTAATTTCATGTTAAAGCGTGTATTTTCATCGGTTTGCCATTTATTTATACTTCAACTTGTTTTCAGGAAATGCACACGTATTGAAATACATCTGCTCACAGCCGTGGGACTACAGGTATTATATATTGTTTTTCTTATGTCTTTTTTGTAGAGATTTCGTGGTGCAACTGACAAAGTTTTGAACTAAACATGCAAGTGCTTTGGTTGAGGTCTCAAGTGTGACCTCTTTTCGGTTAAAGACCCGATTTCCACTTTGGTTCTGACACTGGATTGTGTTTCCTTGTTAATATAGTATTCTTATGGATTCAGTAGGTTGAGTTGTTCCATTGATATAATATGGAAGCATTTTAGAATTTGAACATTGAGGTATTAACACTAATTATTGAGCTGTTATTAAACGTTTTGTGGAGTGCATATATCTTCTGTTTGCAGTTCAAATATCCCATGCATAAGGGAAAAAAAATTGATGTTAATTTTCCTCATGGTTCATTTAATGTTTAGTTTCCAGCCTTTACCTTCACAAAATTTTTTTCCTTGTTAACCAGTATTTGTAAAATTTTCTTGCTGGTTAGAACTAGAATCTAAAGTATCATTGAGTGATAATTTTCATGTGCAGCCTATGTTGGATGTACCAATTTATGGAAGAATTGCAACACTCGAACTTTTTCGTCCTCACGTGAGTTGATGAATTTATGCCCCTTAAAACTTACACTGTTATACGTGTGATATGCATTTTTTTGGGGGGGATTTAATTTAGCTTTTTCTGTTCATATCAGGGTGAAGCACAGGATTTTCTTTTTATTGCGACAGAAAGATACAAGTTCTGTGTTCTTCAATGGGATGCTGAGTCATCTGAGCTTATTACAAGGTTCAAGCCTTTAAAAAAATTAAAATGACAATTAGCTTTCACCCTTTACTTAGCGGATGTTTGACAGTTATACATCTGCTAATGAATATTGCAAAAAAATAAAGGAACAATGATTCATCAAGGAAATTTTCTGTAGTTTGTTAAAGTATCCCATAGCATTTCTAGGAATAATTTTGTCTTGAGATATGAGATATGCATTGTTGGGTATGCCACCTTTTGATAGAAAATGCAGGTTTGTTGTTCTGCATGAAGAAGACTATGTATAAATGAGGTAGTCAGTGCTTTGAATAATTTTGTTTTCTTGTTATCAGTTTCTTCTTTGATGGGGAGTGCAAATGTAAAATAGGGATATTTCAAAAATGCCCCCCAAAATTGGGAATTTTGTTTCAATTTGGGTTGTTATGTTTGCTGTTATTAATTATTGTTCTCTCCCCTTAATAATCATTTAAATTAGGATTATCTGTCCAATTCTCTATCAGAAAGTTGACTCTGCTCGTCGATAAATTCATTAATGCCACAAAATTGCATTTGATCTCGTGATTTTAAAAAGTTTGTTGTTTTGTTTTTAATGTGTGAGAGAACTGGATAACTGTCTGAACTTGTTGTTATTTATTGATATCATATATTTACTGCATTCTTGCTCCGATGAACTTGTACTCTTATTGTATAGAGCAATGGGGGATGTCTCTGACCGCATAGGTCGTCCTACAGACAATGGTCAGGTAAAAAGTCTCTCGTGAATTCTTCTGGTGGTTTCAAGTATGTTCCTCTGAATAGTTTTTTAGTTCAAATGGTTGAAACATTTTCCCTTTTCTGTTTAATGAAAATTTTGGCTAATGTCATCCCACCAACTGTTTCACTTTCTCATCTTTTGACAACACCCCCCCCCCCCCCCCCCACTTTTTTCCCTGCAGATTGGCATAATTGATCCTGATTGTAGATTAATTGGACTCCATTTGTATGATGGGTTGTTCAAGGTTTGCAGTTTGATGCTTAGTACTTAACTATCTTTCTTCTTATCTTTTTATTTTTTTTGGGGTTTGATTTTCATTCTCTATTTCTAAATATATTCCTGCATTTTTGCTATCACTTAAAGCTATTAAGTCTCACTTTTCTTCTTCTTCTTTTTTTTCTTCTCCAGGTTATTCCTTTTGATAATAAAGGACAGCTGAAAGAAGCATTTAACATTAGGTATTCCTTTAATTCTTCCCACATGCTTTCGATTGGAAAGATTTGACTACAATATTTTTCTATGTAATGGTTACCACTTTCAAGACTTCAAATACCTATTTTTCTATTTACATATGTTGGTAATAAAGCTAAGGTACAGTTTGGGCTGGGAAATATCAGAGCTCTATTCTAGCTGCTTCTAAAGTGCTTGCCTTTGTCTGCCATGAGTTTGTGTCTCCTGTTTGATTGAATTCAAGAATGCCAAATTGCTCACTTGTTATTCATTGGTGGGAGAGTTTCGCATTATTATTTATCCAGAAGTATTGCTAATGTTTGGTAATTGGAGTTAAACAAATATGGGAATTTTTTTTTATTGTGATATATTGTGAAGTTACGTCATGTATAAATATTTTTGTTCTTTATTGCATAAATAGTTCTTGCTTTAAATGTTTTCTAGTTTTGTTGTAATTTAGCTGGAAAATGATTCAAAGTAATACAACGGTGACTTTGTTTCAGGCTTGAGGAACTTCAAGTATTGGATATCAAGTTTCTTTATGGTTGTGCAAAGCCAACAATTGTAGTGCTCTATCAGGTCCCTAAGTTTCTCTTTGCTTCTTTTCTGTTTATGTAAATCTTCTTAATGTTGTTTGTATTCCCCTTTATTGTGAATTTTGATCTGGACACATTGAAGTTGAAGAGGATAGACGGAAATGCCAATGTAAAATGTGTGTTTATGAGAAATTCTATAAAAATTGAATGTGTTCTGTGGAGAGTCACGTGTGTGTGTGCACCCACATGCATGTGTAAACTTTTGAATTACATATAGAGCATACTTTCCTTTTCATATTTAAATTCTATTTTTAAAGTAATGAAGAAGTGACATTCCTTGTCTGCCTCATGATTGGTTTGTGTCTGTGTCAATAGAGTATAGTTATTGAATTTATTGCTGTAATATTCTGGGTGCTTTGGATTGTATCTCACACATTTTAGATTGTTTAAGGCAGATTGCTCTCTTGAAAGTTGAAACTATCTTTGTACAGGTCTCAATAATGTTTGAAAATTAGACATATATGTGTTGTGTAACATTTAGCTGTTATGTTAAATTATTTAAAGATATCTTTCATGAATTATGGTTACGTATCAAAACAGTTATCAAGGACTGAATTGTTCAGATGGTCTTTTCATTGCACTATTATTGTTGTAGGATAATAAAGATGCTCGGCATGCGAAAACTTATGAAGTTGCTTTGAAGGATAAAGATTTTGTTGAGGGCCCTTGGTCTCAGAATAATCTGGACAATGGAGCTGACTTGCTCATACCAGTTCCTCCACCTCTATGTGGCGTCCTTATAATTGGAGAGGAGACAATTGTCTACTGTAGTGCCAATGCTTTTAAAGCAATCCCAATCAGACCTGTGAGTTACTTCTAGAGTTGGTGCCAGTTTTATATAAGCATTGCATGGTAATTTTCTAAATAGTTGCAGGTGGCAATTGCTTATGAATGTGTTTTGACTTATTTTCTTTGTGTCGGTCTGCACTCTAGTCTATCACAAAAGCCTATGGAAGAGTTGATGCTGATGGCTCTAGGTATTTACTTGGTGATCATGCTGGACTACTTCACCTCCTGGTTATAACCCATGAGAAAGAAAAGTGAGTGATGACTTGGACTTCTGTCTTGTATTTACTATCAAATGTCGTAACTTAAATCCTCTAAATGTACATCATACTTTGAATAAATTATGTCTGTAGAATTTTTTTTAAAAATAAATTTAGTTCTGACCCATGGACAGTTTACACTGATGGGATCTCTTATCGTTGTGCCACCTACATTTATCCTCAGGGTTACTGGACTCAAAATTGAGCTTTTGGGTGAAACATCTATTGCATCTACTATATCATATCTGGATAATGCAGTTGTGTACATTGGCTCAAGCTATGGAGATTCGCAGGTTTGGTGGACTTATATATATATATATATTATGTTTGTTTTTTTCTCTCAGTATATATGCTGAAAACTTTTTCTGAACCTTGTTTAGAGAAAAAATTCTAATTTTGCTGCATTCAAGATAATCTGTGTTGTTGGGTGCCACTGATTTAATATTGCAAGTTATCTTAAAATTCAATATACTTAAAATCTTAAAATTAATTTTTGGCTTTCTCTGTGGTGCCAAAACAGCTTATAAAGCTAAATCTAGAACCCGATGCAAAAGGTTCATATGTTGAAGTTCTGGAAAGTTATGTCAATTTGGGGCCTATTGTTGACTTCTGTGTGGTTGACCTTGAGAGGCAAGGCCAAGGTCAGGTGGTAACTTGCTCTGGAGCTTACAAGGATGGTTCACTTCGCATAGTTCGAAATGGGATAGGAATTAATGAGCAGGTATGATTTATTTAAGGATTTATTTTGCTCCCTGAATTTCTGTTAAGCAGTTGTATATTGTGACATAATTCACTTTTTGGTTTACATATTGGACATTGTAGGCATCAGTGGAATTGCAAGGTATTAAAGGACTGTGGTCATTAAGATCATCTACTGATGATCCATTTGATACATTCCTGGTGGTTAGTTTTATCAGTGAGACCCGAATTTTGGCAATGAATATTGAGGATGAACTGGAAGAAACTGAGATAGAGGGTTTCTGTTCTCAAGCGCAGACTTTGTTTTGCCATGATGCTCTTTACAATCAACTTGTACAAGTACGTTTTTACCATTCTTTTATACCCTCTCTTCTTTTCTTTCCTTTCTTCTTCCCTGCATTAGTGGCAGGAAACCAGAAAATACCTATTGAACAAAAGCAAAGTACATTAGTGTATCAGCTTTCCACTGTGCTAGCAAGAACAGACCTGTAAGGAGGGATGAAAACTATAGAATTTTGCTTGTATACATCTGGAAATGGATCATATCCTCTAAGCAAGCACCGTGATCACTGAAACAAAAACTTTGTATCAGATCAGTCCCCTTCCCAGCTGAAATGTATTAAAATTCTCAGAATTCTTTTGTTTCAGATGCCCAAAGAGAACTTTTATATGCTCTTTCGGGCATATATGTTCAAACTCCTATTAGTATTTCACTGTAAATTGACCTGAACTAAATGGATGCCATTTGTGTTTTTATATATTTGCCATTAAGGCTGTTACAGCTTAGCGATAGTGTTGGGGCTCTTGTTAAAAGACTAAGCTTATAGGTCTAGCTATGAGTGCCAGAGCCATGTTTGATCAAGATGTTTTCTGTTTGAATCCTTCCACGTGATTTGCATTTATATCTGTTTCTATCTTTGTTTGGGCTGGTCCACTTGACAAGCTTGTTTGGTGTCAGTCACGCACATGAGAGGGCTAGAGCTTAATGTTATTGCTAAGGTCCTTACCTACTAGCTTAAGCTTTTAGGTTAACTTAATTATTAACAGTCATTTGGGTTAAGCTACTAGCTTGGGCACTTAACAAAGGCATGGACTTTACTTTCTGTGGTTGGATTACATGATGGTAGACATCAGTAATTAAGTTTGTTGTATTTATAATAAGATGTTGCATGAAGAATGACCGTTAATCATGAGAATTTAGTATTTTCTTTTTCAATAAAAATGACTCAATGCAGTTTGTTGCAGCTATTTCTTTTTTCATTAGCTTGTTCCTTTCTGAGTTTCTATGTGCAATTGATTTATATAACTATGAACCAGCTTATGTGTTTACATTTTCTTCTACTAAATGAGAATAAGTGGCTTATTTTTCTGCTCTGCTCGATCAAACTTACATGTTAGGTCACTTCAACCTCTGTAAGACTTGTCAGTTCTACGTCTAGGGAGCTCAGAAATGAGTGGAAAGCTCTGTCAGGGTTTTCTGTCAATGTTGCCACTGCGAATGCAAGCCAGGTTTGTTTCCCATCCCATTCTATGAGTATAAGCACATGACTGGGCTTGCCTATTATGGTACAGGGGTGGTGTTGTGCTTTATTATTTTCTGCTTGGTTACTTAGCTTCATGGAAGATCTAACCTTAAGAAAGAAGTTGCATATTTTCTGTTTAGGCAGGAAACAAACTGGCTCTATATGGTAGTTTTGTGGTTGTATGCCAATTTTGTGTTTGTTATGTGCAAGGGTGTTGTCATTATTCAAAATGACCATGCAGAGAAACATGTTTCCATATGTCCTTTTCTATTTTACATTTTGGACATGTTATTTTTTATAATTATAATTGTTAAATCTTATTGTATATTGGTACCACATATTTTGCAGTAAAATGGGAAAATAAAGACTCGATCAATCTGACTGCTGATTCCATCTGTTAGGTGTACTATGTGTTGGATTATTCAGAATTTTAAAATTATAGCTATTGTAGCCAGTTTTAGGTGCCATGTATCTTTTTAGTTTGACCAAATGTGGAAGTCAGATATTCTAGAACTTGTGATCTTCCAGTTAGAAAGTTTGTCATTTATGAGGAAGGGTTTCTGATTTTGTGTTCTTGATTCTTCTGTACATATGGTGGGAGAAATGAGGGAAGCTGTTATGTTATTGACTACTGAATTTGAAATGGTTTCAATCTACATATCAGAAACCTCAGTTGAAAATCATGTGTTGTGTATGTTCTCTTAAAACTTCAATTGATTAGGCATTAAAGCAGGTTTTAGAAAAGGAAAAGGAGGGGGGGGGGGGGGGGGGGTGTTTGGTTAGTGAAGGGAAGTTGTGTTGTGGAAATGGAGCAGAGATACATGCATAATTGCGTGGTCACATATACATTTTAATGTTGGTATCTTTGTATTATTCATTTGTATTACTATTATTGATTATTTCACAATGCAATCTAAACAGATTTTAATCAGAAAATCAAGTATCGTAAATTGTATACAAAATGAAAGAAATATGTGCTGTTAAAAATCCCTGACACATTTGTTAAGAAATCATGTTGGTGTCTAATTTGCACTTTTTATTGCTGGTTGCAAGTTCATCAATCCTTTTGGGTATGTAACTGGTATGAATTTCAAGGTTGTGAGAAAATAAAAATAAAAAACCAAGAAATTAATTAAAAAAAAGTGCTTGCTTGGTATTTTCTAACATTAACTTCTTGTGTGGCATGTTCTTGTTTAGCTATTGGTGTAATTGTTGCACTGCTTGTGTGGCAGGTTTTACTGGCAACTGGTGGTGGGCATTTAGTTTATTTAGAAATTGGTGATGGAACTTTGACCGAAGTAAAGCATGCAGAGCTGGAGTATGAGATCTCATGCCTTGACATTAATCCTATTGGAGAAAATGCTAACTATAGTCAGATAGCTGCTGTTGGAATGTGGACAGATATAAGTGTTAGAATATTTTCACTCCCTGACCTGAAACTCATCGCTAAGGAACATTTGGGAGGAGAAATCATACCTCGTTCTGTTCTTTTGTGTGCCTTTGAAGGGGTATGCTTGTGTTCTAACTTTCTGTATTCTGTTTGTATTTACATATTAGGTCTGAGGACCATAATATGACACTTGGCACTTGTCAAGAGCTGGTGCCATGTAAAATATCAAAGTGATGTTTTAGGACAAATCACCAACGTGTGATTATAGTACAATGGAATTCATATGAGAATGAAATTAATTCTTTAAGCATGGATGGATGCTGAGCAAATGCATCTGCCTCTTTCATCTTTGTGGTGTTGGTGTCTTGTGTTTAAAGTTCACTTGGTTTTTATGCCTATAAGTAAGTCTCGTGTTAATTCCTTTTCAGATATTTTACTTGTTATGTGCACTTGGAGATGGCCATCTTTTAAACTTTCTATTGAACATGAACACTGGTGAGTTGACTGATAGGAAAAAAGTTTCTCTTGGGACGCAACCTATAACACTCCGTACCTTCTCATCCAAGAATACCACACATGTATTTGCTGCGTCAGATAGGCCAACTGTGATTTATAGCAGTAATAAGAAGCTGCTTTACAGTAATGTAAATTTGAAAGAAGTCAGTCACATGTGCCCTTTCAACTCCGCTGCTTTTCCAGACAGGTAAACCTCCATCCTTCATCATCTAGGCTATGTAAAATAGATAGTTTAGTACCTTTTGTTGTCCCTATTTATGTGAATGATTTAATGTAACCCCATTATGGGGTGAATTATTGAATATCATTATCAATTTCAACGAAAAATTGGCTAATTGTAACACAATTTAGGTGCAGATCCTCTTTTACCATTCCACAATACTGTTAAACACTATATAATAAGTTGTAACTATGAGGTTAACATGAGTTTGGCATCTTATTTTCTTTGTGCTTGTTTGGTGTCAACATGCTTCAGTTATGATTGTTTAGCATCTTTCGGTTGTCTGGAGAAGAAACTTTGATACTGGCTATATTCTTTGTAATAATTTGTTTAGTGGTTTTTGATCTGTAGCCTTGCAATTGCAAAAGAAGGTGAGCTTACCATTGGCACGATTGATGACATCCAGAAGCTTCACATCCGCTCTATACCACTTGGGGAGCATGCTCGCCGTATCTGCCATCAAGAACAGTCCCGGACTTTTGCCGTATGTAGTTTAAAAAACCAGTCAACTGCAGAAGATTCTGAAATGCACTTTGTTCGCTTGTTAGATGACCAAACATTTGAGTTCATATCAACTTATCCACTTGACACATTTGAATATGCTTGCTCCATACTTAGCTGTTCTTTCTCTGACGATAGCAATGTTTACTACTGTGTTGGTACTGCATATGTTCTGCCGGAAGAAAATGAGCCGACAAAGGTAAAGGTAACATTTGATGCAGTTATCTTTATTTCATATTAAGAACTGAAATTGTTAAGATAGCTGATTTCTTTTTCTGATACATTTACTTTCTAATCAACAACTGCAGGGCAGGATATTGGTTTTCGTTGTGGAGGACGGAAAATTACAGCTTATTGCGGAAAAGGAAACAAAGGGAGCTGTTTACTCTTTAAATGCCTTCAATGGCAAATTGCTTGCCGCTATCAATCAAAAAATTCAGTTGTATAAGTGGATGCTACGGG
This sequence comes from Swietenia macrophylla, assembly GCA_032401905.1. Taxonomy (NCBI): domain Eukaryota; kingdom Viridiplantae; phylum Streptophyta; class Magnoliopsida; order Sapindales; family Meliaceae; genus Swietenia; species Swietenia macrophylla. The sequence goes on from CP135573.1 coordinate 3,780,730, forward strand.
ATGATGGTTCCCGTGAGTTGCAATCTGAATGTGGACATCATGGTCACATACTTGCTCTCTATGTACAAACACGGGGAGATTTTATTGTCGTCGGCGATCTGATGAAGTCAATTTCCTTGTTAATCTACAAGGTAAATTAAGAAAAACCAAAATTTTCCTGCTCGAGCAAGAAAGTTATCCCACAAATAAATAAACGAGTAACCCATAATTCCTCATACATTACCAATTTACAAGATTATACACGTTCTAATTGCTTTCTCTTTTGTCTTAGTAATCATGATCTACAAAGTAGTTCTTTTTTCCTTATATGTGGGTTTTGTATGCTGCACAGTAATTCTATTTTCTAGCTGATTAACTAAGGATTACTCTCTTATGTTTTCAGCATGAGGAAGGTGCTATTGAAGAGCGAGCCCGTGACTATAATGCAAATTGGATGTCAGCTGTTGAAATTCTTGATGATGACATTTACCTTGGTGCCGAGAACAACTTTAACCTCTTCACAGTGCGGAAGAATAGTGAAGGTGCCACAGATGAAGAACGAGGTCGACTTGAGGTGGTTGGTGAATACCACCTTGGGGAATTTGTGAATCGGTTTCGACATGGTTCCCTTGTGATGCGCTTGCCAGATTCTGACGTGGGACAGATTCCAACTGTCATTTTTGGTACCGTTAATGGCGTGATTGGAGTTATTGCTTCTCTTCCTCACGAGCAGTACCTCTTCTTAGAGAAACTCCAGTCAAACCTGAGGAAGGTAATAAAGGGTGTTGGAGGTTTGAATCATGAGCAGTGGAGATCATTTAACAACGAGAAGAGAACTGCAGATGCAAAGAATTTCCTGGACGGTGATCTTATTGAATCATTCCTAGATCTCAGCCGAAGTAAGATGGATGAGATCTCCAAATCCGTGAGTGTTTCAGTTGAGGAGCTTTGTAAGAGAGTCGAGGAACTTACGAGGTTGCATTGATTGATACTTTCCAAGTTGAAGCATCTGTTTGTTAAAAAAAAATAATAATAATCCCTCGTTTCGTTGTAACACCTTAAGATACAGACATTTTTTATTGTTGTTTTGGAGTGCATTGGGTTGTTAAAAAAAAGGAACGGCTTGGATTTTGTAGGGATCATGTAAGTGATTGTGTACTCCATTATTTCATTCATCTAATGTTCTTGGCCCCGCTGGCTTGCCGGAATTGCGTAGCTTAAGGTGTGGTAGTTCTTGTTCTTGGAAGCACTGGATGATAATCTCATTATGATACGCCATTTCGGGGATGTAAAATGGCAATGAAAATTGGCCTAGATTGACCATAAAAAGCATGTTAATAAGCATCAAGAAGTGGGTATTCTAGCATTTCATTTTGGTCCAACTCCTAAGGTAATTGGTTTTTGGGTCAACAACAAGAAGCAAAAGATAATGACATAATTGGATTTGCGTTATTGTGAAGTTTCTGGGACAACACCTCGAACTTCAGTATAAAATATGAAGAGAGGAAGAGAACGGAAGGAAAAAAAAAAAAACCGTGCAATTTGCTATACATTTTTACTGCAGAACACTGAACGTTGGAAGTATTAATAACAGTCGAAGCCTTTTCTGAAGCTCCAGATAGGACTGGTTGCACGCAAGTTTTTCATAGGTTTCAGATAACAGTGATTGAATGCACTTCCTCAGCTCTCAGAAATAATACGTATGTTTACAGAATGTCTTCAATCAAGTTTGGCTTAATGTTCATAGTGTTTAAGCTGGAAACAATTAATACAGCATTCATTTTTTTGGTGCTTGGACAGCCTCCACCAGTTCAGCAGACTGCAACACCTTAGAATGAAAAAACTCTTATGTTAATTTGAGCTTCTATTGTTTTCAAAGTGAAACTTAGGGCTGCCTGCAGGTTTCCGGTTCATACTTTAATAAAATTAGGATAGCCTGCAGGGTCTTGGATCAAACTTCAACATATAACTTATTTGATAATGTAACCAATGATTATGCAATATTGGATTCTACATTTGGTTGCAGAGCAGACATAATAGCTCATGAGATAAAACCGCATTTTCTCTTTTCCAGATAAATGGCAAGCATCAAACTGCATTTACTCTAGGACAGGAAAGCTTAAAAGGGAACAGATTACAGAATCATGGATTGAGCTAATTTTGCTAAAGCCTCTAACAGAATAGAATAGAGTGTTACCATTATCAGCATAAATAAGAACAGTTTCCTGGTCCCCGAGTAAATGAATAATCACTAGCTATCTACTGTACCATCAAATGGACCAGTGACAAAGAAAAAGAAGATACAAGAATAGATATGTTGCTGCAAAACAAGAGGGGGTTTCATGACAATTGTCACAAAAATTTCTCAGATGCACTTTATTCTTTGAAGGAATAAATTAAAATGAAAATTAGACAGTGAGCTTGTCTACTAGAAAGAATATTCAAAGAAGTAACATTCAATATCCACCACAAAATTCAAAAGAAAAATCATCAAGCACCTGAAGCAGGTGATTGGGTCTGTCGCTGAAGTTCTTCATCAGCGTTGCCGAGGAATTGGTCCCAACCACTCCCTGGACTTGTATCCAAGTAGTCATATGGCACAGCTGTCTTCAAACCTGGCCTAACAGCACACTGGCTATCCACAATTCTAAAGTCCACTTCAGTACCTTCTTCCCCAAGATTCTGCTCCAATTCTTCCCAGGTAAAAAGCAGTGGCAATGTAAATGCAACCCAAGGATTAAAGTCCAAAACTTTTACCCTCTCATCCTTTGTAACATAAACATCAAATGTGTAATTTTCTAATTCAAATTTCTGTCTCACATTGCTGCAAAAGAATTCTCGGATCAATACTTCAAGATAATTCTTCTTCTCACATAGAGCAGGATAAAATGTTGTGACCTCACGCTGGGAAATTCCAACAAGGCACTGACCACGTACAAAACAACGGAACTCCATCTCTGGTCGTAAAGATGGATACCACTTGCGGAGGGCAAGGAAGAAACTTGGCGGTCTAGATGATGTCTTATCACTGCATGAATCATATGCATGACATAAATCATGGACCAAAGAATCAGATGACCGCAGTAAGAGAGCAATCTCACTGAATGAAGTGCAGCAAAGGGTCCCAGATGTGCTAATCCAAGCAGAGTCTTTTGGTGCACTCCAATTCAGCTTAGGGAAAACTGCACCCCCAAGGGACTCAATAGATTCCTTAATCTTTAGTTCTAGATCCGGGAAAGAGGGGGGAGTTGAATGTTCTGCTTCATCTCCAGATCCTTCTGACACCTGATTGTCTTCTTCCTCATAAGGATTATGGATTCTATTTGGTAGGGCATCATCATTTGAAACAGACACAGGAAGGAGGAAGGGCCCAGAATCATCAAGAAGGTACTCAATAAACGACTCTGGAAGTTCATGAATCAGGGTTCTAATGGACAAAGATTTGAATTTAGGGTACCATTCTTGAATTTGACATCGGTTAACTTCTTCTTCCTTCATTGATAAAAATGCAGACAACAGGAGTCAATGAATCACAGTGGCTGAAATTCCTTTCTGGTGTCTGGTGTACAAGCAGCAAAGCACTCAATTATAATTACCACAAATCTGACCAACTATGGATTCTAAAAAAAGAAATAATTACTATGGATTTTTTGTCATATTAAAGAAATGGAGCACATGCATCCAGGCAGAAAACTGAACCCCATGCATTTTCTCTAATGCAATAGAAAAAGTACACTTGCCAACATTAGTTCCAAAGTATCAATGCTCATTTGTGAACAGATTATTCAAATCTTCATTTTTCCTATTTTATCTTTTCTTTCTGTTTCATTACTTTATCAAAACAGATTTTCTGTACAACTTTAAACATTGATTAGCACTATCACTTGTATGGTTGAGTAAATCACCAGTTTCTTGTCCTCTCAATTTAACCAATATTCGTGGGAAAAAATCTATAGAGCATGGATATCAGGAATATTTAGGTAGCAGGTAAAGCTAAAGACAAAACACACGTAAAGCCTCTTAGACAGATAGTGGATGCACTTTGGTAAAAATGAAACAAATAAATAAGTCCACACCATGTAAACACTTACAGAATTACCTACTGTGTATATGTGTTAAATAGCAGATATATTGGTCGCTTACAATTTCTCAGTAAAATTCAATAGAACACAACTATAATTCTTTCACATGATATCTGCAAACTTCTAAAACATGCAATCAGTAATTGGCATTATCAAACAAACACTTACTTTGCAATTATCTAGAATTCGAGAACTGGGTCCATTTGGAATATCATAAACAGAACAAACAAAAGTCATTACTCCCAAGTATATTTTTATTACCGGGTAGTGCAAATAAGTATTCGAATGTGCATGATTTTATTATACTCATCAAATAAATTACTAACAACTGATAGCCAACATCTTTTAATCAAATATGAAACCCAAATACCGAAAATATAATAGAATAATATTGCATAAATTAAATCTCGAATCTTCCGGGCCCAGAAAAGACTTATTTCAATTACCCATGTATCTTAACTGAATTAGATGTCTTTGACACGCACACACATACATATATATCAAAACCATGTTTTCAAAATCGTATACACAATTTTCACAGGAACGGAAAATAAATTACTGTTTTTTTCTCATAATTTTCGCTAACTTACAACAAGAAATCTATAATCTTCGGAAAATGAAAACAAAATAATTGGGCGGGATGAGGATTACTTACCGTTGTCAGCAATTAACTCCGAGTGTTGTTTTGTGAATGCGAGACAGGCTGCTGGGATGCATCACAAATTCACAAAGAGCCCTAGCCATGAGCTGGGCCTCGGGGTGACTCATCTGGGCATGGGCCTCCCTAAGCCTAGCCCAAATTTAAGGTTACATGGGCTTCTTACCTAATAAATAAAGAAACAAGGAGGTTGCCAGGGTTTAGGCCTTGTTAAATAAAAATAGAATGAGTTAAGTTAAATGATATATATGTAGGGCTTAATTTATAGGAGTTCAATAATTAACTTAGGTTTAAATACTAAATTGGGTTGGGTAACTAGGGTTTAGTATTTGCTCCAAATCAATACATATTTAAAACAAGATTCAATAAATTACAAATTTTTTTTAGTACTGAAACTGAGGTATGGTGTATTTTAAGCTACAACTACTTCAGATGAAAGTACAACAGAGTATTAAAAATAAGTAATATTACCATACAAATCTAGTTGCACTAATCCAAAAAATAGTATTATATTATACCCATATGTCTATATTTTCACGGAAGTGAATAAAAATTTATAGTGTTGTTACTCGTTTATTTATATAAAAATACTTTTCTTGTTTTGTTTTGTTTTTAAAATATAACGGTAAAAAAAAATTGCAATCTCAAATAATAAAAGTCTAAAATGTTAAAAAAAATAAAATTATTGTGTTGGAAAAAAAAATAGGTAGAATGTGATTAAGTAACCTGTGAATGTTTTTTTATTTTTATTTTATAGAGGTGATTGAAAATACATGGTAAAATAAAATGTAGAATCATGGCACAACTATTCACATCGACCATCAGCAATGAGCACATTAACACATTCTTGAAATTGACATCCACTTTTTTAGCAACATGTTCAAGAATAAGTTCTAAATGTTTCATATCAAGTGGGTCATGAGTATGGACCACTCAAGACTTCTTAAAAAGGAAGCCCCAAATTGTAAATATTTGGTTAATTAATTGATTACAGATAAATTGGATGGGAATTTGGCAAGAAAGAAACACGAGTTTACCTAAAGACCCACGAGTACCCAATTGTTTTTGTCTTGTTTGAATTGTGACCGAAGGGAACTCCACCTCGTTGCATTTGGAGCCAAACAAAAGGGCCGAAAAAGGACCAGATTTGGACAAGTTGGTGAAGGGTGGGTGTGGTCATTATCAATAATTTGACAAGCCTATCTATTAAATTGGAAACTACAAAACCTAGAATATCACAATGGCCTCTTTCATTTGGCCCAATATGAGATTTCATGTCCATGACAAATTTCATTCAACATTTTGCATCCCCAATTGAAAATAATAGCAATACACTTCTTTTGACATAATGGAGAATGCCCATGAAATTGACTACATTATGACTTTTAATCCGTTATTGCTTGGAAATACAATTAATAATTGCCAAATATAACAGCATAGGTGAACGAGTGATTGATAAACATCATACATTAAAAAAAAAAAAAAAAAGAATAAATATTTTAATTTTTATATTTTAAAATTGAATAGAAACACATTAATTACTAATATTATTTACGATTAAAATAAGATTTACGATATATAACTCTTATAAAGACAATATTTCTTTAAATATTAGTTAATAGTATGTAATAATATATCAAAAAGAATGCATGGAGAAAACCTTTTTTCAATTAACCAAAAATTAAAAAACTCACTTTGCATTTTGATGGTGCATTCATTCACTAGCATGATTTGAGCAATTAGTTATGATATTAATTTAATAATGATTTGCTATCAATTCAACAATGTTTAATGGGCATTAGTCACTTCCTTAGTAGACTTTTTAGAAGGCATGTTTTTGACTTTATAAAAAGAATATATGAAAAGCATGTACACTAGCATTCTATCCTTTTATTCATTCGCAAATACTATTATGACATATAAGAATTGCAATAACATAGGGAGGTTGTTGTCAAAAACATTCGCCATGCCAATTGACTTATTCATAATAGAATATTTTGTTCAATAAAATGACCAAAAAAAATAATAAATTTTATAAAATCTTTCAATAAAATCAACCCGACCATTATCATCGTGATATTTTTGATTTAATCATGTATATATTGTAAATATAAAATAAAATATGCAATTATTACAAGCAATTATTCTTAAAATACCAATTGATTGATTATTAGTTTAGCATGGAACATAGTGGCGCAAAATTGAAAGACACAATCACTTATGATAAGCCCCTTGTTGAAAAGGAAGGGGAGCCACTTGAAGACGAGGCTACTTTATGAATTAGATAATGTCATGTGGTAATTGGGAAGGGCCTTTAAAAAATTGATGATAAAGTTGACAAATGGGGAAGAATCTTTCCATTTACAATAAGACAATGGGCAAGAGGTCCATCCCATGTTTTGTCTAATATCACTCGCTAACGAAGACAAAAGGTTCTATGTACATCTACCCCTTCATTGTCATTCTTGAGATTGCCTAAGGGAATCATTCCCCTCTTTTCAGGTATGCTTTCTCTTTTTATGGTACAAATAAATCATGCTTAAAATTAAAAAAATAAATAAATATTAATTAAACTATTTTTTGAAATATTTTATACTACTGCATAGATTAATTTTTGTAATTTTTATTAAAATAATTTATTAAATATTTGTGTATGATAAAAATAATTAAAAAATATTTAGGAAAAAAATATTACGGATATTAATAAAAAATTACATTTAATGTTGTATAGAATTAATTACATTATTTAATGTAGATGCCAGTCACTAGTAATATGCCCAAGAATATTCTTTACATACTATTATTATTATTATTATTATTATAAAAAAGATAAATTCCAATGAGAGTCCTAGGGATGGTGCCTAAATTATAATTAATAATTCAAGTAATAATTTAAATTATTATATTATATTTATATTGGATTGTATTTATATTGCATCAAATATAAATTCATTTAAATTTGATTGCTTTATAATTATGTTAAAAATTAAAAATTTTAATTTAATATAATTAATAAATAATTAAATAAATTATAATCGTATTATATGTTTAATATATATAT